>CM040401.1:17532545-17773141 GCA_022702515.1 Ilyophis sp. 1 JC-2022 | reverse complement strand
CTGTAGCCTCGCTACATAACTTCATCGACTACTCGCTGGAACGTCATTAACATTATCCTGTTAATTTTCCATGAATGAAACAATTAGGCAAAGTTAAAACAAACATGAAAAATAATTGTTTTCTGAAATAGCCTACTTTATTCATTAAAGTTCTATATTATTTCGAAAGTCAAAATCTATAGGATTCAAAGCCTTAACTGTTATGGAAATAAACACGAGTTTGCATGATAGACCCGTTTCTGACAGGTAGAAAAACTTAATCAATTAGCCTACACCCGAATGAGTTTAATCGGGAATGCGCATTACTGCCAGTTTTAAAATGCAGAAATGTGTCAAAGACTTGCTCAGGTTTGTAACGCTCCAGATTAGTAGCCGATAATGGTTTCGCTCGGTTCAAATAAAGTGAACATCAATAGTAACCTATCTACTCGGAAAATCTCGCGAACCCCCCCCCCCCATGTTAAAACGTGATTTAACGCTGAACGTTTTACTATGTGTTACGTTATATCACGGCACGTGCGAAGATATCAATTTAATTGTATGTCTTAGGCTATAGTGATTTGGGAACCGGGTGCAGTTTTCGTAGTGTTGTTGAATTAGCTCAGTAAGGGATTAAAGCTGTGAAATTCACACTGGATATAGGCTATCCTTTCGACAAGTAGGCCTACGTTGTTATTGTTAGCAACTTGACAAAAACAATTATAATAAACAACGCGGTGTCACGTAATGAAGACATGTAGGCCTACCCTTTTGTGCCTTAATTGTTTTATATCTCAGATGAGAGCAAAGGCGTAGGCTCCGCTATATCTTAGTACAATTGTAGGCACCTGTCTGTATAGATAATTATGGAGAAAAAAATATATTAGGCAAGCGTAACAAAACTAGAAGAATTGAGAAAACGGATAAAAAGACCGGAGGTGTGACAATGATTGCAGGTTAGTGGCTATGTATATTGACAATGATCGGTATCGGGGTGGACTTAGAATATGGTCCTTCCTCTGCGGTTTAGTTAATGCATTTCCTTACAATTTGAACTTTCAACTAACGAATGGATGAGTGAGCGAATGAATGAATGAGCGCGTGTGCATAATAATTATAATAATATGTTGTTCATCTGTTAATGTATAAAATAATTAATTTGTATTTATTTGTTCAGGCGTTTTTACAATTTTTTATCAATTTATCAATTAATGTCCTTTTTATACATGCAGGAATGTCCCTCTCGCAATTAGAAAACTTTCACTTCCGTACGATATCAATGCTGAAAAACATAGGTAGGCTATTTGTTTCAGTTCAAATTTCTGAAAACAACAACGATAGCCCAGCGTCATTGAGACTGACGTCACCCAGAAATTAGGGACCAGGAGACTGGATTCACAATTATGACATCCAGATACCGAGGACATTGAAATATAGGCTATCCCACAAAATCCTCCTAATAAGGGACAATTAACAGGCTAAAGTCCGCATACTATGTAACATCAAAGTAGCTTACGAGGAAATGCTACGTTTAATTTTTTTTTTGCAGAACAATCCGAGTTATTCTAGCAACAAGCAATACATATTGTGATGGGGAAGAATCGTTTTTTCAAATGTAGGGACAAAGTGTTAACGTCAGACTGAGTCCATGGTTTATTGCATTTGTCCCATGTCTACAGTGTTCATGGACGAAGATGACAAATTCGCGTCATAAGCTTGTTTTCCTCTATTGCAAGAATGGATATAATTTGTTCACTTCTCTAAAACAAACTGAAACCTTTTATTTGAACTGCTATGTTTGTCTGATGTAGCTTATATGAAAAATGTTTAATTAGCATGTTGTACTAGCCGTCATTATCTAATTAGCTATTGTTTAATTTGCATGCGGACAACGAAGTGAAGTGAATGAACGAAGTGAAATTACTGTAGGCTACTCGCGTTTTGTCTTTCATTTTCAATTATTATACATTTCAAAGATCTTCACGTTTTAAGTTGCTTCTACGAAATATGTTCATACAGCGTAATGCACTGTGTTGACACAACGATAGAATAAATGATAAAGTCCACCAGGGACAAATGTATCTGACTCTAACAATGAGTTGATTTCACACGGAATATTTTTTTATTGTAGCCTAATGTTCTTCTTAATCATTGATATTATTAAGGGATATGTTAGTACCGTCTTAGCATGCATTTTAGGTATTCTATATTGTGATTTAATTTAAATTAGTTTTTTTGTTGCAATGATGAGGTATGAATGTGGCAACATTGGATCCGTACGCCACCACTTGATCACACAAATTGTTTTATTAGTTTTTCAACTATTGAATTTATGTGCATTTTATTGAGGCAAGTCTGTTAAGTCGGTTTGTGTATTTCTATATTTTATTGAAATCTTCAATAATTAGTTGAAAAATGTATAGATATTATAACAACAGTATACATCTGCAACCTGTGTGTACACCTGACGCTGCAAGTAACTTTCATATTTTACAAATATAATCTAATATCTTAGTTCTGTCAGCTAGCAAAGTGTTGTGAAACCCTGAATTAGAAAGAAAAATGTATAAATATTAAACATAATAAAAGACTAATTTCCCGTTTCTTTCTTTCTTTTGTGAGTTGCTAATCATAATCATGTCAGAAAGCGCACCGTCATCCTCCCGCCATAGACTGTAGCAAACAACGGAGTGGGTGGTACCCTTGCAGAGACTGAGCAGCTTTAGAAAGAAAAGTATTTGGACAGTGACACATTATTTATTTTTTTGGCTAAGTACTCCAGCACATTGGATTTGAAATTTAACAGTGACTATGAGGTTAAAGTGCAGCCTTTCAGCTTTAATTTGAAGGTGTTTATATCCATATCCGGTGAACCGTGTAGCAATTGTAGCCCTTTTTATACTGAACCCCCCCCCCCCCCACACACACACACACACACACACGCACACACTTTAGGGGACCAAAAGTAATTGGACAAATGAACATAAACTTAATTAAAGTCATCATATTTAATATTTGGTTGCATATCCTTTGCATGCTATGACTTCCTGACCCAACAACATCAACCCTGAAAGTGATACATCCATATCTACTGCATATCTGGCAGCAGAGTGATGGTTTGAGGCTCGTTTGATACCTCAGACCCTTGATGACTTTCAGCCATTTAGCCAACCATGTGTTCTACACTTCCCCCCCACCCCCCACCCACACACAGACACACACACACACAAGAGTAGTTTGACATTGTTGGGTCACAGACATCAGGATGTCATAGCATGCGAAGGATATGCAACCAAATATTAAATATGATGACATCATTTAAGTTTATGTGAATTTGTCCAATTACCATTTGGTCCCATAAAATGGGGGGGGGGGGCTCTGTATAATAAGGGCTACAATTGCTACACGGTTCACCCGATATGGATGTAAACACCCTAAAATTAAAGATGAAAGTCTGCACTTTAACCTCATAGTCACTGTTCCATTTCAAATCCACTGTACTGGAGGACAAAGCCAAAACAACAAAAAATGTGTCACAGGACTGCACTGGATGTGCAGACACAGATAATCCTTTGTAACGGAGAGCCTCCCCAATCCCCTCATTCAGGTGAGACCAGGCCAGAGGAGGTGAGGCGAGGCTCATAACGGCAGCATTCACTGTCTCCCTTTTCTTTTATTGCCCTGTAATAAAGATCTGTTAGCGGGTATCAGCCTGGCCCTGGCGACTCTATAATGGCTATGCTTCTCACACAGGAGGTCTTCTGGCCACATCGGAACACACACGTGGGCTGAAACAAAAGGTCCTTGTAGCTGTGCTCTTTGTCTTACGGGTAACATGGCTAACATTGCCCCCCTTGGGGTGACACCGGAAGGTTTGGGAGGACATAAGCAAACCGCATCATAGCAGAATCGCTGACCCGGGGTCATAAAATGAATTTGCTGCAAGTGGCGTGGCGAGGATGACGTTGGGTTGAGATAGCTCGCCGTTGATTGCTTAGAAGCACCTCTCAAAGATGGTAGTGCAGGAGGAGGGCGTGGCTTATGGAGAGGAGGTGGAGTTTGAGAAGATGGCTCTGGGGGAAGAATTGCTATGAAAGTGGGAGAAGGATTAATGAGTAGAGCTATAGCCACTACTCAATTTTAGAACTGTGGGTGGTGGGGGTTTCCCCCTTTTTGAACGTCAGATTTTATCCGTACACACGTCCCATTGTCAAAATGTCCTCTGTTCATTTAGGAGGCGTAGACTACTGTGTGTGTGTGTGTGTGTGTGTGTGTGTGTCCTCCGAAACATGCGCCCAGGCAACTTCTTTGCAACCTGGCAGCTGGTGCTATAAAAACTACTGCACCAAAGGACTGAGGCAGATTGGTTGTCTGGAGGAGCTGCTGTAGAGGAGTGAAGCAGGCTAACCCTGCAGAATGAACCCTCCCCCCTGCACACACCCCCGGGTAATGCCCGGACTAACTGCCCATCACCTTAATCTCTTTAAACAACAGTTAACCTATATTGTTTGTTATTTAATGACTTATGTAGGCTTGTTATTTTGTCTTTCTCTACATGACCAATGCATGAAAGGTATACCGCGTATGAACTCGGTGCACCCCTCAAAGAAGAAATAGAAACCAAGCTATCCTCACATTCTCTGAAGCCCACAAGGATAGGCCATAGGACATGGAGCAAAATATAAGATTTTATATTCTGTTTCTTTTGAATAATTAATGCGATTCTTAAAAAAAAGTGAAACTGTGTGAGTTTATGAATGCTTATACCTGCAAATAACTATGTATATCATTGTATTATCATACTCTCTCTCTCCCTCTCACACGCACACACACGGCAACTGACTCACAGATCAGAGCTCATTGATAACGCTAGCCACCGAACTGTTTTGGATTTAATTGGTGTGATGAAGAAATGGCCCTGCATTCAGCCAATCATTCAGCCCTGCATTCAGCCAATCATTTAGCCCTGCATTCAGCCAATCATTTAGCTCTGCATTCAGCCAATCATTCAGCCAATCATTTAGCTCTGCATTCAGCCAATCATTCAGCCCTGCATTCAGTCAATCATTCAGCCCTGCATTCAGCCAATCATTTAGCCCTGCATTCAGCCAATCATTCAGCTCTGCATTCAGCCCTGCATTCAGTCAATCATTCATCCCTGCATTCAACCAATCATTCAGCCCTTCATTCAGCCAATCATTCAGCCCTGCATTCAGCCAATCATTCAGCTCTGCATTCAGCCAATCATTTAGCCCTGCATTCAGCCAATCATTCAGCCCTGCATTCAACCAATCATCCAGCCCTGCATTCAGCCAATCCTTCAGCCCTGCATTCAGCCAATCATTCAGCCCTGCATTAAGCCAATCATTCAGCCATGCATTCAACCAATCATTCAGCCCTGCATTCAGCCAATCATTCAGCCCTGCATTCAGCCAATCATTCAGCCCTGCATTCAGCCAATCATTCAGCTCTGCATTCAGCCAATCATTCAGCCCTGCATTCAGCCAATCATTCAGCCCTGCATTCAGCCAATCAATCAGCCCTGCATTCAGCCAATCAATCAGCCCTGCATTCAGCCAATCATTCAGCCCTGCATTCAGCCCTGCATTCAGCCAATCAATCAGCCCTGCATTCAGCCAATCATTCAGTCCTGCATTCAGCCAATCATTCAGCTCTGCAATCAGCCCTGCATTCAGCCAATCATTCAGCCCTGCATTCAACCAATCAATCAGCCCTGCATTCAGCCAATCAATCAGCCCTGCATTCAGCCAATCAATCAGCCCTGCATTCAGCCAATCATTCAGCCCTGCATTCAGCCAATCATTTAGCCCTGCATTCAACCAATCAATCAGCCCTGCATTCAGCCAATCAATCAGCCCTGCATTCAGCCAATCATTCAGCCCTGCATTCAGCCCTGCATTCAGCCAATCAATCAGCCCTGCATTCAGCCAATCATTCAGCCCTGCATTCAGCCAATCATTCAGTCCTGCATTCAGCCAATCATTCCCGCAGCTTTACACATAGTTACAGCATCTGGGCAGAGAAGAGATCATGTCCCTTTACGATTGTAAGTCGTAAGAAAGAAGTAAGAAACCTCTCTTAACCCGATTGTCCCTTTCCTTGGGTTATCAACTCAACCCTTGCGATGGCTGGAAAGATTACTGATCAATAAGGTTGAATTACATTTCCCACCATGCTTTGCACATCACATTTCACCCCTTTGCAGTCTTTCAGATAAAAATATAAGCAGATGTGTTCTATGTACAAACTTGGAATTATGTAATGACCACTGGAGTTATAATACCTCCGATTGAGAGTCCCAGTGCATACTGTATAGACACACATTTGTATAACATGTATAATAATTGAACATTGTTTCAGTTGTCAACAACATTGGAATTTACTGTACAGCTTAAGAACATTTTCACATGCAGTTACATTTTAAAAAATCTTATCAGGACCTTATGAGCTTATATAATGCCCTCCACAGGTATTGGGACAGTATGTTTTGTCATTGTCATTCACATATTTTATTTAACATGATAGAAATAATATCCTTTTTGTGTTCAACCAAACAATTGTAGGTGCATAAGTAATGGGACAGACAGCTGTTTCTTATTGGTTGAGTGTTTCCAGTGGCATTGATTACACTCTCCGAAAAAAAGGTACGAAACGTAATTAAAAAGGTAGGAACGCTTGTCACTCGGGTGGTACCCTATAGGTCAGGGGTGGGCAATCCTGTTCCTGGAGGGTCGGTTGTGTAGGCAGGTTTTGTTTCCACCAATTACCCGAGCAAAATTAGCTAATTGGCTGTATACACAAACACTGCTTCACTGATGGATTAGATCACAGTAAAATGTTACATATACGACACAAAAACAGTCTTCGGCTGTCATTCATGTGCCTATCAAGAAATGTAGGTAAAATGTCAGTTGGCGAAAATGTTAAGCTAATAAAGTAATTAAGACCAGAAATTGGCAGGAAGGCCAGTAACAGATACAGCCCTCATTGCCCACCTCTGCTATAGGTACATAAAATCGTACCCATAGCCAGCAATACATAACTAATTGGTACCTTTCTTTCGCAAAAAGGTACTTATTAGTACTCAAAATAGAACATGTGGGGACATTTGTACCTTAAAGAACAAAAATGTACCTCCAATATACCTTTATGTCTGAGAGTGTATGCACACATAAAAGAGCTGTGAATGTGTGGTCATGCTTTCACCTTTGGAGCAAGCATAAACCAACCGACTAGAGAACAGTCCGCTTAAGAAACGTGAGCAATTTAGAGTCAGAAAGAAAATAATTAAATCAGAACCCATAGCACATACATTTGCCATAGCAACATTTTCAGAAGACTTCAAGAACAGAATTGTTAAGTCTTTACCGCAAGATGCAAACTAACACCAGAAACTGAGTGACCTGATTAGAATTAGCGCCTGAATAAATAAATAAATAAATAAATAAATAACTAAAACGGAGGTGAGCCAGTAAGGAATTGCAGATGATCCAAATCATAGCGCCTCATCTGTGAGGCGTGGCTTAGGTGGGCATCGCGTCTTGGGCAAGCACGGCTTCTTCAGGATATGACTCGCCTATTTAATGACGACGCAGATAATGATGGCAGCAGCAGAACGCGGTGACTGTAGAAGTGTACAGAAGCATCTTGCCTGCCGGTGTAGGAGAAAAGGCCTCCAGACTCATCGGGCAACGCATCAGGACTGTGGCCCGAACGCTGCGAGCAAAGCCAACACCTCCCGATCCAAATGCAATTGAGCATGCATTCCACCTGCTGAAGAGGAGACCGGCGTCAAAAATCCCTCAAAGCAAGCAGCAGCTCAAGATAGCCGCAGATTAGATGCGAGGATTCCGATGCGGCTGTTGCATGCAAGAGATATGCAACCTTCTTTATGCGACATTAATTGCTATGATTCTAAAATGACAAAATGAATGTGCCAAGAAATAAAGGTCATATGTTGTAGTTTTCCCTCATGTTCACCTCTTCTCAAATCTCAAATACAAACTGCTTGAGGATACGGTAAATGCAGCCGTTTTGAGGGCACTGGTATTTATATCAATGTGCCTGTGTACACGATTCATCCTTACAGCGATAATGACCACACATGGAGTAACCACTGCACAAAGAAGATGGTATATGTGACTGGTACATATAACCTAACTGGATAAAGAAAGGACGGACTAGCAAAGGAAGGAAGATGGATAACATTTCAGTGTTTTTTTAATATGCGCAGCACGTAATGATAGAATACCAACATTAGGCCATTTTTAGCCTCAGAAGCTTAGAAAATTTAGAATTTTAGATAATTGAACAGGGTTTCTTAGTACAGAAATCAGGGTATGAAATTAACTTTTAGCCACTCACCCACTGGCCAGAGTGGCTTGCGGATTCTAAAAATCACCAGCCATTTTCGACATTTTACCAGCCACATCACCTTTTACAATGAAACACAACCTGGTTGGTTACCAGCCAAAGTGGCTGCTTGAGTAAATTTTTTACCAGCCACAATCAAAATTGTACCAGCATTTGGCTGGTGGCTGGTAGTGGGTGTTAATTTCACACCCTGATAGAAGTAATGGAGTTGGGTAAGCAATGGAATATACCTTATTCACAGTTAAGACAAGAATGCCAGTGTTTTCAAAAGAACATAATTGATTCAGCTCTTTTCATATAAATGGAAACGGTAAGGTTTTTTTGTTAACATCTTGATGCTTTAGTTGGAAAGATTTATAGCAAAGAGTGAAGATCTCTACTGTACAATAGAAAGAATACAGGCATTAACCAGCATGGTCAGTTCAGAGGGAATACTGTAAACTTATGCCTCCTTCAGTCAACAGTTTACAACAGGGGCGCCGGAAAGGGGGGGTTCTCGGGGGACCAATACGCTTTTCTTTGTGTTTGTTCCACCCACGTCTAACATTATTCCGGCGCCCTTGGTTTAGAGTCTTCTCAAGCATCGATAACTCATCTTCAGTCTACATTCATTGCCACTGAACTTTGACCAATACACAGATATACAGATTCATCCTGTCCCCTTCAGTTGTAATCATAATCCAAAGTGGCTTTTTGTCATTTTTTTAATACGGAGTGGAGTTCAGCGATAGGTTTTACGATGTAGAGGCGTGACAAGCAGCACATCTGTTGCTTTTGACTCACGACGGGGAAAATTTCCCCAAAACAAAACGAAGCAAAACAGTATCTAGAACACATTAACACGTCAAAGTAGAAATAAAGGGGACATTCATAGCCGGTCACAGAACGCTCTCATTACAACACATTGCACTATCGCTCCTGGGAAAATAAAAGTCTATGGCTAGCTGACTCACAGAGAGCTTGCTCACAAGTTTATACACAAAGGAGAGGAAAGATGGTAAATAATTACTGAATGAGGCACCAGTTCTCCTCCCCGCAAATGTAGAGGGGGAGGCCTGGCCAACCAATCGGTCACTAGACCCGCCACACCGCCACACACGGTCACTAGACCCGCCACACCGCCACACACGGTCACTAGACCCGCCACACCGCCACACACGGTCACTAGACCCGCCACACCGCCACAAACGGTCACTAGACCCGCCACACCGCCACAAACGGTCACTAGACCCGCCACACCGCCACACACGGTCACTAGACCCGCCACACCGCCACACACGGTCACTAGACCCGCCACACCGCCACACACGGTCACTAGACCCGCCACACCGCCACACACGGTCACTAGACCCGCCACACCGCCACACACGGTCACTAGACCCGCCACACCGCCACACACGGTCACTAGACCCGCCACACACGGTCACTAGACCCGCCACACCGCCACACACGGTCACTAGACCCGCCACACACGGTCACTAGACCCGCCACACTTCCACACACGGTCACTAGACCCGCCACACTTCCACACACGGTCACTAGACCCGCCACACCGCCACACGGTCACTAGACCCGCCACACTTCCACACACGGTCACTAGACCCGCCACACTTCCACACACGGTCACTAGACCCGCCACACCACTACACACGGTCACTAGACCCGCCACACCGCCACACACGGTCACTAGACCCGCCACACTTCCACACACGGTCACTAGACCCGCCACACCGCCACTAGACCCGCCACACTTCCACACACGGTCACTAGACCCGCCACACCGCCACACACGGTCACTAGACCCGCCACACTTCCACACACGGTCACTAGATCCGCCACACTTCCACACACGGTCACTAGACCCGCCACACCGCCACTAGACCCGCCACACTTCCACACACGGTCACTAGACCCGCCACACCACCACACACGGTCACTAGACCCGCCACACCACCACACACGGTCACTAGACCCGCCACACTTCCACACACGGTCACTAGACCCGCCACACTTCCACACACGGTCACTAGACCCGCCACACTTCCACACACGGTCACTAGACCCGCCACACTTCCACACACGGTCACTAGAGCCGCCACACACGGTCACTAGACCCGCCACACTCCCACACACGGTGACTAGACCCTCCACACTTCCACACACGGTCACTAGACCCGCCACACCACCACACACGGTCACTAGACCCGCCACACCGCCATACACAGTCACTAGACCCGCCACACTCCCACATACGGTCACTAGACCCGCCACACTTCCACACACGGTCACTAGACCCGCCACACTCCCACATACGGTCACTAGACCCGCTACACTTCCACACACGGTCACTAGACCTGCCACACTTCCACACACGGTCATGCTGTGCATTTGTGGCCATGCAGGGGCTGAGTCATAGGTAGCTTTTCGATGGGTTTTTGGTTCGACACGCCACAAATGAGTATTTGAGTCTAAGTAAGTGTTTATATTATTGTTTGCATTAAGAAATGTCTGGCCAAAATCCCAAATCCGCCAATGGTTCAGTATATCTATTACTAAACATGAGGGGCTCCAGACATGTTTTTTATCTCCTTGGGAAACCTCTGCGTCGGGTCTTTTCCTCACACTGCTCATAAACTGCATTGCCTTATTTACGATGGGAGGGCTACATGCCTAGTCTCCTCTGCACCCTTAAGTGACAAAATAAATAAGAAGAAGCGTACAATCCGCACAAAACCCATGAACCATTTCAGAAACTGGTCAGCCGAGCATCCTGTGACATCATTCAATTAAAGTGGTGTCACTCACAGTGGAATAATGTTACAGTCACAGGTAATATAGGTTTCTCAGTATCTGTAACTCACCTAATTCAGTGTGTTTTTGAAAACTGGCAGTCACTGTGATTCATGTCTGACATACTACCAGCAGGGTACAACGGGCATTTCTAAGATGTTCACTGATAAGAAGTATATTTAAACAAAATGTCTGCACATTCCAATAACATATCTGCATATTAGCCAGCTTACTAGGTGTCCAATCAGAAGCTAACTGATGGCCAGTCAACATACGCAACATACAACATACAAATAAGCCTCGACAGTCAAAATAAATTAATACATTTGGGAAAACTGAAAACATTTATTTAATGTTTTGTTATTACCTGCTTTATACAGCAAAGTTTTTGCTATTATTTTAAGAACGGATTGAGGTTTTCTACAATTAGGCACAGGGCTGTTCTTGATCCCTAGGAACTGGAGCACAGGAATGAATGATGCTGATCGAGAAACATAGATACGATACAAGTTATGCAACCCATGAAACCTCTTAATTATTTAACAATCATCCCTGTGGAATCCCCGTTCGTTAGGCAACTGGGCCTTCAGCTCATTCGCATCAAATCGACAGGAAAAGAAGAAACGGCGAGTGCATCTAGCTACACGTTCACCGCTATCTAGTTTTGGTTCAAGAAGGTCACATGATCTGGGAAATCGAGCGGTCCCTGGCCCTGCAGCTCCCGCCCCTCACAGTAAAATGGAAAAAGCTAATATTCAAATCAGCTAAGGAATGTAACCGGAGGGAGCACACCAATGACAGCCGTGTGACACAGCTACATGTACTGAAACCTCCGTAGCTCTGTCCTGGGTTTCTACACAAAGTACTACTAGGCCGCGTCCCATTCAGCAACCTTCCATACTATTAAGTAGGCTTGTTGAGTAGACAGGACGAGAAAGTCGTTAAGTAGGCAAAATTTTCTCAAAATGTAGTATGCTTAAAAACCCCATATGACACCACATCACATAGCCCTCTGACAGGTGATCAACTTCACTTCCGGGGTTTCAGTGGGTATATTCGGGAGCATACGCAAACATTTTGGTCGCGTAAATATGACGCGTAGCTTTTTTTTAAAAAAAGCTTCGTTTTCCTTCAATGACAACAAAAAACAACACGTGACATGTGGTGGGACGTCTTATGACACTTCCACAGTACGGTTGGAAAATAGTATGGAGGATACTGCACGTCGCTTACTAAACAGCACACATTTAAACAGCACACATCAGCCAGTACACTGTACACAGGAGACAGGACGCAGTAAATAGGGTGCTGTAAACAGAAGCTCAAGGCGGTGCGGCAGCCGTGTCGGGACCTGAAAGACGGGGGGATGGCGTGGGGAAATGTGAGCGTGGGCCGGCGGGGGGATATATGGGGTGTCGGCGTTCGCCTGGCGCTCCGGATCGGTCTAAGGGAATCCGCTGGGGAACACGCTGAGGGGCTGGCTCTCATTGGTTGGTAGCGGTGAGCGGTAGCCCTCGAAGCTGCGCGGAATGCTCCCGCTGGTGGAACCTGAGCTGTTGCTGAGGGTCTCAATGCTGCCCTCCCTCTGCAGCTCTGTAAACCAAACACAGGGAAACATGGGCGTTAATACCACACCCCCTCACCTTACACACACACAACACATTACACACAGAACCACACACAGTTTATACAGGTGGTACACCGCCACACACTCGCAGACCCACATTAAAGAAACAAAGGTAGCATATACGCTCTGTTGAAAACCACGGCCACTACACTAACATTTACATAACATTTACATAACATTTACATTTAGGTACCAATTACCATATGATTATGCAGTACGGTCAGTACATCCCATAAGACTTGTGTAAACACTTTGTTTATCATAAAGCACAAACGAGGTATGAACGTTTTCATAAATCTATGAAAAATCAACAACAGAACATTTTCACAGAATGAGTGAAACAATGCAAGATGCAAACGTTTGTGTTCTGAGGAGCAACAGAAATGTTCCACAAATGTTCCACTGTTTTTTCCAAGTGGAAAGTGCGGAATCTTGAATTTTAATATTCCCTCGAAAAGATGATGTCCGTTCACATGAGAGATGAGGCATAATAATGTTCAGTGTTTTTTTTTTCCATATATGTGGACACATGGTGGTGGACAAGTATATGTGTGGCAAAGTACATGTCCCACATTTTTATAAATAAACAATTCTCCCCAAATTGTACGGCGAGGCACCTTGCTCAATGGTACAACAGCCTGAATGAAACCCAGTGCCCTGAGGTGTTATCCACCCCGAGACCCTCATCTTCAATCATCTCCCACATACATTTCAGTAACACAACATTATTTGCCACATTTTGAATCCTCCATCTACTCTTTACTCCCACCCCCTTTACCCGCACATGGATGTTTCATATTTCCTACATTTGGAGAACAAGATTCCGCACTCTGAAAACCCTGGTCTGACCCTGAATTCAATCTGGCCACTCCACACATCTGTCACAAATAGACAAATAGTGAAACACAGATACCCAATGTGAAAGCCCGAAAGGTTGAATTGCAAAGAAAAATAATGTCTTTGCAGTTCCAAGAAATAAAGAGCCTGGTGCCTGGGGAAAAGGTTATAGGGCTCTCAGGCCAATCTGGGTAGAGAGCTAGACAAACGCTTTGTCAGTTGTTTTACCAGGTCCATGAAAAAAATACAACAACCCCAAAACCTCCAGTAAATCCTTGCCACGGTCTCTCCCGCCTGATGGAGTTTTAAAAAATCCTTTATTAGAGAACGATTAAGAAATGAGGGCTTGCGTTCCGAATTGATTAAGTGGAAGCAGCTGGTTGCGTCTCGGCGCGGTGGCCGTGGGAGCACTCGAATTACACCGTTCCGAACCGTGGCGCACTTCAACTTCCTGCGCAGCGCGTTCATTCATTTGCTAGCCTCTACGGACGCGGCATCTGGCGAGCGAAATCATTTCCATTCTCTTGCGGGAGACGGACCTGCGCTCGCGCCGCTTCCTGCGGAAACGAGTGTTTTACTGCGGTACATCGTGTTTTACACACCTCGGGTCATGACATGCCGATTCGCCCCGAATCAAAGGTTTTCAGGAGACGGGTGGCTGTTTTTATTTTATTCCGTTTATTCCTTTTTGTGGGCTATAAGTGGAACACAGTAACTTCACAGGGTCAGTTTAGTCTTGCATCAGGGCCACCTCGCCCTTTTGGAATCTTAACAGCGGGATCTCGTGACAGGAAAAGGCGTTCTTGCGAGTCTATGAAACATGCGAGCTTGATTCCTTGTGACTTTTTTTCTTTTCTTCTTCCACTGCACTAAGAAAAGCTGGCTGGTACAAATTAGTAGGATGAGGACTGGGATGTCAGTGGATGGAACAGGCGCGATGTGTGGTCTATGGGGTTGCGCTCTAGGTGACTGTGGTACACTGAGAACTGGCTCCTGCTTTACGTGCTAAAATGCTGGGGGCAGGGGGCAATGGATCCTCCGCTGCACTACAAAATAATATAGTATTTTATAATAATAGCAGCACCATGGCCCCAGTAGATATAATCTATCCCAGGGGTCCTCAATCTTATCCAGAAAGGGTCGGTGTGAGTGCAGGCTTTTGTACCAACCGGTGACACACCTTATTCGACTAATCAACCAATAGAGTCTTTGCTAAAGACCTCGATGAGTTGAATCAGGTGTGTTACTGCTTGTCTGGAACAAAAGGCTGCACCCACACAGGACCCCTGTTCTATCCCAACATTGTGGAACATGTGGAGATGCAAAGAACCGTGTCCTTTGAGACCTTCTAGCACAATCGGTGCATTGCTTGAACTTGTCTAAACGTATCGACCAATTGAAATCTGTGAAGCACCGTACATATAAAAACAGACGGTGAGCATTGAGCATTGACCGGACCAGCGCGTGCAGGAAGGGCCTTAATGATAATGTCGCAGCCCAGGCTGAGCATAGAGCCGTGCTGAGTGGCGAGCGCGAGGCGCGAGGGATCGTATCTCACTGACCTCACCAGTCCCACACAAGAGGAATGGCGTCCCTGACACAGGGGCTTAGCAACTTGTAATCAAAGCCATGAGATGGGTTTGGGGTAGGTGGACCATCAATTGCCCCTCCTGACGGTCCTCTCTCATGGTTTGCAGATGGGGGCCGGGGCGGGGGAGGGCGGGTGTTTGTTTGCTTTGGTGAGAGGGCATAACTCACATAGCCCTCTGACAGGTGATCATAAATTGTACAGTAGGGTTTGAAGTGAAGGGAGCGTGCCAGAGGAGAGGCCGAGGTCTGCTTATCCTCAGGCGCCGCGGGCCGACCGACCGAGCCCCCCCCCAACCCCCCGCCCCAGACGATCCCGATCGCGCGGAGAAACGCAACCGTGCACATCTGAGGAGGAGCGCCGAGCGGGGGGAAAAAACGGCAATCAATCTCCGGGACGCCGCCCCTCTTTCACCTCTCCGGTCGGAGTCCACACCTGGGACGCATTCTGCCGAATGTTAGGTCGCGCGGGGCTTGGGTCTGAGTCATCCCGAGGTCAAAGTTGTCAAGCAGAAATTACATTGGGTGAGATTTGAGGGGAAGCGCCTCTTTACCATGACAGAAGATGCACTGGAAACCCAACTCCTGGTTAGGTTTGTGTAGTAAATAACCCCCGTGCACTTTCTTTATCTTCAACAGGGGACCAAAGCTCACCATATTCCCTGGATTTACACCCAATATTCCCTTTCCCTCTCCTCTTTTTATGTAAACCCGTACGATATACGGTGAGCCAAATCTGGCACAGCTGAACGTGAAAGTCAAGAAAGAGGCAAATGGCTACTGTTTCATGGCTTCTCAGTCTCTCTTTCTCACATATATTTATATACATTTTAGTGGCCCAGAGGATTTAGCAGTAATCTGCAAATGATATCACTTTCCTGGCCCCTCCTCCTGGCCTAAGTTCCATTCTCCCAGCTCTAGACCAGCAGGAATGCAAGTGTGGCGCATTATTGTAAGAGATATAAGCCGCTGAATACCACTAAGGACTTACACGTCTTTCTACTGCAGACTAATCCATCCCTTTGTGAGGCTCCTATAAGATATTCCCCCAAAGGTATTTAGGTTAACCTTTCACATTCTCCTTCATTCCAGTCTGTGTTTGGTAGAGGCGTGAGGGTGGTGCCAGAGTGTTTATTTTGTGTTAATTGTACATTTATTGTTTTGCTGGCTAATGTCACGCACGTGATCACACAGACACCAATGGAAAAGGGAGAAAAACCTCTGGAATTTGGGATTTTATGTGAAATGAAACTCTGGCAGACACGGTTTAGTGCATTGGCGGGGGGGAATGCAGAATGCAGGCGTGGAAAGCAAAGCAGCTACTGACACTACCTCAGCAACAATTCAGCACTAGAATATCCACATATGGTCAGCTTTTGTCCTCCACGGTGAACAGTCTTAATCCTCTTACGTTTTCTTCTTCTCACTTCAGGCTCGCTAAGAGACAGGAAATCCACTCTTTCGCGTGAAAAGAAACAGCTCCGTTGTTTACACCTAAACACACACCGCTGAACACGACACCGGCAAACTGACCAAAAACTTGTAGCACCACAAAGGCAGGCCAGAGCCCCCCCCCCCCCCCTCCCCGCGCCGCCCTGCCCGCCCCCCCAGCCCCGCCCGCCCCACACACCCCCCCAGCCCAGAAATGTCCCGCTGATTTAGAACACATTTCTCCACTGAACGGCTCACGGTGACGGAGATATATTGAATTCAGCATTAAGGGGAAAGGACATAATGATCAAAGGGGACTTGGGGCTCTTAATCAGTAGGTTTGTGCCAGGGTAAAAGCGAGGGCGGGCGGGCGGGCGCTCCCCCCCCCCCCAGCTCAGCTCCATCCATACATCCTCCATCAGGCCGGCCATGCGGGAGAGGGGCTGGAGCAGGGATCGCAGATGAAGGCAGTAACCCACACCGGCACTGTACTTATCCTGTCTGATTTGTTTTTGTGTTTTAACTTTAATCTCACCGTGGTCCCAGCTGGCTCTGGTTAACGCTCTCACGTCACATTCCTCTTTGGCCAGGCCGCCATCGCCAGCAAGACGAACGGCAGCGCTCTTGATCTACAATCAGGGCTCATTAGGGCCCTGCGCCCCAATCAACTCTCTCCACCCCCGCCTCTTTACACAGAGCATGTGACCCCGCCTCTTTACACAGAGCATGTGATCCCGCCTCTTTACACAGAGCATGTGACCTCACCGAGTCATAGTGTGCCCCGTGTAAGCAAGCCCCGTAGACCTGCGCCGGTGAGGCCTGTGCCTTCATCACCGCGTGCCCCGTGTAAGCAAGCCCTGTAGACCTGCGCCGGTGAGGCCTGTGCCTTCATCACCGCGTGCCCACGCGCTGCTGAAGCAGCCCCGTAGACCTGCCCCGGTGTGCCGCCTGCCTGGCCCACCGCGTGCCCCCCCGCGCAAGCCCCGTAGAGCTGCCCCGTGCGCCTGTGAGGCTGTGCCCTTCATCACCACCCCCCCGTGCCCAAAAAGCCCACCTAGACCTGCGCCGGTGAGGCCTGTGCCTTCATCACCGCGCCCACGCGCTGCTGAAGCGCTGGGAGCCGTGGGATGGGCTGGCACAGCCACGGCACCATCTGGTTACCCCCCATGTTACACGCCAGAGCTCTGATTCTGGATCAGAAGCCATATTGTACCACACAATGTTAAGGGTTAGGATTAAAGGGCGGATAAACGGATCGTAGGTCAGTTGCTAGGGACAAAGTGTCCTGAATGAGTTCCAAACTTTTTCAAAAACAAACAGGAATACTGACTCCCCTCTGACACAGTGGAGAGTTGCATAGTGGTAATGTCAGTAATACTCATCCGTCAGTGGCAAAGTTTATCTGAATTATACAACTAACCAGAACTATTTTGAGGATTATTAGAAGTTGTTTAGCATTGTTATTATTATTATTAAAAATTTATAATTATTATAATAAAAATAATAATAATAAAACTTTATAATAACTATTATTACAATACTTATACAATACTATAAAGTATATATATTATCTACGTTATAATAATAACTAATAAGAAGAAGAATGATTCTTTCAAAACATACTCTCTCTCTCTTTAAAACAGTATTTATTCATAATGCCTGGAACCGTTTTATGCACAATATGAAATATCAGTGGAGGCTTCAGCTTATAGGCCTGTCATATTAGGGATTTTATCCATGTACAAAAAAAAATAGTAAGTGTTTAAGCATTTCATTTTTAACTATTTAGATTGAAATGATACAATTGAGTACTTCTGTGTCACTGTGGACAATAATGTTGCTAGCTGTGAAACGCATGCCTGCTGCCCAGAAAAGACATTTGCCTTTAGCTCATTGAATAAATGATGTAACCTCAGCAGCACTATATTTGCCACGTTAGCTGACCGTTCTCAGTTGAGTCTAGCACTTATTATCACACGGCTATGGCCTCTAAGCACATCTGCTATATTTTTCTATAGTACTACTGCACTTTGCATCCTCTATGAAAGCACTTATGTACTTAATGTAATGTAATAAACATACACGGTCAATATCTGGGTTTTATATATACACACACACACACACACACACACACACACACACACACAAGCCTGATAGTTCTGTGTATCATTGTCATTCAAATATGCCTTCAATTCAGGTATATGGAGGTGGTGGGACTGTTGTTGATATTATTATTCATAAAACTATAATAATTATTTGACATTTCACTGACTACATATACTGCAGTCCATAAGTATTTGGACAGTGATATCGTTTTTGTTGTTTTGGCTCTGTACTCCAGCACAGTGTGACTATAAGGTTAAAGTGCAGACTTTCAGCTTTAATTTGAGGGTTTTTACTCTTGCAAGCGATACTATAATCTTTCTGCATTTGACTGGATCTCTATGGATCTCTTTCTCCTGACTTATTTTTCCATAGAGTTCAATAGAAAAATGAGTCAGCAGAAACAACCCTTAAATTGATCAATCCATATCTACTGCATATCTATTAAATATCTGGCAGCAGAGTGAAGGTTTGAGGCTCGTTTGATACCTCAGACCCTTGATGACTTGCAGCCATTTAGCCAGCCATGTGTTCCATACTATTCCCGTGTGATTTACAGCTTAATCTAGTCCCACCCCCCAATTCCCATAGAGATCCATTCAAATGCAGAGAGGTTATAGTATAACTTGTAAGTACCTGAATATAAGAGTCTTTTGGTGTTGTTGGGTCACACACATCAGGAAGCCATGGCATGTGCAGGATATGCAACCAAATATTGAATATGATGACTTTATTTAAGTTTATGTTAATTTGTCCAATTACTTTTGATCCCCTAAAGCTGAAAGTCTGCACGTGAGAAGACTGACATGCTTTTGAGGGGGGTTCCCCCCTAAATATATATCTGCTGTGACAAAGCAGTGCCGTGTTTCTGACACCATGTCTGCGCAGCTGAAACCATCCCCCCCTATGTGTTTGGACAGGAGTCTGCGCAGATGAAACCATCCCCCCCTATGTGTTTGGACAGGAGTCTGCGCAGATGAAACCATCCCCCCCTATGTGTTTGGACAGGAGTCTGCGCAGCTGAAACCATCCCCCCCCCCTATGTGTTTGGACAGGAGTCTGCGCAAATGAAACCATCCCCCCCTATGTGTTTGGACAGGAGTCTGCGCAGATGAAACCATCCCCCCCTATGTGTTTGGACAGGAGTCTGCGCAGATGAAACCATCCCCCCCTATGTGTTTGGACAGGAGTCTGCGCAGCCAAAGGCGCAGCGGTGTTGTGCTGAGGACGGAGGTTTGTAAACAGCAGAGCGGGTCGCCCGAGTCAGGCTGCATTATGGCGGGCACAACCTGCTGTCGTCCGAGAAAGGTGCTGATAACTGGAGAGCACTGCATACAAGTCCAGTGCAGCGCAACACGCTCCACGCCATGTCCTTGGGGATGTAATCACTCTGAACCCCAGCTTTTGGGGAGGAGGGGTCGCGGGAGGTCTAATCAACACTGCTGCCGCTCTATAGATCCCACTGCCTCTACACTGCTGCCGCTCTATAGATCCCACTGCCTCTACACTGCTGCCGCTCTATAGATCCCACTGCCTCTACACTGCTGCCCGCTCTATAGATCCCACTGCCTCTACACTGCTGCCCGCTCTATAGATCCTACTGCCTCTACACTGCTGCCACTCTATATATCCCACTGCCTCTACACTGCTGCCCGCTCTATAGATCCCACTGCCTCTACACTGCTGCCCGCTCTATAGATCCTACTGCCTCTACACTGCTGCCACTCTATATATCCCACTGCCTCTACACTGCTGCCCGCTCTATAGATCCCACTGCCTCTACACTGCTGCCCGCTCTATAGATCCCACTGCCTCTACACTGCTGCCCGCTCTATAGATCCTACTGCCTCTACACTGCTGCCCGCTCTATAGATCCCACTGCCTCTACACTGCTGCCACTCTATATATCCCACTGCCTCTACACTGCTGCCCGCTCTATAGATCCCACTGCCTCTACACTGCTGCCCGCTCTATAGATCCCACTGCCTCTACACTGCTGCCGCTCTATAGATCCCACTGCCTCTACACTGCTGCCACTCTATAGATCCCACTGCCTCTACACTGCTGCCCGCTCTATAGATCCCACTGCCTCTACACTGCTGCCCGCTCTATAGATCCCACTGCCTCTACATTGCTGCCCGCTCTATAGATCCCACTGCCTCTACACTGCTGCCGCTCTATAGATCCCACTGCCTCTACACTGCTGCCGCTCTATAGATCCCACTGCCTCTACACTGCTGCCCGCTCTATAGATCCCACTGCCTCTACACTGCTGCCCGCTCTATAGATCCCACTGCCTCTACACTGCTGCCCGCTCTATAGATCCCACTGCCTCTACACTGCTGCCCGCTCTATAGGTCCCACCGCCTCTACTCTGCTGCCCACTCTATAGATCCCACTGCCTCTACACTGCTGCCGCTCTATAGATCCCACTGCCTCTACACTGCTGCCGCTCTATAGATCCCACTGCCTCTACACTGCTGCCCGCTCTATAGATCCCACTGCCTCTACACTGCTGCCGCTCTATAGATCCCACTGCCTCTACACTGCTGCCGCTCTATAGATCCCACTGCCTCTACACTGCTGCCACTCTATATATCCCACTGCCTCTACACTGCTGCCGCTCTATAGATCCCACTGCCTCTACACTGCTGCCGCTCTATAGATCCCACTGCCATTGGCACCCCTCTCTGACAGGAGGAAGGCCAGCTCCAGCCAGAAACCACACCTGAAAATCACAGACGTGCTGCAGCAGGGTGCTATGTGACGTTGGCCAGTGCAAGAACTACAAAAAAAAGAAAAGAAAAGTATGCAGTCCAAGCGCAACATGAGTTCCCATTGAGAACACTGCATGTGCACAAGCATGTTCAGGCTATCTGGAGAGAGAATCACACAGACACACTGACCTGAGGCCTGTCACAGTCTCACTGTACACAACGGCTTCACTCTATCAAGATAGCGCAGTGTGCAGACACACTGACCTGAGGCCTGTCACAGTCTCACTGTACACAACGGCTTCACTCTATCAAGATAGCGCAGTGTGCAGACACACTGACCTGAGACCTGTCACAGTTTCCCAAGATCTCCTGCTAAACTGATCAGTTGCGTGACAGAGGACAGGGCAAAAAACTAGATCAATAGCGCAGGGGTGGCGAGCGCTGATGCCTTTTCCTCGAAAGAAGAAGAGATCAAGTGTCTCTGTAGTGATTGCAGCAGCTGTCTGCTGTTTTTACTGCATCTTTATGCAATCTTCCCAGTTATTACCCTATATTTAATTCATGCTCTATTACTTATTCATATGCATAGTAATGTATGTACGTATGTCTACAAAACAACCTACCAGTATAATATGTACTGAGAAAAAATATGTACATGTATAAACATATGTACTATACGTTTGTGTGTGTGTATTTATATTCCAATCTAGCCATCTGTAAATTATTTGTTTCTTTACTATTTATACACAAAACAAGATAATCCCCAAACTAAATATTATGCAATATCATATATTGATCATATACTGTACAACATATGATGTGCTCTACAAGATACATATTATAAATGAACAATTATCAGTGGATGGGACATATCACTCCTGACAGTAGGCCTGTGGGCAGGTATTTCACATGCTGTCTTGTGTGTGTCTCACTGTGGTTCATAATCAAACCCAGGGCAAGAAGATACAACATTCCTCTCTCTTGCTCTCGCTCTCTCTCTCCATCTCTCTATCTCCCTCTCCGAAACCCCACGTTCTGTTTGGCTCTCCCTTAAGCAAGCTGTTAAGAGCACTTTCTAAAACGGTTCACAAAAAAAACCCTGTTTACTGAAGGGTCTGGCTCTGTCCTACTTCCTGCCTCTCCCCCCCCCTCTCCTGCTGGGTATGGCCCGGGCTAGCAAGCAGAGTGGCAGAAGCACAGCCGGGATAAATGATACAATGTCATCCAGGCCCGACGTGTCGGAGAAGGGGGGACGCGGTGACGGCTCTGAATACAGGAATTATTCTTCATCGTCTCACACTGTCGTTGTGCATTACTCTCAAGCTCTTGGCTTGCTGTGCAGAGCGACCCTGGAAAGAATGGATGAGTGCTGAGAGGAAAGATAATGATTGTAGTCTTCTTTCACACTCCAGTCGCTTTTCACAGCGCCATACTTTTCGGCCTCAACTCAGGTTGCTCGCCCGGCTTTTTTTAGCCGCAACACTGTGAGTGTCTTTCAGTACCAGAGTGCATTTCTGCCCTCAAGCGGGCTCTAGGGGGGTGTCACAAAGTGATCAACAAATATCACCCCCCCTCCCCTCACAAAGTATCCAAAAACTAACCAAGAAAGGAAGGGAGTGAGCGTGAGAGACCGTGCTAACAGCATTGGCCAGCATCTCAGTTCTGCATTCTCGGCACTGCAGCCCTGTGTGCCTCATACACTACAGCTGCATGTCTCTATCCCAATACAGCTGCATGTCTCTCTCCAATACAGCTGCATGTCTCTCTCCAGTACAGCCGCATGTCTCTCTCTCCAGTACAGCTGCATGTCTCTCTCTCCAGTACAGCTGCATGTTTCTCCTCCAGTACAGCCGCATGTCTCTATCCCAATACAGCTGCATGTCTCTCTCTCCAGTACAGCTGCATGTCTCTCTCTCCAGTACAGCCGCATGTCTCTCTCTGCAGTACAGCCGCATGTCTCTCTCTCTCCAGTACAGCCGCATGTCTCTCTCTCCAGTACAGCCGCATGTCTCTCTCTCCAGTACAGCTGCATGTCTCTCTCTCCAGTACAGCTGCATGTCTCTCTCCAGTACAGCCGCATGTCTCTCCAGTAGAGCCGCATGTCTCTCTCTCCAGTACAGCTGCATGTCTCTCTCCAGTACAGCCGCATGTCTCTCCAGTACAGCCGCATGTATCTCTCTCCAGTACAGCTGCATGTCTCTCTCTGCAGTACAGCCACATCTCTCTCTCCAGTACAGCTGCATGTCTCTCCCCAGTACAACCCCTAATGCTAGCATGTACTCAAATACCCAGCTTCCTAGCAGTGGTGTCTGAAAATGTCCATCTTTGAAAAAAAGCCATGGACACACGGTGGAAAATTGAGCCTAATTATGATATCCTGTCAGGATAGTGGCATCCTACTGCTGTAGTTCAGGAAGGCACAAAGTTCTCCTGGTGAAGGGCTCTCTGTGCCTTGGCTCCCTGACAGCTCAGGTGATGAGGACACAAGGAGGAGGGGTAAAGAGTGACAACTGAGGCCTGAAGGGTGAAGAATGAGAGGTGACAGATGAGTGCTGAGTACTGAGTGTGTGTGTCAGAGAGGAGAGAGGTGTGCAGGTAGCCTGGGAACCGTTAGCTTTTTAAGAATGTGGAAAACCTCTCCTGTGTTTCATCGAGTGACCCACATTTCTATTAGCTTCTTTAAAGTTCCCCCAAAATTCAGGACACACAATGAGCACCGTATTATGACTCAATTATGACATCACAAGACACATGATGCACGTCGTAAGATTACTCGACTATTACATCACGGGACAGATGACACGGATCATTTGATGCGTATCGCTCCATTACCGACCTCTGGGAGGGCATCAGTGAAAACGCGATACCCCTCACACTTCATTTCACAAATAGCTTTTGTGTGGGTTAAAGCCTCGTCTTTTCCCTGGACACCCCTCACGTACAGTCACTAACTAATAATAATAATGACGGTTAGACACAGCAGGAGGGGGGAAAGGCGGCTAAAAAGAGGCCGTGCATGAATAATGTATGGCCTCCCCGAGACCCAGGGCCTCAAGTCTGACGGAGGCAGATCATTCTGGATAGGTGCTTCAACAGAACATCAGAAAAGGCCACTGTGCATAACCTCAGAACCACCGCTAGTGCACTATAATGAACTATATTTATTTGGTTAGCTCAACGTCACTGAAGAGCTGAAATGAGCAGAATAATACAGTCGGTATAATGGAGCGCGACGGACTCCTAGGCCGGCGGAACACCCCCGGCTGCGTGTTGTTCTTGAGATGGATATCAGCTTCGCAACAAGCCGCCGTATCAAAGCGCTCGCTCAGATAATGGCTCCCCTTTTTGCAGATGAATGCGAGCCACAATGTCCAATTTAAACATTCTGTATTTTGCATATGACTTCATGCACGGGCTCGGTCAACAAAAGAGGTTTCCACGGCAAAGAACGCCTTGCAATGTTCCTACGGCAAATTTCACAGCTCATTTAGACTTTTAACAACAATTCATAATTGTAGGGTGAAATTTGACTTGGCTCGGCTTGATATTTGCAGAGCCCCTCTAGCGTATGATCGTTTGAGACCAGAACATCGCTCCCGAAGTAGCAGGAGAACTGAATCAGAATATTTGTATTAGGTTATTTATATTATATATAGATCTAGATGTGCATTGATGTCTAGATATACTCGTAAAAATGTAAAAAGGTCAAAATGGGTAGACATTTAGACATTTGTGTACAGACATGCAATTGTGCAGAGAAACATAGAAAATCGAGTTATTTGAAAGTATATACATACATACAGTATGTGTCCATGTCTGTAAATGATTGAACTGTATGTTTGTAGTCTTGAGAGGTCAAAATGAATAACTTTGTTGATGTGTAGATGTATACTACATGTGTAGATGCAGGCTACTATCATGCTGATTAAATGTGAAGACACTGGAAAGCATACAGATGTGCAGATCTGGGGAGATGCACGGACTTGCACATCAGTAGGGACGTGAGAATCACACACTGACACATGCAGACCTGCAGAGTTGTATGAATGTATGGAATTACATCGCTGTATATAACAAAATATTTATCTGTAGAGATATGTGTAGACGTACATGTATACACAGCTCTGCAAAAATGTGGATTTAAATACATGAAGCCGTGCAAATGTGTGGGTACACAATGAGATACATAACGTAAGATAAATAAAGACTTATGGATACGTAGCTGCACAGAGACATGCAGATCTGTCACACTGTATAAATGTACCGAACTGCGCACCAAATGCACGGAAACATATGGATGTAGAGATATGTGTATATTTTACAGATGGAGATGAGCAGACGTATAGATCTGTGGAGATGAGGTGCTAAAGAAAAGAGAAGGGCAGGAGGGCAGAGATCCTGTGCTCACAGACTCACTGCAACTAAGTCACTCAGCCCTGCTGTAACTCAATCACTCAGCCCTGCTGTAACTCAGTCACTCAGCCCTGCTGTATCTCAGTCACTCAGCCCTGCTGTATCTCAGTCACTCCGCCCTGCTGTAACTCAGTCACTCAGCACTGCTGTATCTCAGTCACTCAGCACTGCTGTATCTCAGTCACTCAGCACTGCTGTATCTCAGTCACTCAGCACTGCTGTATCTCAGTCACTCAGCACTGCTGTATCTCAGTCACTCAGCACTGCTGTATCTCAGTCACTCAGCCCTGCTGTATCTCAGTCACTCAGCCCTGCTGTATCTCACTCAGCACTGCTGTATCTCAGTCTCTCAGCCCTGCTGTATCTCAGTCACTCAGCCCTGCTGTATCTCAGTCTCTCAGCCCTGCTGTATCTCAGTCACTCAGCACTGCTGTATCTCAGTCACTCAGCCCTGCTGTATCTCACTCAGCACTGCTGTATCTCAGTCTCTCAGCCCTGCTGTAACTCAGTCACTCAGCACTGCTGTATCTCAGTCACTCAGCCCTGCTGTATCTCAGTCACTCAGCCCTGCTGTATCTCACTCAGCACTGCTGTATCTCAGTCTCTCAGCCCTGCTGTATCTCAGTCACTCAGCCCTGCTGTATCTCAGTCTCTCAGCCCTGCTGTATCTCAGTCACTCAGCCCTGCTGTATCTCAGTCACTCAGCCCTGCTGTATCTCAGTCACTCAGCCCTGCTGTATCTCACTCAGCACTGCTGTATCTCAGTCACTCAGCCCTGCTGTATCTCAGTCACTCAGCCCTGCTGTATCTCAGTCACTCAGCCCTGCTGTAACTCAGTCACTCAGCCCTGCTGTATCTCAGTCAGCACTGCTGTATCTCAGTCACTCAGCCCTGCTGTATCGCAGTCACTCAGCCCTGCTGTATCTCAGTCACTCAGCACTGCTGTATCTCAGTCACTCAGCCCTGCTGTATCTCAGTCACTCAGCACTGCTGTATCTCAGTCACTCAGCCCTGCTGTATCTCAGTAACTCAGCCCTGCTGTAACTCAGTCACTCAGCCCTGCTGTATCTCAGTCACTCAGCCCTGCTGTATCTCAGTCACTCCGCCCTGCTGTAACTCAGTCACTCAGCCCTGCTGTATCTCAGTCAGCACTGCTGTATCTCAGTCACTCAGCACTGCTGTATCTCAGTCACTCAGCACTGCTGTATCTCAGTCACTCAGCCCTGCTGTATCTCAGTCACTCAGCCCTGCTGTATCTCAGTCACTCAGCCCTGCTGTATCTCAGTCACTCAGCCCTGCTGTATCTCAGTCAGCACTGCTGTATCTCAGTCACTCAGCCCTGCTGTATCTCAGTCAGCCCTGCTGTATCTCAGTCACTCAGCCCTGCTGTATATCAGTCACTCAGCCCTGCTGTATCTCAGTCAGCCCTGCTGTATCTCAGTCACTCAGCACTGCTGTATCTCAGTCACTCAGCCCTGCTGTAACTCAGTCACTCAGCCCTGCTGTATCTCAGTCACTCAGCACTGATGTATCTCAGTCACTCAGCCCTGCTGTATCTCAGTCACTCAGCCCTGCTGTAACTCAGTCACTCAGCCCTGCTGTATCTCAGTCACTCAGCCCTGCTGTAACTCAGTCACTCAGCCCTGCTGTAACTCAGTCACTCAGCCCTGCTGTAACTCAGTCACTCAGCCCTGCTGTATCTCAGTCACTCAGCCCTGCTGTATCTCAGTCACTCAGTCCTGCTGTATCTCAGTCACTCAGCCCTGCTGTAACTCAGTCACTCAGCCCTGCTGTATCTCAGTCACTCAGCACTGCTGTATCTCAGTCACTCAGCCCTGCTGTAACTCAGTCACTCAGTCCTGCTGTAACTCAGTCACTCAGCCCGGCTGTATCTCAGTCACTCAGCCCTGCTGTATCTCAGTCACTCAGCCCTGCTGTATCTCAGTCACTCAGCCCTGCTGTAAATCAGCCCTGCTGTAACTCAGTCACTCAGCCCTGCTGTATCTCAGTCACTCAGCCCTGCTGTATCTCAGTCACTCAGCCCTGCTGTAAATCAGCCCTGCTGTATCTCAGTCACTCAGCCCTGCTGTATCTCAGTCACTCAGCCCTGCTGTATCTCAGTCACTCAGCCCTGCTGTATCTCAGTCACTCAGCCCTGCTGTAACTCAGTCACTCAGCCCTGCTGTATCTCAGTCACTCAGCCCTGCTGTAACTCAGCCCTGCTGTATCTCAGTCACTCAGCCCTGCTGTAACAACGCTCCCGGGAACGACCCACCCCCCCACCCCCATGTGCTCCACAGACTCACAGATAGAGCCCGCAGAACGGAGGAAGGGAGAGGTTTCTCCACTTCAGATGGAATTGGTTATTTCTTTTTTTAAATTGCACATATATGCATTTGGGTGCGGGCAGGATTGGACATTAAGGATACTGCAATGTTTTTATTATTAAGATAAGATCGGGTCCATTGTGGAATACTTTCACAATCCACAGGGGAACTGCACTGACAAATCATGAAGCCATGCTTGAATAATACAGTTATGAACAGAAACAGAATCAAAATATGTATTATTATTGTTACCTGTAACCCAGCCAGATGATTATATTAACAATCAGTGCATTCCATTCCCATGTACATACTGTGCTTTTCTAACAATTTGACTGTATTTTCCATACTGACAGCGCGATGGTGCCTGTGTGATACGTGTGTATGAGTGCATGTACGGCTGGTATGTTTCTGTGTGATACGTGTGTATGAGTGCATGTACGGCTGGTATGTTTCTGTGTGATACGTGTGTATGAGTGCATGTACGGCTGGTATGTTTCTGTGTGATACGTGTGTATGAGTGCATGTACGGCTGGTATGTTTCTGTGTGATACGTGTGTATGAGTGCATGTACGGCTGGTATGTTTCTGTGTGATACGTGTGTATGAGTGCATGTACGGCTGGTATGTTTCTGTGTGATACGTGTGTATGAGTTCATGTACGGCTGGTATGTTTCTGTGTGATACGTGTGTATGAGTGCATGTACGGCTGGTATGTTTCTGTGTGATACGTGTGTATGAGTGCATGTACGGCTGGTATGTTTCTGTGTGATACGTGTGTATGAGTGCATGTACGGCTGGTATGTTTCTGTGTGATACGTGTGTATGAGTGCATGTACGGCTGGTATGTTTCTGTGTGCTACGTGTGTATGAGTGCATGTACGGCTGGTATGTTTCTGTGTGATACGTGTGTATGAGTGCATGTACGGCTGGTATGTTTCTGTGTGCTACGTGTGTATGAGTGCATGTACGGCTGGTATGTTTCTGTGTGATACGTGTGTATGAGTGCATGTACGGCTGGTATGTTTCTGTGTGATACGTGTGTATGAGTGCATGTACGGCTGGTATGTTTCTGTGTGATACGTGTGTATGAGTTCATGTACGGCTGGTATGTTTCTGTGTGATACGTGTGTATGAGTGTATGTACGGCTGGTATGTTTCTGTGTGATACGTGTGTATGAGTGCATGTACGGCTGGTATGTTTCTGTGTGCTACGTGTGTATGAGTGCATGTACGGCTGGTATGTTTCTGTGTGATACGTGTGTATGAGTGCATGTACGGCTGGTATGTTTCTGTGTGATACGTGTGTATGAGTGCATGTACGGCTGGTATGTTTCTGTGTGATACGTGTGTATGAGTTCATGTACGGCTGGTATGTTTCTGTGTGATACGTGTGTATGAGTGCATGTACGGCTGGTATGTTTCTGTGTGATACGTGTGTATGAGTGCATGTACGGCTGGTATGTTTCTGTGTGATACGTGTGTATGAGTGCATGTACGGCTGGTATGTTTCTGTGTGATACGTGTGTATGAGTGCATGTACGGCTGGTATGTTTCTGTGTGATACGTGTGTATGAGTGCATGTACGGCTGGTATGTTTCTGTGTGATACGTGTGTATGAGTGCATGTACGGCTGGTATGTTTCTGTGTGATACGTGTGTATGAGTGCATGTACGGCTGGTATGTTTCTGTGTGATACGTGTGTATGAGTGCATGTACGGCCGGTATGTTTCTGTGATACGTTTGTATGAGTGTATGTACTGGTATGTTTCTGTGTGCTACGTGTGTATGAGTGCATGTACGGCTGGTATGTTTCTGTGTGATACGTGTGTATGAGTGCATGTACGGCTGGTATGTTTCTGTGTGATACGTGTGTATGAGTGCATGTACGGCTGGTATGTTTCTGTGTGATACGTGTGTATGAGTGTATGTACGGCTGGTATGTTTCTGTGTGATACGTGTGTATGAGTGCATGTACGGCTGGTATGTTTCTGTGTGATACGTGTGTATGAGTGCATGTACGGCTGGTATGTTTCTGTGTGATACGTGTGTATGAGTGCATGTACGGCTGGTATGTTTCTGTGTGATACGTGTGTATGAGTTCATGTACGGCTGGTATGTTTCTGTGTGATACGTGTGTATGAGTGCATGTACGGCTGGTATGTTTCTGTGTGATACGTGTGTATGAGTGCATGTACGGCTGGTATGTTTCTGTGTGATACGTGTGTATGAGTGCATGTACGGCTGGTATGTTTCTGTGTGATACGTGTGTATGAGTGCATGTACGGCTGGTATGTTTCTGTGTGATACGTGTGTATGAGTGCATGTACGGCTGGTATGTTTCTGTGTGATACGTGTGTATGAGTGCATGTACGGCTGGTATGTTTCTGTGTGCTACGTGTGTATGAGTGCATGTACTGCTGGTATGTTTCTGTGTGCTACGTGTGTATGAGTGCATGTACGGCTGGTATGTTTCTGTGTGATACGTGTGTATGAGTGTATGTACGGCTGGTATGTTTCTGTGTGATACGTGTGTATGAGTGCATGTACGGCTGGTATGTTTCTGTGTGATACGTGTGTATGAGTGCATGTACGGCTGGTATGTTTCTGTGTGATACGTGTGTATGAGTGCATGTACGGCTCGTATGTTTAGCTGTGATACGTGTGTATCAGTGCATGTACGGCTGGTATGTTTCTGTGTGCTACGTGTGTATGAGTGCATGTACGGCTGGTATGTTTCTGTGTGATACGTGTGTATGAGTGTATGTACGGCTGGTATGTTTCTGTGTGATACGTGTGTATGAGTGCATGTACGGCTGGTATGTTTCTGTGTGATACGTGTGTATGAGTGCATGTACGGCTGGTATGTTTCTGTGTGATACGTGTGTATGAGTGCATGTACGGCTGGTATGTTTCTGTGTGATACGTGTGCATGAGTGCATGTACGGCTGGTATGTTTCTGTGTGATACGTGTGTATGAGTGCATGTACGGCTGGTATGTTTCTGTGTGATACGTGTGTATGAGTTCATGTACGGCTGGTATGTTTCTGTGTGATACGTGTGTATGAGTGCATGTACGGCTGGTATGTTTCTGTGTGATACGTGTGTATGAGTGCATGTACGGCTGGTATGTTTCTGTGTGATACGTGTGTATGAGTGCATGTACGGCTGGTATGTTTCTGTGTGATACGTGTGTATGAGTGCATGTACGGCTGGTATGTTTCTGTGTGATACGTGTGTATGAGTGCATGTACGGCTGGTATGTTTCTGTGTGATACGTGTGTATGAGTGCATGTACGGCTGGTATGTTTCTGTGTGATACGTGTGTATGAGTGCATGTACGGCTGGTATGTTTCTGTGTGATACGTGTGTATGAGTGTATGTACGGCTGGTATGTTTCTGTGTGATACGTGTGTATGAGTGCATGTACGGCTGGTATGTTTCTGTGTGATACGTGTGTATGAGTGCATGTACGGCTGGTATGTTTCTGTGTGATACGTGTGTATGAGTGCATGTACGGCTGGTATGTTTCTGTGTGATACGTGTGTATGAGTGCATGTACGGCTGGTATGTTTCTGTGTGATACGTGTGTATGAGTGTATGTACGGCTGGTATGTTTCTGTGTGATACGTGTGTATGAGTGCATGTACGGCTGGTATGTTTCTGTGTGATACGTGTGTATGAGTGCATGTACGGCTGGTATGTTTCTGTGTGATACGTGTGTATGAGTGCATGTACGGCTGGTATGTTTCTGTGTGATACGTGTGTATGAGTGCATGTACTGCTGGTATGTTTCTGTGTGCTACGTGTGTATGAGTGCATGTACGGCTGGTATGTTTCTGTGTGATACGTGTGTATGAGTGCATGTACAACTGGTATGTTTCTGTGTAAGTCTGCAGGCATATGAGATATGTGCCTGTAAGTGAGCATGCTAGAATGTGTGTGTGTGTGTGTGCTTCTGTGTGAGTGGCCATGTGCTGGGTGCTGCATATGTGTTCTATGAGAATAACTGTGTGTGACGGGGGAGGGTGGGGGGAAGGAGAGAGAGACAGAGAGAGACAGAGAGCAAGAGGGAGAGAGAGAGCGAGACCATGCGTAAGAGTATGTGTGATCCTATGTACAGTACAGTTATGTGTATGCATAAGTCTGACAATGTCTGTGTGATTTAGAATGCGTGTGTGTGTGTGAGAGAGAGAGAGTGAGAAAAAGATAAATTTTATTGCTGAATTACTAGTTTGTTATTATCATTACTGTTTATGTGTATGTATGTATATTTATGTATATGTGTATATATGCAATCATATTGTTCTGTTATTACTCTGTTTAGCAAATGTTTCATGTTTCTTGCCATGCTTTGGAAATACAAATGCTAATTTTGTCATGCCAATAAAGCACTTTGAATTTGAATTAGAATTTGAGAGCGAGACAGGAGAGCCGGGTGTTCATGTAAGTGTATCTCTGTGACGGAATGAGCGTGTGTGTGCATGTAGCGCATACACGTAAGAGAGTGTGTGCGTATGTGTGAGTACACAGTATGCATGTAGGAGAGTGTGTGTGTGTGTGTGTGTGTGTGTGAGTACACAGTATGCATGTAGGAGAGTGTGTGTGTGTGTGTGTGTGTGTGAGTACACAGTATGCATGTAGGAGAGTGTGTGTGTGTGTGAGTACACAGTATGCATGTAGGAGTGTGTGTGTGTGTGTGTGTGAGTACACAGTATGCATGTAGGAGAGTGTGTGTGTGTGTGTGAGTACACAGTATGCATGTAGGAGAGTGTGTGTGTGTGTGTGTGTGTGTGTGAGTACACAGTATGCATGTAGGAGAGTGTGTGTGAGTACACAGTATGCATGTAGGAGAGTGTGTGTGACTACACAGTATGCATGTAAGAGAGTGTGTGTGTGTGTGAGTACACGGTATGCATGTAGGAGAGTGTGTGTGTGTGTGTGTGTGTGTGTGAGTACACAGTATGCATGTAGGAGAGTGTGTGTGTGTGTGTGTGTGAGTACACAGTATGCATGTAGGAGTGTGTGTGTGTGAGTACACAGTATGCATGTAGGAGAGTGTGTGTGTGTGTGAGTACACAGTATGCATGTAGGAGAGTGTGTGTGTGTGTGTGTGTGTGTGAGTACACAGTATGCATGTAGGAGAGTGTGTGTGTGTGAGTACACAGTATGCATGCAGGAGAGTGTGAGTACACATTATGCATGTAGGAGAGTGTGTGTGTGTGAGTACACAGTATGCATGTAGGAGAGTGTGTGTGTGTGTGTGAGTACACAATAAACGTGAGTGAGCCTGTGTGCAGTTTATTTGGGGGGGTGGGCTCAGAGAGAGGACAGGGATGGGCTGTGAGCCTGCCTGCCTGCCTGCTTGGGACCATCAGTTAAATCTCCCATACAAAGAGCCCTTTGTATACTACACACTCCACCAGCAGGGGCGCTCAGTAAGACCTCATATCCCATCTGAAACCTGTTATATGAAGACACGGCGTCAAAATTACAAGCTCTTTTCGCACGTCCACCCCGCGTCACACGCACCCGCCTTCTGTGCAAAAGCCCAGAACACCGTTCACACATTCACGCGTTCACACATTCACACGTTCACACATTCACGATTGCTGCGTTTGGAATGCAACAGATATTAGATATTTAGCACAAAAGGAAAAGCAGTGTGTTGTCACTTTACGCCTTTACACCACACTGTGTGCCTTAACACTGCAATACAATCATCTATACACACACAAAACCACCACCAGCCTGCAGATGATCTCATGGCTTATTTGGGTGGATTTTAATAGCATTTCTCTTACAAACTCAGTAATATTCTGCTATCGGAAAGCAATGAGATACATAATGGATATACGACATACGTTGCTTTGTATATCATTGGCAAATGCCATTATATAGTGTCGTGACAAACGAGTCACTAATGTATAGTGCTACAAAATGACGCACGGCAGTAGAATGTGCAACGACATGTCGGAGCTACGTAACTGATGTTATTCGTAATGGGGAATGATTAATTTGGTTCACTGCAGCTATAGGCAGAACAGCAAAAATGATATAAACACTATTTCCCCTTATCTGAGCACAGTAGCCTGGCAGACAGACACATACCCCCTTGTGTCAGGGCCTGGGAACACAGCAGCACCGTGACACCGGGGAGGGCCGAGGGTCGTGGGATTGTGTGCGATTCAGCTCTGCCCTACACGCGGCTTAAATGGAATTTATGTTGGGTTAGCACCAATAAGTAAAATTTAATTTGCATCGTTACATTGCTGGGGAAAATCTAATTTCAGGAGGGGTGCATTTCAGTAGACTGTGTACGAGGGACCCGTTCGGTCGGTCGGTTAGTCTCCTCTCTCTCTCTCTCTCTCTCTCTCTCTCTCTCTCTCTCCCATCACCTGTCCGTTGTGAGTGGTGGGCACATTTCCTGTCTTGGTGCAAAGATAGGGCCGCGCCTGTCGCCGTCCGGGGGCAGGGTCATTAGCGCAGAGTCAGGGGAAGGGCGGGGGGCCGGGGCAGCTGTGGTGGCTGTAGGATGTCTGGCCGTGTGACGCGTTAAATGAGCCTGGCTTTTCAGCGATGCCACTGATGGTGTCTGACTTCCCAAACGCCAGGGCCCAGCCGACAGAGACGAGGACACTTTTCTCCCGCGTAAAAACCCAGGGGTCCTCTCATCCCATTCCTGCACCCTAAAAAGCGTCCACAGATGCAGGGGGAGGGGGTGGCGGAAGTCAGGGCTGCCCTCGTCACATTCTCCAAGAAACATAAACGGCTATCTGGCTAATTATACCCTCTTCTCAGCAGAATCAAGTGTCATAGCTATTTTGCTACTCTTCCTCTCTAACCATTCCTTCTTAATTCCGCCTTCTTTCCCACTCCCCTGGTCCCTCAATCAGCTGCGGGCGCCTGAATGTGTATGAGAGGGCCCGGGGGGGGGGGGGCGAGCGTAATGTGATCAGTAATGAATTTTGTGTTACATTAGGCTGAATAAATGGACGGACAAGCGCAGACTACAAGTGTCCGGGAGTCTGACTTAATCTAATGACGCCAAAACAGAGACAGAACCAATTACAGAGAGGGCCAACTCAGTGCTGCTGCAGGGACTGCAAATGAATAGGTACAAATCAAATCAGGGCCTAATAGACGAGCTGCGAGAGGGGGGCAGTCGATGCTAAACGCATTAGGGCCTTGTGACCTCCCTGCTCCAAGCAGCAGCCCAGAATCCCACTTCCATCTTCCCTTAAAAAATCAAAGGAACTCTTGTCCACTTAAGTAGAAGAAGACCGCCCTGTTGCCTCCTAAATGAGTTAAACATTTGGATTGTTAGAAAGGCAATTTCCCCTTTTCGGCTTCAATATGAACGACCTAATTCATGATTTTAAGACCTTTGAAATGTACGGTTTTCCAAGCTTATCCGCGGCAAGAAATCACTTTACGAAACCGGAGGCGGTTCGGGAAGAAATGCTGATCCTTTCTCAGCTGTGGGGAACAGCGGAAACAAGGGGGAGGAAAGCTAGAATAAATGTGTTGGATAAATTGCCCGTGCTGGTTGAAAGACGCATTATTTAAGTAAATTAACTAAATGGGGTTTACTACTTGAACCTTTTTCAAACTTTAAAGTCCGTACATTTCCTGTAATCCTGCGCTGAATTAGACGAGAGCAGGCAGAGGAGCGAGTGTAAAAGACAGACAGGAAACACACCGATGCAGGCAGAGCAACACAGGCAATACCTTTAATCTAAACCTGCCTGTCGCTCGCAACCTTCCCCTAGCGGAAGATGAAGAAAAGTATTAGCCGAGGTTCATTCGTGACAGGCGGGTCCACACCAGATTCGGTACTGCCGGCGATTTGTCGAGCAGCCCCGTGGGTCGGTCCACGGGTAGTCTGAAGCAGGGCAGGAAGCGGGTAAGCGAGGCAACAAACAAAACCAGAAGCCCATACAGCAGGGGTAAGATCTGCTTCGCCAAAGCAGCGGGAGTGTGGACAACACCACTGTCTTTAATAGGGACCAAACAGACCAGCCTAAATTGCCTTTAGGTGTGCATTTCCATATGCACAAGGAAAGTGCTTCCAGGCTTAGCAATGAGAGAATGCTTTTAGCATCTCAAATTCTAATTACATTTATAGACTGTAGCGCACTACATGGGAGTCGCATTTGGTACATCATTTGAAATTGTTCTGGTTTGTAAGGCGGTTGAACTGAATCTCATTGGGTAGCTGGTTAAACTGGGACAGCCAGAGACGAGGTAGCCAGCTAGCCCCCATGGCGTGCTGTGTGGGATTAAATGCACGTTTTGTTTTCTACAAAGTCGAACAATAAAATAAGTTCAGGTTTGCTAGTGCAGTAGCTTTTCTGTACAACAAATGTCTGTCGGGCTAAAATGGAGACCACCATTTCAACACCATTAAATTAATTATGTCTGCCAACTACAGAGGTGAAATTTCCACTGTTAAAACTAAGCACGCAAGCAGTGGCTCAAAGCATCCAAATTATTATAACTTTATACGGTTCACATTACATGCTCATTTCCGCCATCGGCGTGTAGGGAGTGGAAGTGACCACAGGGGGTGCAGCGCTGTGATGGAGCTTATCCTCAGAGCCCAATACTCCCTGTCCTGGGGGCACTGGAGGGGCTGGCCAGATCCGGAAGGGCATTTCTCATTCTTTCCGCCATAATTGCAAACACAAATAAACACACGGTGGACGACCGGGACCCCACCACCCCTGACTGGAACTGGGCTGATGAGGAACAGAAGCCCCACATCCCCCCTAACTACTCTAAATCACCAGGACCGCGCATCACATCGAATTCTCCCAGGGGGAAACTGACCCGCGCCCCCGTTCTCTCCGTCTCGCAGCTGTGAAGGGCGAAGCTCTCTGACCGAAACACGTCGCCTCAGGATTGAGGCCCGGGAGCCGCCGCCGCCCTCGCCTTCTCTTCGCAAGCTCAGCGCTCGAACCGCGGCCGATCCGATGACGCGCGTGTGGACACCGAGCCCAACGTCAATATGTGCGCGCTTGCCGAATACACCGTGACCGTCGGTGGGCGTGTTAGGCTGGGCTGGGCGGATTATGCGTTTGGGCTGCATTTCCATTTTTAACAGCGAACGGAGACGTGGTTACTTTGTGCAGAGAACGTAGTTAAATCCTTGTGCTTGCACAGAAAACAGCAGCGTGGTTACCAGACTGTCTCCCTCTCCAATGCCTATGACAGTATCTGAACTTTCCCGCGTGCCGGACATGTAAACGCGCGACTCTTAATGTCAAAGAAAGCTTAAATGTACGTGTGCTTGTGCACTTCTGTTCTCGATTGTGAGCGTGTGTGATTGTGCTTGTATGCGTGTGTGAGCACGGTGAGGTTAGTGAGATAGGGGTATGTATTTCCATGCAGGGGGGTTGCGTATTGCAGCCTACTGCCACAAGGCTAATGGTCATGGGCGTACCGTGTGTATGTGGTGCACCTTGTGAGTATGTGAGTTTCTGTGCATATGAGCCTGTGAAGCAGCATGTAATGTATGCAAAAGGATAAGTCCGTGCGTGGTATGTACACTGGAGTGACCCATCAGACGAGGAACACAGGGATCAAAACACAGGCAGGGTGGGACAGTCGAAGCAGGGCGCCGTTTTACTCCACAACCTAAACAGGTTCACAAGCTTTCCTGAACTTCGTTCGAGTCGCGGTACCAGAAGGGCCGAAAAGAGGAGCCGCTGACCATTTGGACGGCGGGGAACTCACCCGTTCCAGGGCCCACGGCGTCCCGGCTGGGCGACTCGGACATGGCGTCTGCCAGTCGCTCCCTCAGCCCGTCCTCGGAGGCGTCCACGGAGGACATGTGGCGCATGAAGCTCTCGGGCCAACTGCCGCACACCTCCAGCAGGGTCACGCTGCGGTCCAGCATTCCTGAAACTGCCGCACACCTCCAGCAGGGTCACGCTGCGGTCCAGCATTCCTGAAACGGGCCAGCGCAGACACAGCGTTACTCCAACAGGAAGTACATCACACTGCCGCACACCTCCAGCAGGGTCACGCTGCGGTCCAGCATTCCTGAAACGGGCCAGCGCAGACACAGCGTTACTCCAACAGGAAGTACATCACACTGCCGCACACCTCCAGCAGGGTCACGCTGCGGTCCAGCATTCCTGAAACGGGCCAGCGCAGACACAGCGTTACTCCAACAGGAAGTACATCACACTGCCGCACACCTCCAGCAGGGTCACGCTGCGGTCCAGCATTCCTGAAACGGGCCAGCGCAGACACAGCGTTACTCCAACAGGAAGTACATCACACTGCCGCACACCTCCAGCAGGGTCACGCTGCGGTCCAGCATTCCTGAAACGGGCCAGCGCAGACACAGCGTTACTCCAACAGGAAGTACATCACACTGCCGCACACCTCCAGCAGGGTCACGCTGCGGTCCAGCATTCCTGAAACGGGCCAGCGCAGACGCAGCGTTACTCCAACAGGAAGTACATCACACTGCCGCACACCTCCAGCAGGGTCACGCTGCGGTCCAGCATTCCTGAAACGGGCCAGCGCAGACACAGCGTTACTCCAACAGGAAGTACATCATACTGCCGCACACCTCCAGCAGGGTCACGCTGCGGTCCAGCATTCCTGAAACGGGCCAGCGCAGACACAGCGTTACTCCAACAGGAAGTACATCACACTGCCGCACACCTCCAGCAGGGTCACGCTGCGGTCCAGCATTCCTGAAACGGGCCAGCGCAGACGCAGCGTTACTCCAACAGGAAGTACATCACACTGCCGCAGTGCATCATGGGAAAAAAAAACTATGATCAAAGCTGTGAGGATGCACAGGAGCCTGTATGCTTTCACTGTCCTATCCTCCCTAATAAATAAATATGTACTGTTATACATATTTAACTACTATATCAACATCTTTCTAAGCGACCAGGGCGAACCTTCCCTCACCATTTTATCTTTAAAAAAAATGTTTTCTTTATCATACTTTTTTCCGTGGCTGACTGGGGAGAAAATCCTAATACAAAAACAGGTTGCCTCTGTTCTGCTTTTTGAGCAAATCACTTGAGCCTAAACAATTTTTCTCTAGATTAATTAAGCAAATTATTTCACACTCTTTGAGGACGGAAAATCACGTGGCGTTAGTACGGCGAAGCCGAGACGTGTCAGTGCAAAGGATGTGAAAGATAAGAGGTTCACAGGCTTATTCAGTTCAGCTCATTTTCCGGTGTTAATAATTGGGACTGCCTCCAGCATTTGGGAGCCCTGGTGGGCAGGGAAACGTTGAGTCCGCCCACCCCTCACTCTCCCACCCCGTCTCTCGGACAGGTGTAAGGCACAGGCCAATGGGCGGGGTCCCGCCCCCTGGACTCCCTAAATCAACACCCAGGTTCCTCTACTGTACACACCATCATTAGAAAGACACCGGGACCACAGCACACACTTCAACAACGAGTGGAGCTTAAATCATAAACAGATTAGCATCAAACGCATCAATAAAGTGTCCGGCTTGGGTTCCAAGAAGTTTAAAGAAGAGAATTGGGGAGGGAGGGCTGGGGGTGGCTCCTGGGTGATAAAAAGAGTTGGCAGAGGGGTTCGAAGGGGTGGGGGGACTCGTCTGGCCCCTGTGATCACAGACAGAGACGAGTGGCAGGGCACGAAACGCCAGCAGGTTATCTGGGGCCGAGCGGGGGCCCTTTGATGTGCGGGCAGCGGCTATCTGCCGCGGCCCGGCGGCCCTGCGCAGCCTCAGCCACACTCTCCCACTCTGACAGCTGCTAATACGCAGGCGAGAGCGCGGCGCGTCGCGGGGCGGGGCGGCCGCCGGCCCGGCGCTGATAGCGGGACCCGGGGGGGGGGGGAGCAGCTATCGCGCTGGTAAACACTCGGCCGAGCAGGCTCACGGACAGCAGATAACTTCATACCACTTCATAAAAGCTGTTTGTGCGTGTCCGCCATTGATTTCTCGAAGGACGGGCCCTCTCCCCGACCAGGCGGCCTTCAGAGGAGCCAGGGCCCGGCGGGTGTGTGGGCGTGCCAGAGGAGCCAGGGCCCGACGGGTGTGGGCCTTCAGAGGAGCCAGGGCCCGACAGGTGTGGGCCTTCAGAGGAGCCAGGGCCCGGCGGGTGTGGGCCTTCAGAGGAGCCAGGGCCCGACGGGTGTGGGCCTTCAGAGGAGCCAGGGCCCGGCGGGTGTGGGCCTTCAGAGGAGCCAGGGCCCGGCGGGTGTGGGCCTTCAGAGGAGCCAGGGCCCAGCGGGTGTGGGCCTTCAGAGGAGCCAGGGCCCGGCAGGTGTGGGCCTTCAGAGGAGCCAGAACCCGGCGGGTGTGTGGGCGTGCCAGTGTGAAAATCAGGAGGACAAATATCTGCATGTTCAAACCTTGCTGTTTTTCCGCAGTGCGGATAGTGAATTGATTCCAGGAGAATGTGAGCAAATGTGACACAGCGTCCAGCACACAAACACCATTAAAACATGGGTCTTAGGTACTGTGGGTAGTATGACATAAGATGTGTGTTATGTTTGCGTGGGCTAGTTTGCGTCTAGGGTGCAGCACTCATAATAGCGGGTGTGTATGCGTATACATGTACCAGGGCTTGACATTAAGGCTTGCCCTATTGTCCGGGACAAGTATATGTTTTGGTCAGAAAATTTTCCATCCACAAGGACACGTGAGACACGTGAGAGACACGTGAGAAACACGTGAGAGACACGTGAGAGATAAAAATTAAAAAAATACGACACGTGAGAGATTTAAAAAGTTAAATTAAAAATGATCCGAATAGAAATTGCACGCTGCTCATTTCACCTGCCATCCTGGTTACATTGCTAAGTGAGATAATTTTGCTAGTAGGAATTGAGAAAATGCAACATTGGGGGTTTCAAAAAGCTTGATGTCGAAGAAAGCTTAAATGTACGTGTGCTTGTGCGTTTTTTTGTTGTCGATTGTGAGTGTATGTGATTGTGCTTGTATGCGTGTGTGAGCATGGTGAGGTTAGTGAGATAGGGGTATGTATTTCCATGCAAGGGGGTTGCGGACTGCAACCTACTGTCACAAGGCTAATGGTAATGGGCGTACCGTGTGTATGTGGTGTGAATTAGCATGTAATGTATGCAGGATAAGTCTGTGCGTGGTATGTCTGTGTGAATCACTTTGGGGTTTTTTGCACGCATAAATGTGTGTGTGTGTGTGTGTGGGGTGTATGTGTAAGAATGTGTGTGTGGATGTATGTGTATATGTGGGTGTGCGTAGGGGTATGTGTCCGTGTGTGTGTGTGTATGTGTGGTGTATGTGTAGGAATGTGTGTGTGGATGTGTGTGTACATGTGGGTGTGCGTAGGAGTGTGTGTGCGTGTGTGTGTGTAGTGCATGTGTAGGAATGTAGGAATGTGTGTGTGTGGATGTGTGTATATGTGTGTGTGTGTGTGTGTGTGTGGTTGTGTGTATATGTGTGTGTGTGTGTGTGTGTGTGTGTGTATATGTGTGTGTGTGTGTATATGTGTGTGTGTGTGTATATGTGTATATATGTGTGTGTGTGTGTGTGTGTGTGTGTGGATGTGTGTATATGTGTGTATATGTGTGTGTGTGTGTGTGTGTGTGTGTGTGTGTGTGTGTGTGTGTGCACGCTCTGTTCAGGACTGTAGACAGCATTGCTCCTCTGACAGACAGTCTCCCCTGTGGTTGGAGTAGAGCTCTTTCACCCTCACTCAGTGTGGCACTTCACTCATGGGCACTCTTAAGGGGATTTCTTTACAAAGCTATTAAAACATCACTTTAAATTAACATGAAGGCAGGACTCTTAAGGGAAAGCGTGATTTTCCCCTCTCTCCTCCATAAGGCAAGCCCTCGCTATCTTTTTTAATTTAGCAGGCGCTGCACGGCGTGGCGGCGGCGGCATTACCGGCCCCTGCGCACGGGCCTGAAGTGGGTGTGGATTACCCTGCCGGTGAATGCTTAGCCTGCTGCAGTTATTTTGAGGGCAAATCCAGTGGCAGGATGATAAAGGAATATCTAGATGTCAAGGTCATGAGTTCACCTCCTGGACCAGGGCGATCTCTTCCTCAGACTGTCTGACAGCCAGTCATTGCCTGCATTCCACATTCTTCACACCTGTCAGCTTTTAAAATGGCACAATTAAATAATCATGCAGCCCCCGGGCCCCGGGACCGCTGTGGGGGAGAGCCCCGAGGCTCGGGTCTGACTGTGTGACATTTTTAACGCGGCACGTGTTTTTTTTCTTTAGTTTGTTTTTTAAAAATCCCTTCCCTTCAGAAGGAAAAATGTCCTCGGAGCTCTGAAATGTGACGATACGATGTTCGCACAGTATCATATAAAATAAATAAGGAAATTAAATTAAAGAACGGAAAACGCGGTGCGGTTTTTGAGTTTGTCATCGGTCTCCGCGGTTAACGCTCTCTCCGGGGGCTGCAGCCGGGCACCGGTCGCTTCGGTTATCTCACGCCACGCTGAAGTTTACTCGAAAAATTATTCACCCTCCGTTCACCTTTACGGCTCCCCGCGTCCGAACCAGAGGGAATGTAAAATAACATACAAAGGGCACAAAAATTCCCGCGTCTCCGCACTACCTGGCAACCGCGAGAGATAACAAACACGCTAATGAGGAGGAGTGTGGGTGCGAGTAATGCAATTAGTCTTTATTAGGGGCTGTTAAGACCGCTTTAGTTAATGATCTTTTTCTGGCTTGAGAAGATTATGGCTTTTTTATGGGTCTAAAAACAGTAACCTTCTGGTGGAAGCTGTCAGTATGTAAATTGGAATCTGTTGATAAAGGTCCCGAAGGCACGCAATTAACTGGCGCCGTTTATACACGCAAATCGAAAGGCAAACACAAAGCCCTTCGGTCATCCAACGTTTTGGAACTTGTTGAGGTTAAAAAAAAAGAAAAAAAAAGAAGAAAAAAAAAAGAAAAAAGAAAAAAGGGTGTTTTTGCCTTTTCTTTTCAAAATCAGAGGGATGGTATGACTGTGTATAGCCAGTCTCCCCGCTGGCTCCAGGGGCTTGGAGTGGTGGGGGCCGGCAGGACTTGGAGGTGTGAGGGTGATGTTTGTGGAAGACTGCTCACCGAGCTGCTTTGAACAGGAAGTCTGAGGAGACCGTTAGTGATGGCAGGCGAGAGAGGGGGTTGTGGGGCTGTGACTGAGACAGGACAGTGTGCGCCACCACCAGACCAGGCCAGAGGTTTATCTCAGCACCCCACTTTCTCAAGAGCACCCCTCTGGAGCGCTCCTTCCCCGCGCAGGCATCCTCTAGATTAGGGCGACACGGATTACGCTCCCCTGCTGGGGGGGAGGTGAGAGGGTGGGGGAGGGGGGGTCTTATCAGTCCTCCTTTCAAAAAGCTCTCGTCCGGCCCTCTCTTTTTCAGAACCCCCCCCAGCCCGACCCCCGTCGCGGGACTCCTCGTCATCCCCCCCATCAGCGCCTTCCAGGATCCCAAACTGACAACCTCGCAGACCGGGTGCAACGCCGCCGCGGCAACCCCGGGTCCTGAGAGCTGCCAGGACTGCTTAGCGCCGACGCGCGAGCGTTAATGCAGATGTACGCTCGCGGGATTAGCCGCCTGATAGGCAGCTCCCGGAGCGTCTCCCCCTCCCCCCCCCCCCGGCGTTAGAGGAGCGGCGCTTTCATTACATTACCCGCTCGCTTTTAAATCATTTAACTGGGCTCCTCTCTCCCCGGCTCTCGGAGTGTTAGTAATCCCATCAATACCGGCCCACCGCGGGCCTTCACTCACGCTCCCTTTCCCACAATGCATCTCCCTTTCAGGCCCTGTACTTCTCAGCCTCCTTAAAAGCAATTTCTGGAGCGTCAGGAGAAAAAGAGAAATCTCGCAATTAGCCTTAAACCCTTAATGGCAGGGAGAGCGCCTGTTGTCTCAACTGCGTGTGGCACTTTCAGTGACGGGCCTAATCCGCGGCATTACAATGAAAGACGTAGGGGACTTTTCCCCACCCTGAATAAGCCACCTTTCAGGTCTCTGGGCATCACGCTCTGCGCTTTGTGCCCATCCCTCACGGTGGGGGATCCCGGGGGGGGGGGGGATGTTTTAGACTTCCAAGACTTCCGCCCCCCCCCCCCCAAAAAGAGCAGCGTGCGCCTCTTTCCTTTGGTGGGCGTGACGGCCGGGCCCTGACGATTACCGCCTCAAAGGGGACGTTTCCAGCTGCCCATCACAATTAAACGGCTCGCTCTAGGCGAGGGAGGGCTGGGGGGGAGTCGGTTCCTCTCCTGTCAGAAAGTCGACATTACCGTGGAAACCATTGGGAGGCATTGGGAGCTCACAAGAAAGTGCGGCAGTAGAGCTGCTGGTGTGTGGCTCTCAGATTGAGCTCTTCATCCACATGCATTCTGGGAGAACCTGTGGTATGAGGCATGGGGAGACGCCTCCACGGCCTCTGTAGTCCCCTTTATTTGGCAGGGAAGGGTGGTGATGGGGGGACGGGGGGGTTGAGGTGGAATCCTTGACCTGCAACCCCAGAAGTGACAGGATCCTGCCAGCAGGACGGAGGGCCAGGTTGAATTACAAGAACTGCTGAATCAAATCTGACCACTCCAGCTGCCCCCAACAGAGTTTGCACTTGCACAGAATAATCAACAACGTTAATAAACGCCTGCCCAATCGACACCATCACCACCAGCGTTATGTGTGCATGTGCGTGTGTGTGTTTCTCAGCAGGACGTGTGTTTTGAACACTTTTCGCTGAAGTAAGGGTGTGTATCCGTCTGCGTTTATGTGCAGAACGGGCAGACTGCAGGAAGCCACACTGCGCTGCTTTAAGACCTCAACTGAAATTACACAGCCAGGTCGGGAAAGGCTCTGTATTCTTGCCTGTGTGTGTGTGTGTGTGTGTGTGTGTGTGTGTGTGAGTGTGTGCATGCATGTGTGTGCGTGCGTGCCTTTGTGCATGCGTCTGTGTGTGTGTGTGTGTGTGTGTGCGTGCGTGTGTGTGAGTGTGTGCAAATGTGTGCATGCCTGTGTGTGTGTGTGTGTGTGTGTGTATATGTGTGTGCGCCTGTGTGCGCGTGTGTATATGTGTGTGTGCCTGCGTGCGTGTGTGTATATGTGTGTGTGCCTGTGTGTGTGTGTGTGTGTGTGTGTGTGTGTGCGTATATGTGTGTGTGCCTGTGTGTGCCTGTGTGCGCGTGTGTATATGTGTGTGTGCCTGTGTGCGCGTGTGTATTTCTTGTTTACTCGTTGTAAACGGTGCTGTAGGAAGCCCATTTATCCTCAGTCAGGGTCTGTGACCAATTGCCCCCATCACAGACCAGAGGCCAAAGGGAGCGCAGTCACAGAAAAACACCCGACCCACACACACACACTCCTTTGAGTTGCTCTTTTGTCTGTGCGGATTTGCCTGCACGCCCAGAGTGAAACGTTAATGAGAAGTGAGGAGAGTGTGGCTTTCCTAAGAGCAACCCCGAGCACTCTGTTCCTCTAACCCGGTGTTCGCTGCTCCTTCATGTATGGCTAATAAAGCATTGCAGTGGCCCCGCCGTGATTAAAGGGTCATGATAGGCCTGACACAGAGCAGAGCCCAAAGGGTGTGTTTACTGACAAACTGCTGAAACGCTCCTGACAGCTGAAGAGGGGAGGCCCCGCCCCCTGCTCGCAACAGCCACGGCTTCATAGCGCCGCCCTGGTCTTGCATAAACCCCGCCTCTCACCCACCCACGCACGCACGACTTATACACCCCACCCCTTGCTCACCCAAAACTCATACACCTCAGCCCTAATGACCAAAGCTCATACTCCCTGCCTCTCCGCCCACCCAAAACTGAAACACCTCTCCCCTCACACATCCAGAGATCACACACTCCTCACTCTCGCTCGCCTGGAGATCACACAGAGCCCACCTTTCTCTCGGCCCTCACTCACCCAGAGTAAAAGCGTCAGAATCGGCCTGGTGTCTCCCCCTCCGCCCCTGATCTACATGCAAGCTGCGCTGCACATCTGGGAATACGTTCAGTCAAATGCTTACATGAAGTGACTTTAATGAATTGGCACTCCTGTATTAGGCATCTACCGGGCCTCGGTGGGGCCGCTCACTCTGAGTAACATTATGATTATAATTGGTGAGCGATGAGTAAACAGAACGTTAGCGCACGCAATTAATAATGAAAGGTCAACAGGAGAAACAAAGTTCTGGATACACCTTTCTGTCAGGAAGCCTAATGGATTTCAGACAGCGTTGTATTACGCTGCAACTTAATGAGGCAACACTTTGTTTATGTAGAGAAGTTAATGCACTTTACGGCCTCTTTATTGCGTTTGTTCCTCTGACAGGCGATAGAGTTAGCGGCATTCGTTGCTTGCTCTCTGCTAAGGGGCAGGCCCACACGGACTTTACTGACAACCCACGGCAAACACACTTCATGCGTACGGCAAACAAATGGCACCCGTCTTGACACGATGAAGAAGTAGTGATCGCGGAATGTGTGTCTGCAGGACGTGTTTATGCTTTGAAATGTGCCGTCAGCGTGCTTTGCGCAGACGTCTGGTTGGAGAGGGCTCTGATCAGGGACGAGGTGGAGTCAGTGTGTAGAGAGGTGGAGTCAGTGTGTAGAGAGGTGGAGTCAGTGTGTAGAGAGGTGGAGTCAGTGTGTAGAGAGGGGGGTCAGTGTGTAGAGAGGTGGAGTCAGTGTGTAGAGAGGTGGAGTCAGTGTGTAGAGAGGTGGAGTCAGTGTGTAGAGAGGTGGAGTCAGTGTGTAGAGAGGGGGAGTCAGTGTGTAGAGAGGTGGAGTCAGTGTGTAGAGAGGTGGAGTCAGTGTGTAGAGAGGGGGAGTCAGTGTGTAGAGAGGTGGAGTCAGTTCGTAGAGAGGTGGAGTCAGTATGTAGAGAGGTGGAGTCAGTTCGTAGAGAGGTGGAGTCAGTTTGTAGAAAGGTGGAGTCAGTATGTAGAGAGGTGGAGTCAGTGTGTAAGGGTGGAGTCAGTGGGTAGAGAGGTGGTGTCATTAAAGGACAGATGGTGTCAGTGTGTACAGCAGGTCACTCTCATGGCGCAGTTCTTTAGAGGTGCGTTAAATGTGCCGCTGGGGGTCGTGGCCCTGGTTTCATTAATCAACACAGACCTTCTCACCAACACATTCATCAGGCCCAAGTTACACTGGGAAACCCGATCACACACTTCTCTGGGTCACCCGTCTGCAGGCGATTGATGACCCCACCTTTAATCCCAATTCCCCCAGCTTTAAGATGAGGCTTCCACCACAATAACACAACACACACCCACCACAGCACATCCAGCCCTCAAACTGGGGCTCACACACACCCACCACAGCACATCCAGCCCTCAAACTGGGGCTCACACACACACACACCCACCACAGCACATCCAGCCCTCAAACTGGGGCTCACACACACCCACCACAGCACATCCAGCCCTCAAACTGGGGCTCACACACACCCACCCACCACAGCACATCCAGCCCTCAAACTGGGGCTCGCACACACACACCCACCACAGCACATCCAGCCCTCAAACTGGGGCTCGCACACACACACCCACCACAGCACATCCAGCCCTCAAACTGGGGCTCGCACACACACACCCACCACAGCACATCCAGCCCTCAAACTGGGGCTCGCACACACACACCCACCACAGCACATCCAGCCCTCAAACTGGGGCTCGCACACACACACCCACCACAGCACATCCAGCCCTCAAACTGGGGCTCGCACACACCCACCACAGCACATCCAGCCCTCAAACTGGGGCTCACACACACACACCCACCACAGCACATCCAGCCCTCAAACTGGGGCTCGCACACACACACCCACCACAGCACATCCAGCCCTCAAACTGGGGCTCGCACACACCCACCACAGCACATCCAGCCCTCAAACTGGGGCTCACACACACACCCACCACAGCACATCCAGCCCTCAAACTGGGGCTCGCACACACACACCCACCACAGCACATCCAGCCCTCAAAGGGGGGCTCACACACAGCACATTACAACAGAGCGCTTCCCTTCACGATGCCACCCAGTGCAATCAAAGAAAACACTGTCACGCGCTCTCCTTCCACAGCTCAAAGGCTTGCGCCGACGCATACAACTCAACACAGTACAGAACGCCTCGGTCAACACAAAAATGGCTCAACACTACGAGACAGGCTGCACACACCGCAAATACTCGACACAACACGATACAAGCAAACAAAACGCAACGCCACACCGCACTCCCACAACGCCACTTTCTCCTGCCCTTGTGTTCGCTCTGCTGATAAGGCGGAGCACTGCACAGCCGTCAGAAACACAGCCTAGGCCCTGAGGCTTTAGCCGGGTCTCTCAGACACGGGAAAGAAGGCTGAGCACACCACACACACTCGCCATCCGGACACACGCTCACCCAGCCAGTCTAAAATACTGTCAAACAAGCAGCCCCCTTCATAACAAGCTGCTAATGGACGACACAATGTACCCCACATCCATCTGACACTTCATTTATAAAAAAGCAAAAATCAACAACAAAAAAACTAAACAGACAGATTTCTCTTCCGTTACAGCCCCCCTGTCCCAGGGCCTGCACTCTGTATTTATTTACGCACGGTATTTACCCCTACCTCTCCTGAGGTCCTCGCGGTTCACACTACTATCCGGGAAATGACCCGGCACAAACATAAACTTACGCCGTATTCTGTTTACTGTTGCTTTAACACACTCCAAATAAATATCTGCCCACAATTTACGCATTCTCATGCGAGCAGAAACGTGAAGGGAGTCCCAAAGCGTCAGGACCGGAGCCCGCCCGCACGCGCGCGCTCTCGCGTGTCACAGAAAGAGAGAGGGATGGAGAGCGGCCGAGACGGGGAGAGGGAACGAGAAAAAAAAGAGCGAGAGAGTGACAGCGAGATATACGGGGCGGGGAAGGAGAGGATCGAGAGAAAGAGAGAGGGGGAGACGGAGGACCAGACAGAGATGGCGACGGCGATTCCTGTGCCCTTTCGGTAAGTGAGTTAAGATGCGCGGCCTCATATTTATCTTGCGTCTGCCAGAGAGAACAAAAAAAAAAGAACTGTGAAAAACAGAGGCCTCAGCTGGCCGCCGGGGTAGCGAGAACACCCCCCTCCCATCTCCCCCCTCCTCTCCCCTCCCTCCTCTCCCATCGCACAGGGCCCTGGCCTTGTCATACAGCATTATTTAGCAGGCATGGCGCTCACGCCACATCAGAAACTGATATGATTGATTGGAGGCGGTGTCACACCTGACTGCAGGATGCTCCTGGGCACTGGGCCGTCTCCAGCCCCGGCCCTTATCTCCCAGTAAAAGTTTGGTCTGTGTAGTCGGTTTCGGGCTGCATGTCAATAGTTTAAGTGCTGCTGCTGAGTGTCTGTGAGGTGTGTGTGTGTGTGTGTGTGTGTGTGTGTGTGTGCTCTGGTTCCATGGAGACACGCTTCCAGTGGCACGGGAGGTGTGAGTCACTCCCAGGACACCAGCCTGTCTTCGCACTCAGCCCCGATGCAAGCTGAAACAGACCCGACTAATAGATCTTGACTGCTGATTTACAAACACTACCCTCTGTGGCCACAGGGGGAGCACAGACGGCGTAACCTTGCGGGTTCTTTGAGGAAAGGGAAGAGGAGACTGCGGTGAGACAGAGGCGAGCGGTGGAGCTGAGGCGAGACTCACATCAGGCCCTCTTGGCCGGGTCGCAGCACACTGACCCACACGCAGGAATACACACTCACACCCCTACATAACTGACCCTGTTTAAAAAAGTCATGCTCCTTCTATGCACCCAGAGCCCACCGCCTCTATACCTGAGATTGAAATGAGGCCTCACATCTATGCACACACAGCGCAGTCCTAAAGTATTTGGACAGTGACACAATTTTTGTTGTTTTGGCTCTGTACTCCAACACATTGGCTTTGAAACGGAACAGTGACCATGAGGATAAAGTGCAGACTTTCAGCTTTAATTTGAGAGTTTTTACATCCATATCGGGTGAACCGTGTAGCAATTGTAGTCCATTTTATACATAGTCCCCCCCCCCACCATTTTAGAAGACCAAAAGTCATTGGATAAATTAAAATAAACTTAAATAAAGTCCTCATATTTAATATTTAGTTGCAAATCCTTTCCAATCAATGACTGCCTGCGACACATAGACATGACCAGATGCTGGATATCTTCCCTGGTGATTCTCCCTGTACGACAGTCATCTACACCTACAGCCTGGAGAGTGTTCTTCATCTGTCTAACAGTTGAAAAGGTTTTTTTTACACTCATTCCAAGTATTCATCTGTCATCCACTACTCTGGTCTGCGGTGATCTGCCAGGTCGTTAGCAATACCTGAGCTCACCAGTGTGTTCTTGCTTCTTTAAAATTAACCAAACAGTTGATTTTGACACACCTAGTGTTTCGACTATGTGTCTGATTGATTTATTCAGATTTTCCCAAGTGCAAATATCACACCTAGAATCAACTCTAGGGGCTCTATCTTGACGATCTTAGTGCATGGTCTAAAACGCATGGCGCTAGTGCATTTAGGGCGTGTCCAACTCCACTTTTGCTAGTTAGACGGCGGATAATTTGAGCAAAGCAAGGGGCAAGTTTCTCTGATTTCCACTTCTATCCAATAATTTCTAGGTTTCTGTAACATACAACACTGTTAGGGACCTCACTCTTCTCCTCCACTGGTTTCTTTTTTAACTTTTTTTTTTTTGTGTCACTGTGACACTTTATTTTTTTTATGTTACCTGTAACATGTTTGTGTTTTTTTTTTCTTTTTGTTTTCTAGTGTACTGTGATTTTCTATTTTTTTTTTTTCACTAACAGTGTGTTTTGCACTGCAGGTTATTGTTCTTCTGTAAACTGTAACTGTTTATGGCTGGCAGGTTTCTGTTCTTCTGTTGTACACACTGCACTGCAGGGCTCTGTGTTGTCTGTAACAACTGCACTGCAGGGGCTAGTGTGTTGTGTCACACTGTGCTACTGGGGGCTCTAGTCTGTCTGTACTGTAACACTACTGCTGGGGGGACTTGTTGTGTCTGTAACACTGTGCTGCAGGGGGCTCTAGTGTTCTGTGTACACTGTGCACTGCAGGGGACTCTAGTGTTCTGTAACACTGTGACACTGCAGGGACTCTAGTGTTCTGTAACACTGTGGCACTGCAGGGACTCTAGTGTTCTGTAACACTGTGACACTGCAGGGACTCTAGTGTTCTGTAACACTGTGGCACTGCAGGGACTCTAGTGTTCTGTAACACTGTGACACTGCAGGGACTCTAGTGTTCTGTAACACTGTGACACTGCAGGGACTCTAGTGGTCTGTAACACTGTGGCACTGCAGGGGCTCTAGTGTTCTGTAACACTGTGGCACTGCAGGGACTCTAGTGTTCTGTAACACTGTGGCACTGCAGGGACTCTAGTGTTCTGTAACACTGTGGCACTGCAGGGACTCTAGTGTTCTGTAACACTGTGACACTGCAGGGACTCTAGTGGTCTGTAACACTGTGGCACTGCAGGGGCTCTAGTGTTCTGTAACACCGTGGCACTGCAGGGACTCTAGTGTTCTGTAACACTGTGATACTGCAGGGGCTCTAGTGTTCTGTAACACTGTGACACTGCAGGGACTCTCATGTTCTGTAACACTGTGGCACTGCAGGGGCTCTAGTGTTCTGTAACACCGTGGCACTGCAGGGACTCTAGTGTTCTGTAACACTGTGATACTGCAGGGACTCTAGTGTTCTGTAACACTGTGACACTGCAGGGACTCTCATGTTCTGTAACACTGTGGCACTGCAGGGGCTCTAGTGTTCTGTAACACTGTGACACTGCAGGGGCTCTAGTGTTCTGTAACACTGTGACACTGCAGGGACTCTAGTGTTCTGTAACACTGTGACACTGCAGGGACTCTAGTGTTCTGTAACACTGTGGCACTGCAGGGACTCTAGTGTTCTGTAACACTGTGGCACTGCAGGGACTCTTGTGTTCTGTAACACTGTGGCACTGCAGGGGCTCTAGTGTTCTGTAACACTGTGGCACTGCAGGGGCTCTAGTGTTCTGTAACACTGTGGCACTGCAGGGACTCTAGTGGTCTGTAACACTGCAGGGACTCTAGTGGTCTGTAACACTGTGACACTGCAGGGACTCTAGTGTTCTGTAACACTGTGGCACTGCAGGGGCTCTAGTGTTCTGTAACACTGTGGCACTGCAGGGACTCTAGTGTTCTGTAACACTGTGGCACTGCAGGGACTCTAGTGTTCTGTAACACTGTGGCACTGCAGGGGCTCTTGTGTTCTGTAACACTGTGACACTGCAGGGGCTCTAGTGTTCTGTAACACCGTGGCACTGCAGGGACTCTAGTGGTCTGTAACACTGTGGCACTGCAGGGGCTCTTGTGTTCTGTAACACTGTGACACTGCAGGGGCTCTAGTGTTCTGTAACACTGTGGCACTGCAGGGACTCTAGTGTTCTGTAACACTGTGGCACTGCAGGGACTCTAGTGTTCTGTAACACTGTGACACTGCAGGGACTCTAGTGTTCTGTAACACTGTGACACTGCAGGGCCTCTAGTGTTCTGTAACACTGTGACACTGCAGGGACTCTAGTGTTCTGTAACACTGTGATACTGCAGGGCCTCTAGTGTTCTGTAACACTGTGACACTGCAGGGGCTCTAGTGTTCTGTAACACTGTGTCACTGCAGGGACTCTAGTGTTCTGTAACACTGTGATACTGCAGGGACTGCACAACACTCTGGCATTAACCGCATAGTCTGTTCCATTTCAAATTCAATGTGCTGGAGTACAAAGCCAAAACAACAAAAATTGTGTCACCGTCCAAATACTTTTTGACTGCACTGTATGTGCAATGACTGCGGCCTTCAGAGGTCTGGTCTCTGATGGGCTGCGTCCCACTTTAACTGCAATGGTCGTCGGTCCGCGCACTGCACTCTTCCACAAGATGAAAACAGACTGCGATTGGAGCAGCTGGTCAACACTCTAATGACCCCCTCCAAATCCTCGCCCCCTCAACCGCTCAGCCCCGCCCTGCAGAGACAGCTCACAATACCAACCTGTATTTTTACTGACCCCATGCTACAGAGCCTACTGGGCTGCAACCATATCACTGTGTGCATGTCACTGTGGGCTATAATCACCCGTCTTGCGCCTGAAGCATGTAAGCTAGCGTGTGCTTGTGTTTGTGTGTGCGTGTGGCCTGTGTGTGTGTGTGTGTGTCTATGTGTGCGGGTTTGTGTGTGGCCCATGTGTGTGTGTGTGTGTGTGTGTGTGTGTCTATGTGTGTGTGTGCGGGTTTGTGTGTGTGTGTGTGTGTGCTTGCGTGCGTGTGCGTGTGTGTGTGTGTGTGCTTGCATGTGTGTGTGTGCTTGCGTGTGTGTGTGTGTGTGTGTGTGTGTGTGTGCTTGCGTGCGTGTGTGTGTGTGTGTGCTTGCATGTGTGTGTGTGTGTGTGTGTGTGTGTGTGTGTGTGCTTGCGTGCGTGTTCACGAGGTGGTGCAGCCAAGCCCAAGCTCTGCATCTGGAGAGGCTGGCTTCCTCTACAAAAGGACACTTCCACGGCATTTGTCTCAGTATCACTGTTATTTCTCTGTACACTGCTGTTACTATGGCTTCTCTATTTTTAACAAAGACCGCTGGCTCCAGGAGGGAAAAAACATCAAACCGAAGAAGCAATAGCTCTAATTAAAGGCCTAATTTACGAAAAACATATTGCGTATAATAGCTTACAAACGGTTCCACTGCGCCGCGTGGAAAGTTCAATCGCAGGTTTTTGGCCGGGGGTGCGTTCTCATCAAAGGGAGCTGTGCGGCTCTTCTTAGCCTGGACTCTGTGCTCTGATGTGGTGGAAGCTGTGAAAGTGGGTGTCGCGTTCGCGATGACAACACAGGCCCTGGACCGCGCCGCCATTTGTCCCCGTTTCCGAGACGCCATGGAAACGGCGCCCATCTGATCGAAACGACGGCCTGCTGCCCACAAGCTCCCGCAAAACCTCACGCGGGCAAACGAGCGAGTAAGTACTCTCTTCAGCTGCACTGAGCGCCATTTTGCCGTCTAAAGACTCTCTAATCTGAGCCTACTGATTATTCCTTGAGATTGAGAGTAGTAAGATTATCGTCGCGGCAGCCAGGAGCAGCACAATTGTAGTTTTTTATCCGCTGCGAGAGAAAGCCCTATTAGGTGGATAAATCAGATTTGTGGATAGAAAAGGCCTGTAAATTGCGGGCGCGCTAATCCCATATTATTCCTGTCAAAGTGCGGCTTGTGAGGAGATGTGCGTGGAAGGAGGATTCGCCCCGACTCCCTCCGATCCCTTTAAAAGGGATGTCGGAATGTGATTGTGTTTCACCTCCCGTTAGCATGTTGTGACACTTGCGTGCTAGCTCTTTCGAGGCCTCGTCCCGGTAAATGGAGAATGGGGGACTGCTTTTATCTGGTCACAGGAGGAAGGTGGGGGGTCTTCAGTTCAACCACAGTGCGGGTACTGAGCGGTGCCCCCGTGGCCGATGGACCAGCCTGTGGCCTATGGGAGGGCACTGCAGGGGTGCCCCACACCAAAGCTTAACCTGCTTGTGTTGGCGCGTTGAGATCCACAGCCGCAGAACCGCACAACCAATCGGTCTGCACTAAAACTGCAAAGAACGCAGTGGACCCGTCACGTCTCGGCAGCGCCCTGGCTCTTTAATTGCGAGCGATTGCTCCCGCTGGCCGGAGGCCCCCCCGGCTACAGTGTGCCGCATGGCCCCCGGGGCCAGGGGCCCGCCCGGCGAGCGAGCGAGCGAACGGCGGCTCTGACGAGGAGGAGGAGGGGCCAGGCCCGGGGAAGCGTTAATGGATTAAGCAAGAGATGTGCTTCCTTGTGTAAACGTCAAAGCGAACACGCGACAGGGTTCAACGCACGGCCCCGGCCAGTAACAGGAAGGGATAATGGCAGCTTCAGGACTGAGCGGAGGAAGCAGTTAACCAGCGGATTGGGTTTACAGATTTGGGAGGCGCAGCCACAGCAGGCACCGGCACGGGAAACCCATCTAGTGGAGACGGGGGGACAGCAGGACCACAAAGGGCCAAAGGACAGCGGGGCTGTGCCAGAACAGGGAAGTTGAAAAGAAAGAGTAACGCTGAACAGGAACGTGTGCAGCGACATCTGGGACAGCAATCAGCGGGCCTGCTTTCAAGAGCTGCCAAGCCAAACAGGCCAATAACAAATCCACTTTGCAGATCATCGATCCGCCCAGCCCCTGCCAAGCCAAATACTACAGCGCTGGAGTTTGCTTTGCAAAACGGAGCTGTAGGAGCGACGAGAGGCCACCGTCTACACTGCCCTGGCATCCTTACACACTCACATACACACACTGCTACACACACACTGATACACACTGATACACACTCAAATATATACATACACATTCACACATATACACACTGATACACACATACTCACACTGATACACACTCAAATATATACACACACATTCACACATATACACACTGCTACACACACACTGATACACACATACACACACACTGATACACACATACTCACACTGATACACACTCAAATATATACATACACATTCACACATATACACACTGCTACACACACACTGATACACACTCAAATATATACACACACATTCACACATATACACACTGCTACACACACACTGATACACACATACTCACACTGATACACACTCAAATATATACACACACATTCACACATATACACACTGATACACACACACCCACACATACACACACTGGTACACACACACTCACATACACACACTGGTACACACACACTCACATACACACACTGGTACACACACACTCACATATACACACTGATACACACACACTCACATATACACACTGATACACACACACTCACGCTGATACACACACACTCACATATACACATTGATACACACACTCAAATATATACACACACATTCACACGTATACACACTGATACACACACACTCACATATACACACTGATACATACACACACTGGTACACACACACTCACATACACACACTGGTACACACACTCACATATACACACTGATACACACACACTCACATATACACACTGATACACACATACTCACACTGATACACACACACTCACATATACACATTGATACACACACTCAAATATATACACACACATTCACACGTATACACACTGATACACACACACTCACATATACACACTGATACACACACACACTCACATATACACATTGATACACACACTCAAATATATACACACACATTCACACGTATACACACTGATACACACACACTCACATACACACACTGGTACACACACACTCACATATACACACTGATACACACATACGCACACTGATACACACACACTCACACTGATACACACACATATACACACTGATACACACACACTCACATATACACATTGATACACACACTCAAATATATACACACACATTCACACGTATACACACTGATACACACATACTCACACTGATACACACACACTCACATACTCACACTGATACACACACACACACACACACACACACATATACACACTGATACACACACACTCACATATACACACTGATACACACACTCAAATATATACACACACATTCACACGTATACACACTGATACACACATACTCACACTGATACACACACACTCACATACTCACACTGATACACACACACACACACACATATACACACTGATACACACACACTCACATATACACACTGATACACACACTCAAATATATACACACACATTCACACGTATACACACTGATACACACATACACTGATACACACACACTCACATACTCACACTGATACACACACACACACACACATATACACACTGATACACACACACTCACATATACACATTGATACACACACTCAAATATATACACACACATTCACACGTATACACACTGATACACACACACTCACATACTCACACATACACACACACTCACATATACACACTGATACACACATACTCACACTGATACACACACACTCACATATACACACTGATACACACACTCAAATATATACACACACATTCACACGTATACACACTGATACACACATACTCACACTGATACACACACACTCACATACTCACACTGATACACACACACACACACACATATACACACTGATACACACACACTCACATATACACACTGATACACACACTCAAATATATACACACACATTCACACGTATACACACTGATACACACACACTCACATACACACACTGATACACACACACTCACATATACACACTGATACACACATACTCACACTGATACACACACACTCACATATACACATTGATACACACACTCAAATATATACACATACATTCACACGTATACACACTGATACACACACACTCACACATACACACACTGATACACACACATGCACACAAACACACATATACTATCACTCATGTACACAAACAGATGCACTCTCACACAAAGACACAGAAACACACATCACACGCACACTCTAACACATGCACATACACACAACACATAAACAAACATACTGTGCACACACATACACAAACTCTTTCTCACTCGGACAGACACACGCACACACACACGCACCCACAATCACATACTGCGCACACAAATATAAAGATTCTCTCTCACTCCCACAAACACACATTTGAATATTTTATTGAATCCACAATGACATACAGCGTACCACAAAATTCTAATTTGGAGGTCTGGACTACAAAGACCATGTTTCCTTTGTGTTTGTTGAAAATACATAAACTGCACATAAATAAGGGTCTGTAATGCCACCCTGCGCTTGAGGGTACATTACTGAGACACTGCATTATTGTTGTTTGGCTGTTTCTCTTCCAGCCATTTGTGTACGTACACACACACACACACACACACACACACTCATTCTCTCTCTCTTAAAAACACCCTTACAGCACACATCTACACACATATTAGTGAGGTCATTGCCACTCATCAGACGCTTTAAAAATTTTTTTTTAAAAAAGAACAGCACCCTATTTTCAATATTAAGTATGTATTTAAAAAAGTAAAATGGTGACTGCACTTTGTCCAACATATTCCATGCTTAATTGTGGTTTACTTTACAAGAACCGGAGCCAAATGTAAGACGCAGAAGAAACGCGAGACTTCACGGATAATAGCAGCACAGATCGAGAAAAGCATAAGAAATAAAAAGGCTCTGAGAAATGAAACACAAACATGGTAGGAAGAAAGTACAAAAGAACAAACAACATATTATGTTACTCTCCCGATCTTACTCATGTGACAATTAACTGAGTTTTCATTCCAGACAAAGGATATAAACTAAATGAACAGAGCATTGTTTCTGAAGGAGGCAGCGGCGTCCAAAGCTCAAAATAACAGGAATCATTATCGGCGAAATGGTTCCAGATGGAGGAAGACAATATGTGTAAGAGTGAGTGAGTGAGCGAGCGAGTGCCATTGATTTTCTCTCAGTGGCACTGGGCTCTGTTCACTTCTCCAGTCCTCTCACGCTGATGGAGGAGACTGAGTGCTTATCCCTGTGTCTGACGCCAAAGGGACCAACACACCGATATGAACCCAACTCCTGGCTGAAAAGTACAGTTGGGAATGGCACTCTACCTACCCGCCCTCGATAGCACAACAGCACCTACATGAAACCATTATTAATATGCACGCATGCACACACGCACATACAAACTCATGCGCAGACACGTTTGTGCGCACACACAAACCCACAGTCTCTCTCACACACACACACACACACACACACAAACCCAGTCTTACACACACACAAACCCACAGTCTCTCTCTCTCACACACACACACACAAACCCAGTCTTACACATACACAAACCCACAGTCTCTCTCTTTCTCACAGACACACACAGAAACCCAGTCTTACACATACACAAACTCACAGTCTCTCTCTTTCTCACACACACACACACAGAAACCCAGTCTTACACATACACAAACTCACATTCTCTCTCTCAAACACACACACACACATACACACACGCATACAAATTCATGCACAGACACATGTGTGTGCACACACAAACCCAGTCTCTCTCTCTCTCTCTCTCACACATACCCACATTCTCTCTCTCAAACACACACACACGTTGAGAGCCCAGAGGCTCAGGAAAGGAGACAGCCCCAATTGAGAGCGCAAATGAGCGGTGCCTCCCCAGTGACGGCGGCTTACAGCACGGAAACGCGGCTCGAACCCGGGCCAGACCCTCCTGCCTTCGCCTAAAGCGCAGCGCAGAGAGGTCGGTCTGCAACGTGCGGGTTGAACTCGGGGATCCACTTCTCCTTCGGTGTGAAACGGTGGCCGGCGTTCCCGCGTTCGCTGCGGGGAGCGCGCGTGAAGCCAGAGCGATGATTCACGGCGGCTCTGTGGAGTCTGAGGAGAGGCCCCTCTCTTCCACACCGCTTCTTGGCGGCGGTGGCGGCAGGAAGAGAGCGTCAGAATGATATCTTTACGTCCCGCGAGCCAGCGGAGCAGAAAGCAGACTGCGATCAAAGCTCAACTTTCCCCTGCCTTTCCTTTGCCTTGTCTTTCCTTATATACAAATAATTACATACTATATATGGATGGATAACTTGAAGGGTTTCTTCTTCTGACTTATTTTTCCATACAGTTCAATAGAAAAATTTGTCAGGAGAAATTACCCTTAAAGTGATCCATCCATATCATCCATATCAGAGACGTTATAGTATCGCTTGTATAGTATCAAGAGTCTTTTGATGTTGTTGGGTCACAGACATCAGGAAGTCATGGCATGCAAAAGATATGCGACCAAATATAAAAATTATTACTTTATTCTATATATAAATGCAGGGGTGCCAATAATTGGGGCACACGTGGTTTTGTTAAAAATAATTATTTCTTGAAAAGGATTTTTTTTTCTCATAATAAATTAACTTCAATTAAAGGTTGAATTTTTCTAATTTTTTCAGTGTGAGAAAGCTAATTCGCCAAGCGGTGAATTTTTTCTAACCCTTTTTACTCATCTTTACCAGGGGTGCCAATAATAGTGGAGGGCACTGTATATATATACACTGCCTGGCCAAAAAATAAGTTGTCATCGCACCCGTCATGCATAGTGCCCACTGTACAAGCCTCTGGAGGCAGTGTTATGATCTGGGGTTGCTTCAATTGGTCAGGTCTAGGCTCAGCAACGCTATGCAGCAATAAAATAGCTGAGTACCAGAATGTACTGAATGACCAGGTTATCAATGGGCATATTGCAGGACGACAATGCCAAGATTCATCGGGCTAAAATTGTGAAAGAGCGGTTCAGGGAGCATGAGGAATCATTTTCACACATAAATTGGCCACCAGCGTCCTGACCTTAACCCCATTGGAAGTCTTTGAGATGTGCTGGAGAAGACTTTACAGAGTGGTTCGACTCTCCCGTCGTCAATACAAGATCTCGGCCAAAAATGTATGCAACTCTGGATGGAAATAAATGTTGTGACGTTGCATAAGGTTGTCGAAACAATGCCATGACGAATGCGCGCCGGAATCAAAGCTAAAGGCGGTCCAACAAAATATTAGAGTGCAACTTTTTTTTTGGCCAGGCAGTGTATATATATATATATATATATATATATATAGTATATACAAACCCCAATTCCACAAAAACTTTATTGATTTTTGTAAATATAAGCTAATTCTGAATTTGATGCGTGCAACACATTCTAAAAAATGAGGGACAGGGGCAAAAAAAAGACTGGGAAGTTAAAAAAACACCCGTTTGGAACATTCCACAGGTAAACAGGTGATGCTGTCATGACTGGGTATAAAATAATATCAGTATGGAACCTATGGTTGGCTAAATGACTGTAAGTAAACGAGCCTCAAACCATCACTCTGCTGCCAGATATGCAGTAGATAGGGATGGATCACTTTAAGGGTTGTTTCTCCTGACTCATTTTCCTATTGAACAGAGAGGACATAGTATCACTTGTAAGAGTACCTGAAAATAAGATATCAAGAGTCTTTTGATATCCTTTTATACCCAGTCATGATAGCATCACCTGTTTACCTGTGGAATGTTCCAGACGGGTGTTTTTTGAACTTCCCAGTCTTTTTTTTGCCCCTGTCCCTCATTTTTTGGAACGTGTTGCAGGCATCAAATTCGGAATTAGCGTATATTTACAAAAATCAATAAAGTTGACATAACATTAAGTATCTTTTCTTTGTACTGAGCTGTGGTGTGTGCCAGTGTGACGGACGCTGTGACCGAGCTCACGTCTCCCACAGAGATGGCAGAAAGAGCCCTGCACAATACCACTGCTGAGGGAAACCCCGCCCTCCCGCGCCCGCCCGCCCGCCCGCCTCCCGCGGCACAATGCTTTCATTAGATCAGCGTGATGTCATCATATTTGCCAACTTAATGGGGCGCGGTTCTCACCGAAAGTGTGCCGTGCCAGGAGGATGAAAGGGGACGTGGCGGAGCAGGGTTCTGTCTATTTGAGCACCGACCGCCCCGTCCCATTGGGTGGCAGTGAGCCCGGCGTGTGTCCGTGACCTTTCGACCCTCTCGCCCCGCCCCGCCCCTGCCCCCTACACTGTCAGACACGCATGAAGCTCCGGATTAGCAAGCCCCTTGTTCAGGAGTGGCCCGGTCGGGTCGGGCTGAGGGCTCCGCTACCTCTGGCGCCCCCGTCCTATTGGCGAGGACGGGGCGGGCATGGAGAAGAGGCGAGGTGAGGCGAACGGGACCGGGAAGGGGGGAGGGGGGGGTAACCAAACCCAGCTGGGCTTATGAGCAGCACTGTGGGGGCACTGAGAAACAGCAGGCTACCCTTCTCACCACAGCAGAAGAGTGTGTGTGTGTGTGTGTGTGTGTGTGTGTTAGCGTTAGTGTGTGGGGCTCATTGTCTGTGTGAGTACTTGGGACCCCAATCCCTAAAGACCCACACATCAAAGGTTGCACAGCATTCTGGGAGGCGGTTCCACAGCCATGATGGAAAAACAGTGAAGGAAGAGGGAAAATCCCAGAACTCCTCTGTAATTTTCTGTATTAGCTGTGGTTGTGGTGCTGAAATGTGGGATTACACAGGCTGCAGGCTCCGTGTGTGTGTGTGTGTGTGTGTGTGTGTGTGTGTGTGTGTGTTTGCCTGTAACACCAAGACCGGGATAACACTGGAGGCTAACGCTCCGGGCCCTTTGAACCTGAAGTCAGGGCACGGCGCACAGCGTGAGGCCAGCGTGAGGCCAGCGTGCCCCAGGCCACAATCGGGGCTGGCGTTCCCTCAGGTGACTCAGTCCCATTGGGGTGACTTCAGTCTCGCGGGACCGCTGCGCTCACCACACGTTTAATAACTTCCATGTCTGAGGCCTCGCCAGCGCCAGTTTCCACCCTCTCTTCACTCTCTCCGCTCCGGGGCTTTTCCGCCTCTGGAAATCCGTATTCTGGGCTCCAGCGGGTCCTCGCGTGCTGATGAATCCAAATGGACGATGGATGAAGCAGACCAACAACATTCCGCCCGCAAGCAGAAGGGCGCGTAGCGCTCCGAAGGGAGCAAGAAAATTAGGCGAATTCCTGCAGGCGTGCACGCAAACGCACACCCTTCCCTCCCCCGTCAGTTAGCGGGAGAACCCTTGGGAGAAGCGGCAGTGTCCTGCCCATCGCGCGCGGCTACTCCTGCCCGTGTGTTGTGATAGCGCTGGTTCACAAGCTCCGGGTCATTAGCACCGATCAGCGGGGACCTTCCCTAGCCCCCGCGGCCCCACAGGCCAACGTATACACGACCGGCTTCTAGTGAACCGCCCCCGGTGTCTGTCCATCGCCGTGCTCAACACGGCCCAGCTCAGCCTCCACAACGGAGATTTCCTCCCACCTTTCTGTGGGTTTGGAGGAAAATGCACTCTCAAGGAGAATGGCGCTGCAAATCCTCGAAACAAGTAGGAATATAAACACTGTGGCGTTTCGATAGCATTCGATGTGGTTTGCTTCTGAACGGAACATGGCATGATGTAAATGTTTTGGTGGCAGAATATCCCCCTGATATGGAAGTTATGGAAATAAAATCTGGCACCATCACATATTATGAAAGCAGAACTTAAAATAAAAGGTTTGCCTAAATATGGGCACAGAATAAATTTGGCCTCCATTTTGAAAAGCAGTGTTTTGGAAAGCACTATCTGGACAAAGGTCAAAAAGAGAGCTGTGGCACTCTTATTTAAATTTAACTGCAATTTTGGTAATGGATACTCTTACTCAGAGACGGACTGGCCATCGGGAGCACTGGGAGAAGTGCCGGTGGGCCGGTCGCTCTGTGGGCCGATTGAGAAGCTCATTGTCATTATAATTATTATATATCGTCACCTTCTTAAAATAATCGCCTAAGTCATTTTTTGAGGAACATGAGATTTTTGCTTAAATCAGCTCTTCATGATGCTGGCCACCTCTGGTAAAGTTGCCTAGATCCTTAATTGAAAGGATCATGCTGTTTTACCCCGGTAATGTCATCGCCTAAGTCAAGAGTGCTCTTAGGCTGTTTGTATGTTTGCCTAAGTCACAATAAATTTTGACTTAGGCATTTTTACAAGTTATTAATATGGCGGCTGCTTCAAGATGCACAAAGAAAATCAACATAAATGAAGTCATTTCCATGATTCTGGACTCGTCCCCGAATGGTAAGTGATAATGTTTACTACAATATTTGGCTAGGCTATAAATGTTGTGTAGTTATTTAGTCTTTAATCCTCTTATGTTACATAATTGACAGACAGCGTTATTTGTAAGTCAATAGTCATCTATTGATATACCCTTTTTGTGTGAAATGATTAACAAATATCATATATTCTGTATTTGGTTCAGTTTATTCTGTTTTCTGAAAAACTTGAAAATATGACTTAGGTGATTATTTTAAGAAGGTGACGATATATTTTTTATAGAAATTTTTTTTTGAGCAGCCCATTATACAAAAACAAGCGATGCGCCGTCAACTCGTCGGCCCACTGTGATTATGCACCAGCCCACCCCAAATATCAGCAGTCAGAGGACGGGAGCGCGTGAACAGGTGGATTCATTCCGAGAAATAGTTAGCTAGCAGACCAAGTCCGTCAAAATGGACAAAAATCCGAGCAGAAAGAGGAAAGGCGGCGCTGAAAAGGCGAGAGATAAAAAAATGAAGTCACTTCAAGCTGATGCTACAACATGCATGAAGATAAATGATATGTTTCATATTGCGAGCACTAACAGCAGCAGCACTGCCAGCGCTAACGACGATGCTGCTGAGACCCAGGGTGAGGGTGACGGCACTAGTAGCCTTGTTGTAGCCAGGAGGACCATGCAGGCTCCACGCACAACGCCAGCGGTAACGACGGCGCTGCTGAGACCCAGGGTGAGGGTGACGGCACTAGTAGCCTTGTTGTAGCCAGGAGGACCATGCTCCACGCACAACGCCAGCGGTAAGAACGGGAGAGTTTACTAGCTCTGTAGGCTAGCTCATGATAACACATTGCTACAATACAAATTCCAATTCTGTAGTAACGTTAGGCCTATGCATGGACGGCGCTACACCGGGGCAAGGGTGGGTTATAGCCCCGTCACAAATTTGTCATAAATGCCCCCTCAAGGCATTTAAATAAAATGTTTATAATTATAATAAAGAAATATATAAAAGTAAATCAACAATTCGAATCCCTTTCTGATATTCACCCTGGCTACGCAGCGTGTGTAGCCTACGCTATGACGTACGGGTGTGGGGGTGTGTGTAGCTCACGCAAATGACAAAATTACGAACGTTAGCAAACCAGTGTTAGCCTACAATACGCCGCCACGTCAAAAATATTGGAAACCTAATTTATAAGCTAATTTACTATCATTATAAAATCAATAGAAAATGTGTTCGCATAAACTCTCCATGTGATCTTCGGAAAGGATCAACTACTCAACAGATTTGTGGAATGTGTGGACTTCCCTCGGTAGCAACTTCCAAGTGTAAACTACAGTGTTTTGATTGGCGGTAGACTAATCTCACAACATTGGTTACTTGGTCGTGCACAGATGAGTAGATTTGGAAAGCAAATAACTAACCTAAATTAGCTAAATGATCATTTTAAATCTTCGTCATCTCGACTTCAGCTAATAAGAGGAGCTTGCCTCCAAAAAATAGTCAGGTAAAGATCTCATATTTATTCCATGTAGCTAAATGTATAAGCTAAGCCTAAATGAGATGGGGGAGAATGGTGACAGTGGAAGCTGTTCTATTAATACAGAAACCAACGCAAACGTTACGGTGCAGTTTATGAAACACGCCTAGGAGCGTAACTAACTCATAAGTAAAGTTTGCGATCTTTTTTAGATAATGAAACGCCTAAATGTCCCAATCACAGAGCAGTGGTTAAACAACGATATTTTAGCCATCTTTTTTACATAACGTTAAACTGATTATTTATCCTCTTTTCTCATTATTGAGGTGCCTAGTCTGTATACTGTAGCGGTTGTGTGTGTCAGTGCTGACTGCACAATATAGTAGCCTGAATCTATCATGGTATCCTCACAGTGGTGGCCTGGCTGCTGGCGACAAACCTTTCACTTGCTCTTAAAATAACTCTGTATTAGTGTTACAGTAGCCTAAAGTATCCATCCATTATGCTTATAAGTGGTGGTATTAAGGGCTGGTTTGTTTGTATGTGCGTCGATGAGGCGGGGGCGGGGGAGTATCTTCGGGCTGGTTGTGGTGGGCTGGTCTGGGTAAAAAAGTCCAGAGCCATTTTTTAGTCCGAGTCCGTCCCTGCTCTTACTTAAAAAGTAGTTAGTATGGTGCCTTGAGGGAGTGGCAATTGGCAGCAGCTCCCGGGGTGCGGGGAGAGACTCGGTGAGAATCGTCACGCACAGAACGGCTCCGGGGCGAGTTGGAATCACGGTCAGGAGCTTGAGGAGTCGCGCCCTGTAGAGGACGTGGCGCCCTCTTTCCTACTACCGCTGACGGGGTTGTGTAGCGGCGATACTCTAGCGGTTGCTAGACGGGGGGGGGGGGGGTGTGGATTGAATAACACAGGGCCCTATTGGCTACCAAACTGAGAAAAAAGGGGGGGAAATCAGAAACAAATTGAAAACAACAACAAAAAAGTAGTTGTATTTACAACTGGAATGTTGTAAATATGTAATATTAGTTAGTTCATTTTAGTTTATGATATACTTGCTCCTTGGCAAGCCCTACTTTGGAAGGTGGTAGCTTGTGAGAAACACAGCTCCATAGTTGGACCTGAGGACAGCCCCACTTCTCATTTATAGCCTTGTAAGAGGCAGAGCTTCCAAAATCCGCAACGTCACCCATCACGGACGTCCATGACGCACACATCAGCAGCCCGTCATTGATCACGGACACCTGGGCAGCGCACGGCAGCAAGCGACACTGGGGCGGCAGTGTAGTATAATGGTTAAGGAACTGGCTTTGTAACCGAAAGGTTGCAGGTTCGATTCCCAGGTAGGACACTGCTGTTGTACCCTTGAGCAAGGTACTTAACCTAAATCGCTTCAGTATATATCCAGCTTGTGTAAGTGGCTCTGGATAAGAGCGCCTGCTAAATGCCTGTAATGCAATGCCACGACCACTGCGCTCATGCTGATAACACGCCATGACATCACCCATGCACCTCATATCCATCTGCTGCATCGCGCAACGGCATTATCATGCCATTCCTTTGACATGTCATAAAATTAATTTCCTGTTCAATATCCTTCAACGGCTTAAAAATGCCAGCATCTTTTTCATCAAATATTTACCTGCGGAAACAAGCAGGCGTCAGTTAAAGAATGCTGTATTTCCAGATGAAATATGAAGGCAACGGTACATTTTGGCCTGCTGTTCGTCAGCGAATACATACATTCCGTTATTTCATAATTCTGTAGCACATATAACGCAAGCCTCACTGCTTGCAAATAAAAACCGAATACGTAATCGATAATAAATCATGCTGTGCACTAAAAGCGACCCAATGTATTGGCGTTTAGAGTTTATTATTTTTGGCCCCGTGAAAATGAACTATTTGCACAAGGGAGCTTTCCCGTTTATGAACCCTCGCAAATAAAACGTTTCCTTTTCCTCGTATCCTGGTGAGCTGCTTCAGCGCTCCAGAGGGCAGGGTGCCCTGAACCCGGCCCCCGGGAAAGCAGAGCGCCATGGAAACCAGCGGCGAGCGCCGCGCCCCCGCCTCCCTCCCTCCCCCCCCGCCTCCTCCGGCCCGCGACCCGCTGCCCTGCGAAGAACCGAGCCTGATAAGGGCTGCTAAAACCCTGGGCTAAATCTGAGCGAGGCTCGCAGCCCCGCGTGCCCATATATCAAATCTCCCGCCGTGCTCGGCCTCTCTCCCCCCGCTGGGCAAATTTGTCCAATTAGACACGGCTCCACAGGGGTGGAATTCAGTGTGAAATGTGGCTGCCACTGTGTGCAGATTAACCAACAATAAAGGGCATTTCACAGACACGCCGATTTACGGCCTGTCGCTGGCGAGGCTAACCCCCCTGCCCCCCACCAGGGCTGACCCACCCTGCACACTGCCCCACCCCACAGCCTGGAACCTCCCCCCACTCACCCAGGTGGCCGTAATGATCCCACTTCCCACCTCCTGCTGATCCACCTCACACCACTGACCCTCTCTATGGTGACATAAGACCCAGAGAGAAGCCTGGATTATCAGCCTAAGAGCCTTACGTGTGTCATAGGAGGCCAGGTGCCAGTTTCAATGTATTTTAATGGCTTAGAGTGACTGCAAATACATAACCCCCCTGGTTCTAATCAAAATGGGTTGCAGACACAATCCATGCAACAGACCAAAAACAAACAGCAGTCACAAGTAAAAACAAAAAACATGCAGACACATTGAACACACATACTGAACACAGACCCACACACACACACACACACACACACAAAGAACACATGCACGCACACACACACACACAGAACACACACACGCATGCACGCACACACACACACAAAACGCCAGAACACACACACATAATACCTCTGCAATACCTCTGTATGTCATCAGATGTTTGCATGTTTGCACAGAAAAGCGTGTGTGCAAAACAGCATGTGCACAAACATAGCATGTGTGCAAAGATAGCGCATGCACAGAATTAGTGATACAATGCATAGCATGTGTGCAAAGATAGCGCATGCACAGAATTAGTGATACAATGCATAGCATGTGTGCAAAGATAGCGCATGCACAGAATTAGTGATACAATGCATAGCATGTGTGCAAAGATAGCGCATGCACAGAATTAGTGATACAATGCATAGCATGTGCGCGAGGTGTGATGTGCCACACGCTGCTTACACGAGCACTAACCCGCTCACTGAAACGCTTTACTTCCTGGCTGTGCTGGGATGCTATTGTCCACCTCAGCGTACCGCCGCTGTGCTCGGAAACGTACCATGCAGCCACGGCAGGCTGAGGGGGGGGGGAGACACAGCCGCTTGCCTTAATGACGGACAGACAACCTGAGGAGTGCTGTGAGATCTAATTAAGGGCGTGGCAGCGCTGTGGAACGCCCCCGGACAGGAAGAGAACGAGACACAATGAGCATGAGAGAGAAAATAAATCTAGCCGTCCCTTATACTCAAGTTTACATAAGTTAGATGGATCATTTGTATGCTCCAACAAAACAGCATCCTGCCACAGCCTACATTGTCCCCCAAGCGTTAATGTGTGCCGTGGGTTTGCATCATGAGGAGTTTTGAAAATAATGGGTAATGGGTTTGACAGCCCAATAAGAAGGAGACATATCTAGCATAAATTCAACAGCTGGGGCAAAGAGAACAAAAAGAACTGAATGGTCTAGTGCAGTGGTCCCCAACCCTGTTCCTGGAGATCTACTGTCCTGTAGGTTTTCACTCCAACCCTAATAAAACACACCTCTACGCAACAGCAACTCACTGAGCTGCTAATTAGTAGAATCAGGTGTGCCAAATTAGGGTTGAAGTGAAAACCATAGTTAGGGACCACAGGTCCAGTGTGTACCCTAAATGCAAGTGATGGAACAAAGCAAAGAAATATATATAAATATAGCAAGAAAAAAAAAAATATATACATATATAAATAAAGAAAATTTTTAACGTTGGGAAAAAATTGGGAAAACATGTTGCCACCTTTCCCAAGTCTGTGTTTGGCCTCCATTATCTTCCAGCAGTGACACAGTTCTAACACTGCTGAGCACATCATCCTGTGAGATAAATCCCCCTAAACCTGCCGCTAATGTCTTCAGGTGGCGATACAGATGAATGAGGAATCCCTCGTTCGGCTTTAGGACGGCTAAGAATCTTAACCCATTTAACCTGCTCTAAAGCCCAATCAAATCAGGGCACGACAGTTAAAGGTATTACCGCAGTCTCCAAGCAAACATGCTTGCTGTTTTTCATCGCTGCCATGCTACGGGAATGGTGGGCCAGACGGCAAACAGTACTGCATGATGGGTAAAAAGAAACATACTAACAGAAATCTGGCAAAATCTCAAAACTGTGTGTGGCTCCTCGCAAAATTACCGGTGCAGCTGTGCTGCGTGCCACTAAAGCCGAAGCTGCCACTATTGCGAAAAGGGCACGGGAACAGCCCCTCGTAGCTTTCCCCCGGCGTCGCCATTTCGACGGTCACATCCTTCGATATTCCCTTTTTGAGTCGAGGCTCTCGAGAGTCGCGCTTAGTGAAACGTCACGGAGGCCGCAGAGTAAGACGCTGAAATCATAAGGCGGGGAGGAAGCGTGGACTGCGTGGCGCGGACCGTAACGAACGACAGCACCGACGCTGAAACGGAGCACTCCAGTCAGAGTAGACGCCGCTCGCGCACAGAATATCGCCGACTATCTGAAAGCGTACTTTGCCGCGTAAGCCGCTTTCTCAGGAGGCTTGTTCAGGGGCCACGAGAGAAATTAGAAACGATTCTTTTTTCTAATTCACATTTACTGCCGGCAGCAACCTTTGCGTGGCCAAAATAAGATTTCAAGTCGAGTTCCAAAAAGCATAAAAATATTGCATATGAACTTCACCGTTTTAAACGGCTTGTTTCTGGCATGATTAAAAAGAGAACATTTTCACATTGTAAAAAGAGGCAAAGCAAAATTATGAGAAACGCGCATTACTCCGGAGAACGACGCGTTTGAAAATTTACCTCACGGTCCCTAAATAAAGCAAAGAACTTCTGCTTTTTCATATTCATCTTCTGGCCAGACAATACTCATAAAAGACAATATGCTGAAATTAATATTTTACAGCACTGAGACGGTCACTATCATGATGTGAGTGCCAACATTCTGACAGCGCAGAAAGCCCAGATATAATTATTCATGACTGCCAGCCCCCTCCGCTCTTGACATGTAAATGCATCAAATCTGCCTTCCCTTGCTCCTGGATCTAATATTTCCTTAATGTAATGGAGTTTGATCTGGGGTGTCCGATGTCCAATATTTTGCTGTTATGTTAGAGTAAAGAGCACTCGGGGGTTCTCAGATTCACGCAAACAGGACCCTCTCCTCTCCCTCCATTACCAGACACCATTGTTAAAGGTTGTCTGTACAGTCCAATAACCACAGACAAATCCACAATCGGAGCTCTGTGCAAAGTGATACAGTGGCAGTGCGGAGGAGCTGACAGCGTCTCCGGATACCAGATACTGATCGAGGACTCCGGTGAGAGCACCGCACCCCCCCCTCCCCCCTCCCCCCTTACTCTCACCCCCCCCCACATTCGTAATTAAGGAGGCATCCTGAAAAATTCCAGCCTTTGTTGGTTAACTTTACCTAACAGGGAGGAACATTGCATTAAGGGCCATTAAAACAAATGACACCAGGCAACAGAAACAAATGAAGTTGAGCACACTGGTTGACGTGTACCTTTCCAGACCCCTAATTCACTTACTGTCAATATTGTCGTCTGGGTTGGGAGAGATGGCACCCCCGAACACACACACACACACACGCGCACGCACGCACGCACGCACACACACTTGGCACTATGCGCCAGAGAAGTGAGCTCAGCTGAATGTGCACATCGGAAATAGCCCGGCAGATAAAACGTTTTGATTGGTGGAGAGGTGGAGAGGGATGGAGAGAGTTACTCATAGCTTAGGGACTGGAGCCAGCTCATTGGTCCACTCTACTGGTGACAGTCACAGCTATTCCTGGAAGGTACAGGGTCAAGGTAGATGGCACAAAAGGAGAGGCTCAGATCTATATACCCAGTCAGAGCCCAAAGAGTTGTGAACTGACATTTGACTGGCTTATACAGAGATAACAATAATTTGGAGAAGGAGAAAAAAAGAAACTAACGTTAGTTTTGTTGACCAAGGGGAAGGACCATGGCTATTGCGTGGGTAAAATGAGGAAAAACTAGGTGAAATACCAGAAATGGAGGCAACGCGATGCCCCCGCTAGTGAGCAGGCCTACAGTTTCCCCAAAAACTGGCTTTAAAAAAAAAAAGAAAAGATAGCTTTATCCTTTTAAAAATGGTAGGGTGAAGGCAGAGACAGGCCTGTCTGGCCCCTCCCTACTGACCCTCAATGCCCCCTCTGCTGTTTAGGGAGGGGACACGGTCGTGCACCACATCCTGCCTGTCCCCTCCCCTAAAAAAGCCGGACCGACTCTCACGGGCTCAGAGCTGCACTGTCCCACGTCCTCGGCCCGTCACTGTGACAGATCGCCTCCATTCATCACCTCGCGACGGACAGGCTCCGTGTCCTATCGGGAGGGGCGACGGCGCCTGCTCCAGCCTACCCCCGCACCACTCGGCTGCCGGGCTACAGTAGCCATGGCTGGGGGGGGTTTAAAGGCTGTAAGATAACGAATGGGTAAGAAAGAGGGGTGACAGATCTGAAGGCATGTGCCCTGGATTTCTGAGGCGGCCTTCGAAAGCGAGAAGCCGCGCCTGACAGCAGCGTTTTGTCACCGGCGGGCGGATTTGCCGAGCGGCATGCGCGGGGGCTACCTGAACCGCTGGCCACCTGCCCTGTCACTTTAAACTGATTGGGGCGACAACTGCAACAGCTGGTCCGGGGATTAGACAGGCAGCAACAGCTCAAGTAGAACAACCTACCGGGTCACCCCCCGCCATGGCGTAGCCTACCACCTGTCACCAGCCCTGCTCTCAGCTACCGACCTCCCCCAACCCCACGTCTCCAACTGCAGCCCCCCCCCCCGAACACAAGATACACCCCCCACCCCCTCGCTCACTTGCGCCAGGGGACCCAGAGACGGTGCCGTCCCGGTGCATGATGGGATTGGGAGCGCCGCGGCCATTTTGTGATCTAATATGCGGCAGCGTGCAAATCTCTGCCTACATCTGATTTGAGTCAGAGCAGCAGCAGCGTCACGCTGTCTCTCAGCACCCTGTCTGCACACCTCTGATGACTCAATCAGCCTGCAGCCCGCCCCACTTACACACTAAGGCTCGGTGCTCTGCTACAAACTGAGCTGCACTTACACACTGAGGCTCGGTGCTCTGCTACAAACTGAGCCCCACTTACACACTGAGGCTCAGTGCTCTGCTACAAACTGAGCTGCACTTACACACTGAGGCTCAGTGCTCTGCTACAAACTGAGCTGCACTTACACACTGAGGCTCGGTGCTCTGCTACAAACTGAGCTGCACTTACACACTGAGGCTCGGTGCTCTGCTACAAACTGAGCTGCACTTACACACTGAGGCTCAGTGCTCTGCTACAAACTGAGCTGCACTTACACACTGAGGCTCAGTGCCCTGCTACAAACTGAGCTGCACTTACACACTGAGGCTCAGTGCTCTGCTACAAACTGAGCTGCACTTACACACTGAGGCTCAGTGCTCTGCTACAAACTGAGCCCCACTTACACACTGAGGCTCAGTGCTCTGCTACAAACTGAGCTGCACTTACACACTGAGGCTCAGTGCTCTGCTACAAACTGAGCTGCACTTACACACTGAGGCTCAGTGCTCTGCTACAAACTGAGCTGCACTTACACACTGAGGCTCAGTGCTCTGCTACAAACTGAGCTGCACTTACACACTGAGGCTCAGTGCTCTGCTACAAACTGAGCTGCACTTACACACTGAGGCTCAGTGCTCTGCTACAAACTGAGCCCCACTTACACACTGAGGCTCAGTGCTCTGCTACAAACTGAGCTGCACTTACACACTGAGGCTCGGTGCTCTGCTACAAACTGAGCTGCACTTACACACTGAGGCTCAGTGCTCTGCTACAAACTGAGCTGCACTTACACACTGAGGCTCAGTGCTCTGCTACAAACTGAGCCGCACTTACACACTGAGGCTCAGTGCTCTGCTACAAACTGAGCTGCACTTACACACTGAGGCTCAGTGCTCTGCTACAAACTGAGCTGCACTTACACACTGAGGCTCAGTGCTCTGCTACAAACTGAGCTGCACTTACACACTGAGGCTCAGTGCTCTGCTACAAACTGAGCTGCACTTACACACTGAGGCTCGGTGCTCTGCTACAAACTGAGCTGCACTTACACACTGAGGCTCAGTGCTCTGCTACAAACTGAGCTGCACTTACACACTGAGGCTCAGTGCTCTGCTACAAACTGAGCCGCACTTACACACTGAGGCTCGGTGCTCTGCTACAAACTGAGCTGCACTTACACACTGAGGCTCAGTGCTCTGCTACAAACTGAGCTGCACTTACACACTGAGGCTCAGTGCTCTGCTACAAACTGAGCCGCACTTACACACTGAGGCTCAGTGCTCTGCTACAAACTGAGCTGCACTTACACACTGAGGCTCGGTGCTCTGCTACAAACTGAGCTGCACTTACACACTGAGGCTCAGTGCTCTGCTACAAACTGAGCTGCACTTACACACTGAGGCTCAGTGCTCTGCTACAAACTGAGCTGCACTTACACACTGAGGCTCAGTGCTCTGCTACAAACTGAGCTGCACTTACACACTGAGGCTCAGTGCTCTGCTACAAACTGAGCTGCACTTACACACTGAGGCTCGGTGCTCTGCTACAAACTGAGCTGCACTTACACACTGAGGCTCAGTGCTCTGCTACAAACTGAGCTGCACTTACACACTGAGGCTCGGTGCTCTGCTACAAACTGAGCTGCACTTACACACTGAGGCTTGGTACTCTGCTACAAACTGAGCTGCACTTACACACTGAGGCTCGGTGCTCTGCTACAAACTGAGCTGCACTTACACACTGAGGCTCAGTGCTCTGCTACAAACTGAGCTGCACTTACACACTGAGGCTTGGTACTCTGCTACAAACTGAGCTGCACTTACACACTGAGGCTCGGTGCTCTGCTACAAACTGAGCTGCACTTACACACTGAGGCTCAGTGCTCTGCTACAAACTGAGCTGCACTTACACACTGAGGCTCAGTGCTCTGCTACAAACTGAGCTGCACTTACACACTGAGGCTCAGTGCTCTGCTACAAACTGAGCTGCACTTACACACTGAGGCTCAGTGCTCTGCTACAAACTGAGCTGCACTTACACACTGAGGCTCGGTACTCTGCTACAAACTGAGCTGCACTTACACACTGAGGCTCAGTGCTCTGCTACAAACTGAGCTGCACTTACACACTGAGGCTCGGTGCTCTGCTACAAACTGAGCTGCACTTACACACTGAGGCTCAGTGCTCTGCTACAAACTGAGCTGCACTTACACACTGAGGCTCGGTGCTCTGCTACAAACTGAGCTGCACTTACACACTGAGGCTCAGTGCTCTGCTACAAACTGAGCTGCACTTACACACTGAGGCTCGGTGCTCTGCTACAAACTGAGCTGCACTTACACACTGAGGCTCAGTGCTCTGCTACAAACTGAGCTGCACTTACACACTGAGGCTGGGTACTCTGCTACAAACTGAGCTGCACTTACACACTGAGGCTCAGTGCTCTGCTACAAACTGAGCTGCACTTACACACTGAGGCTCAGTGCTCTGCTACAAACTGAGCTGCACTTACACACTGAGGCTCGGTGCTCTGCTACAAACTGAGCTGCACTTACACACTGAGGCTCGGTGCTCTGCTACAAACTGAGCTGCACTTACACACTGAGGCTCGGTGCTCTGCTACAAACTGAGCTGCACTTACACACTGAGGCTCGGTGCTCTGCTACAAACTGAGCTGCACTTACACACTGAGGCTCAGTGCTCTGCTACAAACTGAGCCGCACTTACACACTGAGGCTCGGTGCTCTGCTACAAACTGAGCTGCACTTACACACTGAGGCTCAGTGCTCTGCTACAAACTGAGCCGCACTTACACACTGAGGCTCAGTGCTCTGCTACAAACTGAGCTGCACTTACACACTGAGGCTCGGTGCTCTGCTACAAACTGAGCTGCACTTACACACTGAGGCTCAGTGCTCTGCTACAAACTGAGCTGCACTTACACACTGAGGCTCGGTGCTCTGCTACAAACTGAGTTGCACTTACACTGACAAATTGTGCTATCTGCTGCTGTATGAAGCTAAATGCTGTTTCGTACTGATACAGTGTTACATGTGCTGTAACTAACGGCCGTGCCCTGGTAACACTGGGACAATGCAAAGGCTCCCAGTGAAGGCAAAACCAAACACTAAAAGGGGGAAACTGTATGAATCCTGTCTTTTAGCTGTAGCCTATAAGTGCTGTTATTTTAAGTACTGTTAAATAATGAGTTACTGCTGTTACTCTACATAAATTTGACAGTGTATAAAATACAGTGATATCCTGTTAACAGTTTATTTTCTTCCAGTGTACTGTGGAACAAGCTGTATTTTTTTTTTAAAGTAAAAATGTAAAAAGATTTCAAAGCAGTCAAAGTCATGTAGAATGATTATTTAATGGTCATCTCCTAAAATAACAGGATTTATAAATTGTTTTCCCCATAGTTTTTCACTGGCAACATTGCTCACCATTTTCTTAAGAGCAATTTTTTTTACAGTGTCTCTGTATCTCTGTATATTGTTTAAATACGGTTGTTTGCGACTGGAGTAATTTACATAATGATTCTAAGTTAACCCGCAAAGAGTGAAATGATAACGTGTGCAAATACTTTGGCTGCACCCGCAAAATAACACCTCTTATTTGGGATCTTAGTAAATCGACCTCTCAGTAAAAAAGTACATAGAGGCCTTTACAAGTTCAGCAGTTATTAGGGACGTTCTCCAAACTGTTCTTGCATTTAATAACCTTTGATAATGTCAGAATGGAATGGAAACCCAAGACTATCTCCCTGTTCTATAGAAATAGCATGACTGCCTATATGTGCGCATTGTTCACAGTAATATGAATGAAGTCCAGCCCTTTAGGCACCGGCCAGTGATGTCAAGTTTTACTACTTTATGCTGTGAGTGACTGAAACAATGCATGTGCCCGCGTGTAGTAATGCCACGGACATGTCGGTAACATCGTGCTTCATAATGATCGTAGCCTGACGGAAACATCGAAAGGTACAGTTTGTGGTTTTAAACACAGGACAGGAGGAGTTAGATGTCTGAGTTCCTGGTTGATATTACAGCAGGGTGTTTAATCAAATTCACATTCACAAAGGGGCTGATGGGAGGTGGAGTCCAGAGTTTGTCCAGCACAGTTCAAAATGTCAGGCTCTACATTTAACCTACCATTATGCTTTATATACTGGCCAGAAACCAAGAAGAAACAACAGGAGACTGAGGGAGAGTGAGAGAGAGAGATAAAGAACAGAAAACATGGAATTTACAGACAAAGAACGTTTGTCGTTTTGGGAAAGAAGCTACGAGCTTGGCACACTTGTTTCTGGACATTTTTGCCCATTCCTCTTGGCATATCCTTGCAAGCTCCATCAGGTTGGATGGGGAGCGTCGGTACACAGCCATTTTCAGCTCTTTCCACAGATGTTCAAATTGACTGTGCGACCTTATATAGGCGGGTGTTAGCAATCCCCAATCATGTCCAATCAATTGAATTTATCACAGGTGGACTCCAATTAAGTTGTAGAAACATCTCAAGCAGTATCAGTGGAAACAAAATGCACCTCAGCTCACTTTTGGGTGTCATATCAAAGGGTGTGCACACTTGTGTACATATGATATTTTACATTTTGATTTTTAATAAATTAGCACAAATGTCTAAAAACCTGTTTTCACATTGTCATTATTGGCTATTTTGTGTAGAATTTTGAGACAAAAAATGAACTCAATCTATTGTAGAATATGTCTGTAACGTAATAAAACGTGGAGAAGGTGAAAGGGGTGTGCAGACTTTCCGGCTTGACTGTAAATGCAGGGGTGCCAATAATTACGGCACACGTGGTTTTGTTAAAAATAATTATTTCTTGATGAGAAATTATTTCTTCAGATGAGAAATTTTCTTTTCGCATAATACATTTACTTCAATTAAAGGTTGGATTTTTCTCATTTTTTCAGCGTGACATTAAGCTAATTCACCAAACGGTGAATTTTCTATAACCCTTTTTACACACCAGTGGTGCCAATGATAGTGGAGGGCACTGTATATGCTTCAGCAATAATAATGCATGTTTGTCAAGCCAGTGCAGCGAATTGAAACTGACAAAAAAATGATAGATAGTGAGAGAGAAAAGTAGAGAGGTAGACAAAGACTTTTTGACTAGCATACAGCCAGAGAGAGGTAAGCTATAGAGTGAGGATTATGTAGAGAGATCAGGGTCTCCAGAGGTTACTTTAGCTGTGGGCTTCCTCGACGCGTGCTGTCGCCCTGATCCTCTAACCCCACTCTCTGCGGCCACGCGTGCGCGCCGCTCGAACGAGGCAAAAACCTTTCTCACCCGCCGCACAAAATAAAACAAAAAACCTGCCCCGCATCACGCCTCCATGCCCCCATTGATTCCAATGAGGCATAATGGATGGGTGTGTTCTCCGGGTATTAGCTGGGGCTTGACACGAGAGCACACTGATCAAACACACTGGGGGAAGCATTGCTGGGCTGAATCAGTGCACTTCCTCCACACTGAGGGGAGGCGGGGTCGCCACGCCCACTCAAACTGACCATATAATTACCCTGGGTGTCAAAAGCACACGCAGGGGAGGCGGTGGAAAAACTGGGTCGTTCATTTTAGCAGAGGGGACTTTCTAAAAACTTTCACGGCTTTTCTTCTCCTTGTTCTTATTCTCTCACGGAAAACAGCAGTCCACTTGAAACAGTCCAACAATAGCCTACATGCACTATATGCACCGCTTTTTCCATTTCAGAAAAGCTAATACCCCGGTTGAGTATTTGAAGCAGAGTGTTTGCTAGATTCACAGGTTCACACATGGCGTGTAAACTAGTGGTGTCCAAATCTGACCCTGTATCTGTTACAGATTTATGTGCAAAATGACTTGGGGTTTTGATTTGAAGTTGGTTAACGGATCCTGAATCAGTGCCTGGGGTTCTTGTCTACCATCGCACACTGATACCGCCAGAGAACAGCCAGAGTGATAAAAGCCTCGCTTTAATCAGCTCAGGTCTTCATCCACATCTGCGTCTGTTTTTGCTGCGCATTTCTAATGGAGCCAAGCGCAGAACAGCCGCGGACATCGTTCTTTCTTTAGAAGCTAGCAGGTTAGGAAATATGAAAATGGCTTCATTTAAGCACCTGTTCCCGTTTAAGCCTTTTTGGCATTCCGGCAACTGATTCCGAGCCGAAGGAACGCATTACTGAAAACGACGCCGGATATAATGGCTGAAGTATTTATTTATCGAGCCACTCGATCTCAAACTCTCTCGGAGGAGGCCGTGCAGGCCCTAGGCTGCGCGGTGTCCCGATAGCACAATGAATGCACACAACTAACGAGGATCCGATGCACGAGCGATACATACAAATGCGCTGCTCGTGTGTGAAGTGTGCGGCCCGTCTCATGCTGGTGAATAAAGCGTAAAAAGGGATCCGTATCTCTATGTAGATTCTGTTGCCCGCAGCTCTGTTTGTTCAAGGCCAGCCGCATATAGTTCTGTTCTGTTCCATTCTGTTTAATGCATTGACGCAGCAGCCTCCTGCACCTTGGGGGGAAAACTGACAGCTGACCTGAGTGTGAGTGCTATTGCTCCAGGAGAGGATCTGTGATGAGAAACAGATCTCCTCTCAAAGGGTGCGTTCTGTCTGGCCCGCCCCCCCCCACTCCACTGCCTTCGCAAACATCTTTGTTGTAAGTTAGCAATACGTTCGGCCCACGTTAAATAGTACAAATTAATCCATGCCAAACATAAACTGTCAACGAGGTTTTCGGCAGCGCGAAGCATTAAATAAAAGACTGTCCTATGAAAAACATGTGAACAAGATTTTTTAAAAACAGTTTTACTTAATACATTCCGACATCCCCGAACACAAGAGAACCATCTTGCGGTATTTACTGCTCCGTCTCTGAGCCTCCCGCGGAGCACGGAGCTGAAAATATTTTTAACCGCTCTTCACAAGTAGGCTATTCTATTTGAGTCTTCCGGCGAGTGAAACCTTCCTTTTAACACAAAATCTGCTGCGTGTGGGTTTGTTGCTTTTTTTGGGACATCCCTTGATTCATACAAGCGGTCATTAAGTGGAAAACGATACTTCAAGAAGATAAAAGCGTCTCGAGGCAAAGCGGCTCACTCTTTCTTGGCATTTTCAAAGGAATTTCCTATGATCTACAGGAGTGTCCAAAGGAGCCATAAAACGGAACAACCTTTAAAACGTACTTTAATGCTGTTTTAATAAAAAATCAAACAGGAAAAACAATGCCAGACTACAGCAGTAAATGTCACAGGTTCCATTTGCACTAAATCTTTGAGAGAAAGAAGAACTTGCGACTCAAGTAAATTAGCTGTTGCTGATCACTTATGTCTCGGGGTAAGACTTTATAAGAGAGGTCACTTGTGCTGTGAAATGGCCGTGAAATCTTACAAGCATGAAATTTTAAGCAAAAAAACAAAAAACTGGAAAAACCTTTCATTCAAATAAGCAGACAAGGAAGCTGTCTGCTCGCTGGGTTGTGCCTTCTGACGATATAATTGGCCCTTTAATCATACAAAATTTGTAGCAGTAGTCTGCACCATGAGCTGCAATGAGTTGCTATCACTGAAAAACAAATGATTCTACCAAGTAGGCCAGTGACTAAAACTACCCTGACAGGAGGAGATCTTGAATTCCCAAAAGAAGAATATCATATCATAATTTACTGAGCCTCCAGTGTCAATGGAAATATATTCACAAACCAGCCGAATAAAAACTAAACAGAATATTTATTTTTAATTTTGTTGTTGTCCATCATGTATGGCACATTAATCATTCTTCATTTTCTATTGGAACAAGATATTTTTAATTTTATGAACATATTTATTCACTTGCATTTGTACATAATTCGACTGATCACAAACGGACAAATGCAGGCAAATAATATACAGAATGAATGAAATTGCATGCGACAATACAGCAAGATTCTCGGGAATATCCGTTATGTAACGTAAAATAAGTACAATTCTGCACTGTGAACTTTAGCGAGACTGTTTGTGGTTGACCCTGTAATGGCAGGCTAATGCAGTCTGATATAAATAAGAGATGGGTTAACAGGTAGAGTTTTTGTATAAATCTGCCCAATACTCCCGTGATCCAAATCACTTGGGTTTACTATCCGTGTCCTTTGAGGTGCCTCAACATTGGGGATGTTGGGCTCGTGAGGTTGCCCTCTGTTTCATATTGCTCCGTGGTTTCTGCTATTTGTTATTTATGGATGTCATTAGGATCATACTGGAAACAATATGGAATTATCTAAACACTATACCGGGCTGCATTATAGCAAATGTGAAACATGTCTCTCATGTCTGAGAGACGGATAATAACACGTCAGCGGGTTTTTACAAAAGGAGCTGTAATAGATATGTAAAATAAATGACGGCACGTGGGATAAGCGCGGGAGGTAATCTCGCTCCGCACACCTCGCGTAAGGAAGGGGAAACGGCAGTGAAATTCCAACGGCCTTAAGCACTCGAGCAGAAGAGAAGCTCTCAGGACGGAACATAGTTCAACAAGGGCCTACGTTTCGGGAAACAAACACCGCACAATTAACAGAGAGAGGACAGAGGGATGCAGACACTGGAATCTTTGACTCCTGCAATTTTCTTTTTTTATCCCAGAGAGAGAGAGAGAGAGAGAGAGATAGAGAGGCAGAGAAAGCTAGCATGCAGGATAGTGAAAAAAAACAGGAGAGAGGGGGAGTAAGAAAGAGAGAGCAGGAGAAAGTGTGAGGGAGGGAAAGAGAAGAACAGAGAATGAGGAAGTGAGAAAAAGAGAGCGAGGCTGAGAGCGAGAAAAGGAGCGAAAGACGAAGAGCGGGTTGTTTTTTTTGCCCTCCCAGACAGACAGCGAGAGAGGGAGAGGGAGGATTATTTGGAGTGGTCTCTCTCCTGGCCCTCATTCTAGGGATGAAGGAGCCGTACCTTAGAACAAAAGTTCCCAAAGTGCACCCTGAAGTGTTAGAGTATCTCACAGGCCAGCTCAGGCCCCCCTAGTGAGCAGTTTGCTTAAGGCCACAGGGTAGATCCACAGCAGCACTGTCTGAAAGCTGGAGGCAGGGCAGGCTCTGGAAAAACAAACTCCAGTAGCTGTAAGTCTTTGCTTGTACTGACAAGCGCCACGGGCGTAAGCAAACAGAGGGGGCTGACGACGCGTCAGATATACGAGTGTTTTCTTTGTTTGGGGAAGTTTGCCAGCTGGGACTCCCTCGCCAGCTCTGCCCCCCCCCTCCCTCCTCCATTTAGCCCCGTACTCCTCTCTCTGGTCGGTAATTGATTTGACGTGATTAATTCCCCCCGTCAACTCGCCCCTCCCACCGCTACCCCATGCACCGGTTCTGTCAGCACGGAGCTGCATCCCCGCCCCATCCAACTCTACACCTCGGCCTCGCGCTAAGAGCGCTGAACAGGCCGTGCGTTCGGGCCCTGCATTCTCCTGTGGAGCAGGGCCAGGTAAGGGCGAGAAATGGCGGGTCTCAGTACGGTGGGGGTGATGGGCCAAAGGTCCAGCCTCACTCTCGGTCTTGGTTAATCTGCAGAGTGTGTGTGTCAATGACAGCAGTGTCCATTTGTTGACTGAAGGTACAGTGACGCACCTAATTTTCTCAGGACAGGGTTTCTAACTTGGGTGGTCTAAAGCTCTCTCTCTACACACACACACACACACACACACACACACAAACTATAGCCTGAATTTCAGCACGTGCTGACAGTTTTAACTTGCGGTGAGTGAGGATTAGAGCCACAGCCATACACAGGACTGAGGTGTATTTATTAGGCCCTTATACAAGTTACACTGACCTGCTTTAGCAGCGTGTTTCCCCTTCTTATATGACCCAATATGAACGTTTAATAGGGCCACTTCTAACACGGCCCAATATGGCGTCTTGCTCCTGGTGGCGACCATCGGCTGAACTCCTCTTGAACTGCCTAAACCAGCCCATTTCATGTTTGTTTGTAAATAAATGAGTGGGATTCCTCTCAGAATTAGTGTAATTGAATGCTAGCAGGCTAAATTGAGGGAAAATGCTTGCGCTTCTGTTTCTGCCTCGGAGAGAACTTAACAAAAAGATAGTGGCAATGGATGCAGATTGCATGCATATTTGGCACAGAGCTTGTTCTGTGGAATGACAACATGTCTGTGTGACTTTTCAGGTAGTGAAAGTATTGAAAAAGACTTCATGTCCATGGTGTTTTACACAGTGTAAGCACATCAACTTTTTATTGACTCTCCTGGGCATTGGGCCAACTAATGATTGTATCTGCTGGTTGGCCAGCGTACTGTCAGCCTTGGCTAATTTGTTGTGAAAACGCCTCTGGTAGCACTCAAGAGTAGCTGACCTGTAGCCAAGGTGGGTCAGCAGAAACGCTGCTATTGTCAGACAGCGCGCTACAAACACCTGTAATCGCCCGCTTGTTTAATGCTACAACGCACAGTCGACTCGACGCAAGTTCTGTTAGGAATAATCAGACTGGGTAACATACGTTGGGAAAATGTGTTTCTCTTTTCGGAAAACATTGCACTTCCCACTATTTATAATCTGTACGGCGTGCAATGTCGTTTTTGAGTATTGCTGTGAACTAAATTGTGACAAGGTCTTTTGAAAGTGTTTCTTTTTTAGCCTGTCCAGGGACTGCAGCTGGACTGGAACTGAGCTTCGCAGCTAACTCTGGTACAACTGACTTTGTCATTTGTACATAGCCCCGTTAAATAAATAAATAAAAGACGGTATCTGCCCTCATCTAGGTGTATTTGAAGCTGACGCAGAGGAGCCGGGCCGACGCTCCGCAGCGAGGCGTGTGCGTGTTTGCACAGGGCTCAGTGCTGTCGGGCAGCTGCAGACACCAGAAGCTGTGATCTCCAGACACTCGCCGTAACCTTGGACAATGTGACACCGCTGCTCTTACCCTCTGCCAGGGCTTCTGCGCTTCTCAGTCTCGCCCTCAACAGATGTTCCATCTGATCGAATGTCTGTCCCCCACCCCCACCACCTGACCGGAGTGGCCTCTGCTCCCTCCTCTCTACCCTGGTTTTCGCTTCGATCGCCAGATTCCTCCCCCCACCATCACACGCCGTGCGACTCCTGCTCAGGACTAAGAGCTCTGGGTTTGGCCCGCAGGTGACAGGGCGAGGGGGCGGGGCGGGGCGGGGCCGTGAGCCGGAGCGGGTCGCGGGAGAGCGCCGCGACTCACAGCCGTTTGCCCTGCGCTTCGTCTGGCCGGCCCGGGCCACGCTGTTCCAAGTCCAAACAGAGGCCCGGCTTTCCTGTCTCTTCGGCCAGAGCCGGGTGACAGCGCCATGAAGCATTAGCCAGACCACCTAGAAATCTGAAAAAGCATTTGATTATTATGCCTGCGCTCCCTGCCAAAGCTATATTTAACCGTTCCCATAAAGCGCGGCAGAAAATCCGAAGTGGGAAGGGCCTGGCCTCGGTGTGCGTGAGGGAAGAGGAAGTGCCGTTTAACCTCAGACAGCTCAGTGTGTGTTTAAGAGGAGCTCTGGTCAGAGCTGTCACAGAGGCAGGGATAATAATAGGATGTGTTGTGTTCATGATGCAAACCCTTGTGCTTCCCACGTTACGCTCTCTGGTCCTCACCCTATGCCCCCTCTCCACCGCCCCAACCTCCCCTGTTTTTCCCTTGAGCTTTCACAGAGCTCTCTGAAAATAAAAACAAATGTTAAAAAACACTCCCGTCAAGATTTCTCCCAGGAAAATGCGTGTTTATTGTTTATCTTATTTCAAAAATAACCTTTCGGGGAAGAAAAAAAACGATCAATATTTTCCCTCCGACAAAGTGAACGGGAGCAGAATGCTTGATAATTTTTCGACAAGATCTTTCACCCCGTGACGCTTCCCTGTGCGCCGTTCTCATGCCCGTCCGTAACATTAATAACCATAACTATACGCCTCGTGGGATACAGCAAGATACTGAGATACGCGGATGAATCTAGTACGATTCACTACGTCCCGAAAAGGGATTTCAACGTTGTACTGCATCTGCCCTAAATTTAGAGGTTCTGAATTATCCCAGGAGTAACTGCCGATGCATTAGCTCCCTGTTATTTCAACGGATTTCCTCTGCTTTCTTTCAATGATGCAAAACATATTTGGCCATCATAATAACAAATACCTTGACTACCAGACTGAGAGCTCGTACTTTCGGGGGATTGTTACACAGCCATCAGGAAATAAATACAAGAGTAGAGAGGGAAGGAAACTGTTGAGAGCCGTAATAACACCATTTCGGTTTCTTTGCCCTAAAATAGGAAAGAATAACAAAAATACGGCTCGCGTCTGTGTGATTGCCAGGACGTTAACTACACCAGTGACCCTCACTGCTGCTCGAAAACTTAAATCTTAAAATAATCACTCTTTTATAGGACCTGAAAATTGACCGAATTAATTTTTTATGCCACACTAGTTTTTCCAGTCAGGGAGTTTAAAATTTCCCTGACTGGAAAAAAAAATAAGCGCGTCTTGTAGGAACTATAATTTTCTAAATGTCCCAGGTTCAAAAGACAAAATGATGAATGACGCTAATGACTATGCTAATCCCCATTTCCGTAAGCCTTGGTGGGCTGAACCGGAACCGTGTTGGCCAGCAAACTTTCAAATGGATGTTTGGGTTTAATTGATCTGTTTTTTAAAACTATAGCTGCCTGTAGAAATATACCAATAACACCAGTAATAATGGTCTGTGGCTTTGCTTACACCTCATCCCCTAAATGCAATAAAAGATGAAAGAATACAATTCTTCTAGGATATTAATCAACATAATTTACATGGGTCCACACTTTCATGGTTTGTGAACGGTCTACTGGATCCTTTGACTGATATATGTATTTAGGCTTTTTCAAAGATTCAGATGATGATGAAAGTGAGACTAAGAGTGAATTATGATTTCCCAGGTACTACAATTGCGTTTATATACACGTGAGAATTTATTGTCTCAATACTCTCGGTCAAATAGGCAAGGCGGTCACCCTTGTGATTGGGATACAATGAACAGCACGTTTCACATCCACAAATGCGTGTAGCTAACGTACTACTGGGCCCAGAAGCCCATTGTTGCATTTTCTCAAAAATCATTCAACTAAATGGGGTTACTGCTAAAGACACATTAAGAAAAAGTTCAGGCAGAAGATGGTCACTCCTGTTCCCGTCAATTCACTACCTGCAACTTGGCACAATGGGGATTCCATTCTGGACTGTGGGGCACATCACTACCAGGGTTTTATCTCGCCACCTGGGAGCCTGAAGCCTGGCTCATGTAAACCCTTCTAGATTAGGCCTGGTGGTAGGCCGGGCTACACGTGACAGCAGCGTGGCAGGTGTGACGGGGGATGCTGTTATCAGCCTCCAGCTGTACACAGCAGGCCCGTCCGCTATATAAACACCCCGCAGACTCGCACGCTTTCAGGCCTTCGCGTCTGAGACGAACCGATGCCGTCGAGTCATCGCTAGCAGCGTGGGCGCACACGCAGGCATTCGTCCAAGAGAGCAGCGCCGCGGCCCATTATAGCGGGCGGGTGAGTGAGTGCTGTTTAAAAGCCACGCGAGATGCTATCTTTCGGATAACCGGACTGCAGGCTTGGCGCCTGCCGCTGACACCACAGGACGTCTTCCGAGATTGAGAAATACCGCAGAATCTACCGCAGGTTGTGCAGGCCGACCGGCTGTTTCTGTAACAGCAGCAGTATGGTTAATGATTTTCTGCTACATTGCGCTGCTCCACAGTAACTAATGACAGGATGCAATAATTCCAATACGAATCATGAAATGGAGTATTAAAATGATTTCTGGTGAGCTGTAATGGGGCAAGGGTAGCCAGCCTCATCTTGGGTTCAGTTCAGTGCTGACCCTTGTATCCAGTACGGTAACGTGCCCCACTGTACTGCACTGCTGGGTAGGGTACAGGGCGCCACCGAGGATGCACTGAGAGCCGGGAGGGGAGGGGTGTCTGTTTTCATACACTAAAAGGCCCTGCGGTTTGCGGAGTATACAGAGGGACTTTAATTAGTGATGGAAGAGTGAGGTTTCATCAACGCTTTAATTGGTGGAGCTACAAACGAGCTGCTAGTTACCGACTTGTTTCAACCAATCACAAGGTATTGCTGTCCACAGACTTTATATGGCAACTCCACCCATTTTTGATTGGGTGAAACCTCGTACTCATATCGCTAGATTTAACCCTGGAAATGATACCTCCGTGGGGGAGTTCTGGCTGACGCCGCTCCGCACCACGGAGCTGAAACAAAACTGGGCTACAGACTATCGTCCCTGAAAGGCTTCACCACTACAGGCAGAGAACCAATTTGTGGGGAAAAAAAGGTATACAACTGGCAAGGCACTTCCAACAGACTGCTGAATTCCAACCATACCAATGGCTGTAAAGATACTAACATTACAGTGTGTGTGTGTGTGTGTGTGTGTGTGTGTGTGTGTGGGGAGAGGGGGGGGGGGGGGGTAGAATCACCTCTTGTTTCAGCCATTTCACTTGTGATTGCTGTAGTCTGACCCTTCTGTTTTTAATTACAGCTCTAGCCAAACAGGGCGATTTATACAGACAGAGGATACTGTGATCGTCTTTCTGCATAACTCCCTGCCCCTGCCCCCCCCCCGCAGGACTGCTGTCCGTCTCTCCCTGGGTTGCCATTAGTCTCAGTCGTGTAACACAACAGACACTTTGTAAATCCTGTCAGGGATTCTTCTCCGTTACTGGAAAGACCATCATTTCATCCCTTTATACTTCAGAGTGGGGGTTTAATAAAAAGAGGAGAAGGGCAGGGCTGCTAAAGCCATCTCGCAGTCTGACGTTAAGCAGCGCGGCCCGCCGAGCGAGAGAGAGAGCGAGCGAGCCTCTCTAATCTGGGCTGATTTATGGCGTGCTCTTCCTGCGTCTCCCCCTTCCGCCTGGAGACAGCGTGGCGTCCCCCTCTCCCCCCAACACCGGCCCGTCCTGCGCGCGCCATCCTCCCTGGCTCTGTCACACACCCCACAGTGCATCACACGGCACTGAGCGGCCTACTGCTCAACCACTACCCTGCCGCATCACGTACACGCTGAGCGTACCTCACACCTGTGTATGTCTTACACTTACATACTGTACAGCACCAGCAGGCATATACTTCAAACGCACACACACTGGTGTGTACCTCACACCTATACGCAGTCTTACAGTAATACAGTAATGCACACCGAAAGGCATGTAACCTCACATTCAAATACAGCCCAAACACATGGCAGCATGTGTGTCACCCTCATACACACACCACATCCCAGCAAGGCCTATAACACACACTAACATACACAAATAACCTACTCGCCATACACCATCCATGGCATACTTCACTCTCATATGCACCGTATACTGCACACTGGCCAGTCAGCATATACTGCACACTCACATACACATGAACACATTGGTGATATTTATTCTGTATTACTGACATAAACTGGTAGCAGTTGAAGAGGACCAACAGCTGCTGGGCAATTTTGGGATGCATGGCAGATAATCTGCCTATGATACCCATGGTTTTCATTCTTGCATTTGACAAAATAATATTTTCAAGGCTCACAGAAAAGTTTGTGTATGTTCAAGATACATACTTCCTATTCTGAAATAGCTTATTTTAAAGGTTGATATAAACATTTCACCAGCCAGGGTAAACCTCACACTCTCATACATGCACATACGTGCATACAGATCAGTATATGTGTAGCTCACTCATACAACATACACACATACAGTATGTACATTGAGGTGCACATTGACTATTCTGCGTACATGTTACTCATGCCCACACGCATACTGGTAATGCATACTAATAATGCATACTGGTAATGCATACTGGTAATGTGTGCACAACTCACCTTTATTCACACACAATCTGTGTGTGCCTAACACCCATATATATCTCATACTGTATCACACATATAATGTATCTCTTGGCTCAGTAGCACAGCTCATGGTACTTGTATCTCACACCCACAAGCGCACAAATACCACAGAGCAGCATGTATGTACCTCAGAGCATATACACACACATACATCACGCCGAAAGTACACACACTGTAGACGTGTGCCTCCCCCACACAGCTCAAACTGGCTGCAAAAGGAGTGCATGGATCCATCTTCCCAAAGCTGTGAATTACTGTTTGATAGCGTGCATCCGACGCGGTCGCCATGCTTCACTGTCTGCTCTGGCGCCTTCAGATACCGTGAGAGCCGTTCATTCCCGACTGGCGCGGGGGGCTCTCCTCCTCCTCCTCTTCCTCCTCCTCCCCCCGTTTAACCCCGCTCTGACACTGGCCGGAGCCTGAGAAACGTCCGCGGTCCGCAAGCTGAGTCAGACCGGCTCCTCGCCACAGACGCTCGACCCAGGAAGCGCGCAGTCATTAGGGACAGACGTCAGACGCCACAAACCACCCCCCTTCCCCCCCTCACCGCGATGGGAAAGGCGACGGCCTCCGACAGGCCCCGCCCGTCCCACACGCACCGTGGAATCCGGGGCCACAGGGGGCCTCGTCTGCGCTCGGCCGGAGCAGGGGATTCTGGGACGCGGCCGGACGTGCAAACGGGCCTTATCAGGGAGGGTCTCCCCAAACCCCCCGACATCACCCCCCTCACCTCCCCCCCCAGTGCCTAGGAATGTAAATCACAGCACCTCAGGAGGAGGCAGAGCCTAATTTGCTCTTCATCAAAGTCAATTATGTGTGTGTGTTGTTTACAGGAACGGAGTCATCGGTCTCCATTACGGCACAGTGTCAGAGCTGCTGCGGCCATTATCTCCTCAGGCTTGTATAAACACACACGCCTCGCTCGCCCCCACGCACATCCACCCTGTAAACACTACACCACCTACACACAGGAGAAAGAAACACACCGACCCAACGCAGTGCACTTTTCCCCTCTCTACCTGGGAGCCCATTATGTGGGATAGATGTATATATTGTCCGCTCTAAACAGGAACTGGACGGTGGGGGGTGGGAGTTGGGGAGGGGAGAGAGAGAGAGCGAGGCAGGCCTCGCTCACATCAAAAAACTAAAAAACTCACAGGCCTTAAGCCTTAAACTCAGCTCCAGCTAAAGCCTCTCACTCTCTCTCTCTCTCTCTCTAAGAATTTTGACCTGAGCAACAGCAGACTCCCTCAACCTGAGCTGGACGCTGAAAAGAAACACGCCAGTTGCCAACCGCGGAAATTACCGCCGTCGAAGCACCGCATGTCTCCAGGCTCCCGAACGGACGATTGTAGAAAATTGAACCATGTTTTTCTTCACAGTGGCTTAATTACCTTTGACAGGAATGGTAGTGTGAGTTAGGCCTTTTAAAACTAAATTGGCACTGTGATAAAACAGAACATCGGAAGTCAGTCGGGGTTCAGGGAGAGTTCAGGCTGCCTCGTTGCTTCCCCCCCCAGGCCCCCCCAAACCCCCTCCATCCACCCACCTCGTCTCCACCCCACAACAGAGGAGAAGTTGAGATCCCCATCATCATCAACTTTCTCAACGCAGTGGACAGGGGAAAATGAATAGCATCTCTTGGCAGAGAAGAGTTAGTGTGTGAAAATCGCCTGCTTTGTACATTTTTACTCTCCGGCCAGGGAGAGCTTGCAGACGGAGCCTAATTTTAACATCACGCTCGTCACGGAGGCCGGGGATGGGTGGGAAGCTGTGGAGGGGGCCTGACCTGGAGCAGGAAGAGAGCCTCGGCGTCCCTCTCCCACCGATCCCCCCGGGAGCGCAGCCTGGCAGAACAGTTCCCATGGCTTTTCCCAGGCCTGGTGCACCCCCGTCCCCTCACCCCGTCCGCTCCGTCACCCCGCCCGGACCGCCTTTCCCAGGACTGCGGCCTGCCGTTTCCCACAATGCCCTTTCCCCCCCACACTGCTACCTACCGTTTCCCCCCCCGTACTGCTACCTGCCGCCTTTCCCCCGCTATACCGCTACCTGCCGTCTTTCCCCGCTATACCGCTACCTGCCGTCTTTCCCCCGCTATACCGCTACCTGCCGTATTTACCCCCCGTACCGCTACCTGCCGTATTTACCCCCCGTACCGCTACCTGCCGTATTTACCCCCCGTACCGCTACCTGCCGTATTTACCCCCCATACCGCTACCTGCCGTATTTACCCCCCATACCGCTACCTGCCGTATTTCCAGCCCATACCGCTACCTGCCGTCTTTCCCCCACGTACCGCTACTTACCTCATAAAAACTGACGGCTACACTTTTAAGAATGCATTTTCTATGTACACAGAACATAAAAACATAGAAATAATGTAGAATAAATGTAGAGTAATGTTTTCCTGTGTGTTTATGTGTGTGTGTGTGTGTGTGTACATGTTTGCGTGTGTGTGTGTATGCGTGTGTACGTGTGTGTGTGTACATGTGCGTGTGTGTGCATGCATGCCCACTCACATCCTCTACACTGAGCCTTGGCTCCCGAGCAATCACACGGTCGGAGCTGTTCTCTCTCCTGCTGATTCAGGCCTGACTCTCTCCCGCCGCCCCACCTCATCCAAACCGTAGGTGTCAGGCGCACAGTTAGCCTCCGCTGACACCTCCCGCTTATGAGCGCCGCCGACCGCGCCGGACGAAGGGTGTTCAAGCACAAAGACTGGAGGTGACACGGCGGCCGCCTCGACGACCAGAGGTGTCACAAGCACTTTCTCTCCTTTCCATAATGGGCACGTTCATGCCAACGGCAGCCAGGCTCACACACACACACACACACTCACACACACACACACACTCACTCACTCACACACACACACAAACACAAACACACACTCACTCACTCACTCACTCACTCACTCACTCACTCACTCACTCACACACACACACACACACACACTCACTCAAAACCAAATGAGCAGGAGGAAGATCTATGAGGCAGAGACAGCGAGTCGTACTGTAACGGAAATTACGGCGTTGGGACAGGAGAGGGGGAGGAGGGGAAAAGAGAGGAGGGAAAGGGGGGGCTCCTGCTCTTTTAATGCGCCCGTCACGCGTCAGGCCCGTAATGACTTCTGATGACAGCCCACGTGAGGGCACGGGCGACTAGGGCCTGGACCGTTGGTAGGGAGGGTCCTTCTGTCACCACCTACGGGAAGGGGGGGTGCAGCAAACAATATGCATCTTCAGTCTGCACTGATGCTCACTACCCCTACATCCACAAGTAAACAAGCAGGTTCTACATTAACCTGACCTGCCACAAGACACTACTGAGACCCTATAGCATTTAGGGCCTGATTTACTAAGACCATTCAGCATGTGCAAAACGAATTACACAACCAATGATTGGCGCAAAACAAATAGCATGACCAATCATTGGTCACGTTATTGGTTTCGCGTGCACTGAAAGGTTTTGCACCCGCTAAAGGTCTTAGCAAATCAAGCCCTAGGACTTCACTGAGCAACTCTACTGAAGACCTGCACTGTGGCCACATTGCAAATTGCATAATATATTTGCTGTAGCATATAACTGAGGAATATACAAATCCAAATTCCAAAAAAGTAGGGACAGTATTTGTAATTCACATAAAAGCAGAAAGTAGTGATTTGTAAATTCTCTTTTACATATATTTAATTGAAAACAGTACAAAGAAAAGATATTTAATGTTTTACCTTATCAACTTTATAGATTTTTGTAAATATATGCTAATTACAAATTTGATGCCTGCAACACATTCCAAAAAAGTTGGGACAGGGGCAAGACAAGACTGGAAAGTTCAAAAAACACCTGCTTGAAACATTCCACAGGTAAACAGGTGATGCTATCATGACTGGGTATAAAAGGATATCAAAAGACTCTTGATATCTTATTTTCTGGTACTCTTACAGGCGATAATATAACCTCTCTGCATTTGAATGGATCTCTATGGGAATTGGGGGGTGGGACTACATTAAGCTGTAAATTACACAGGAATAGTATGGAACACATGGTTGGCTAAATGGCTGCAAGTCATCAAGTGTCTGAGGTATCAAACAGGCCACAAACCATCACTCTGCTGCCAGATATGCAGTAGATATGGATGTATCACTTTAAGGGTTGTTTCTCCTCACTCATTTTCCTATTGAAATCTATGGAAAAAAATGGAAAAAACAGTTTACAAATGACTGCTTTTTTATGTGTATTTTACATACTGCGCCAACTTTTTTGGAATTGGGGTTTGTAGTTCATCAGTTATGGCAGTGCCCACTGTCTGGCAGAATGGAGGCCAGATTAGCATTTATCAGCATATATATTAATAATGTGTGATTTGTGTGCTGGTCGGAAGCACCTGCATGTAATATTTGCTCTGTCACACATGTAAAGTATAGGTGCTTTATTAACTGTGGTGCCCGGGACATCAGCCAAAAAAGTAAGCCAAGACAAATCACTTGAGGAAGGAAATATAAAGAGAAGGCAAAGAAAACGTGTTCCCGAGTGCGATTTATTCCACATCACACTGGGGGTAGCGGGATGCTTTTCAGGCCCTGTAGGACACGGCTAAATGTGGCAAATGGTCTAAACAAATGTTTGGTTCCCAAGCTCTTTTATTTATCCAGGGTTATTTTAAAAGCTCGCCGGGGCTGCCTGGTCCCCACAGTGCATGCCTACAGTCCCCCTCCCGACCCCCCAGAGCCCTGGGTTATGTGAAAACATGATGATTGGGGGGGGGGGGGGGGGTGGCAATGCTGGGCGTGGGAGGGCGAGAGAGGTCCAGCTCGTGTCCAGAGACGAGTTCCCGATGGGCTGTGTGGCCAGGGAGCAGAGTGTGGGTCAGGGAGGGTGGGAGGGAGTGCACATTTGCTTCCTGGCCTGGCAGTCACTCACAGAGATCCCGCTAAGTGCCATTTCCTATATACACTAGCTTTTCATAACAATCTTACCACATCGCCTTCCTCCGCAAACTCAAGGGCAATGAGGCCTGTAAGACTGCTAACGCTCGCGCTGACCACTCCCCCTTTCCAGCATATTCTCTCTCTCTCTCAGAGTAATCTGTAAAACCACGTTTGGAAACCATCAGAAACTGACACTGTAAACAAAACCTTATTAATGTGTATTAATCTCGCCCGCGAGAGACGGAGATTAAAAGAAAATGTTTTATTGTTACTGTGCACTTTATAAAATTGCTTTAAAAAAAAATAAAGATAGAGGGAGAGAGAGAGAGAGAGAGAGAAAGAGCACATTACATTCTGGGTGTCCACTGTTAAAACAGAGAGCATCTGTTTCTGTGGAATGTCAAAGTGACTGCGCTGGGATCATTTAAATATCTAGAGAAGTTACTCCAGTTGCTCCATGATCAAAGCAGGCCCATAATCTCTGCCGCTAATTGTACGATAATCTCCGGAGTACCTTTAAAGTTGGGCCGTTATAGGCTTGCTTCTAATGGAGGTGACTATCAAATTCTCTGTCCCCACTGAACTGCAGCCCCAGCCATTAAGCAGGATGCAGCCCCTAAACGCTGCTCTTGTTTAACGAAGGCTGCAAGGTTAAACCGGTCTGCGTAAATACGGGGTGCCGGGTGAGTTTAGGCGGTTAAGGCGGCTGCACCCCACCTTCAGAGTAGCGGCGGACCCTCTTGTAACGGCTACGCAGAGAGCACGGTCGATGATCAACTGTCACAAACGGGTCTGGCTCTGCACTCAGCGGGGGAAACAGGGTCGGGGCACTGCCCAGAACAGCAGGCCGAAGCCACACTTCCGGCCGTCCACACAGCGCAGACCTTTAAACCTGCCAAGCTGAGTTCCTCCTAAAGCAGGCGATTCACCTCAGACCTCCTAAAGCAGGCGATTCATCTCAGACCTCCTAAAGCAGGCGATTCACCTCAGACCTCCTAAAGCAGGTGATTCACCTCAGACCTCCTAAAGCAGGCGATTCACCTCAGACCTCCTAAAGCAGGCGATTCACCTCAGACCTCCTAAAGCAGGCGATTCATCTCAGACCTCCTAAAGCAGGCGATTCACCTCAGACCTCCTAAAGCAGGCGATTCACCTCAGACCTCCTAAAGCATGCGATTCACCTCAGACCTCCTAAAGCAGGCGATTCACCTCAGACCTCCTAAAGCAGGCGATTCACCTCAGACCTCCTAAAGCAGGCGATTCACCTCAGACCTCCTAAAGCAGGCGATTCACCTCAGACCTCCTAAAGCAGGCGATTCACATCAGACCTCCTAAAGCAGGCGATTCACCTCAGACCTCCTAAAGCATGCGATTCACCTCAGACCTCCTAAAGCAGGCGATTCACCTCAGACCTCCTAAAGCAAGCGATTCACCTCAGACCTCCTAAAGCAAGCGATTCACCTCAGACCTCCTAAAGCAGGCGATTCACCTCAGACCTCCTAAAGCAGACGATTTATCCCACTCAGTAACACAACAAACTGTCTGAAGAGACATGAATGGAAAGACAGTAGCCCATCAAAGATGCCCCTGAAGAAGCAAACTGACAGTCGACCCCTATCTTTCTCTCTCTCGCTCTCTTTTCTCTCTCCACCTGGACAGCAGTGTGCATACTAAAGCACCATCACCCTGCTGCTGTTAATCAGCGCTACCCATCTATGATTAGGTTTTGGCTGGATCACAGTCCACCCTGGCTGTTCTCCTGGGGAGGGCACTGCAGACAGGCTGGTCTACGCTGGGCCAAAACATGGCTGAGGTCACAGCCAGGTCAGGGCCATAATCAAGGCTGGGAGACTAATAGCCTCACTCTTTCTCTCTCTTCTCTGGCCTGCTGTCTGTTACTCTCTCTCTGTATCCCCCTCTGTATCAGTCGAGTCTCTCACTCTTTTTCTCTCCCTCCCACTCATTCTCTCTCTCATGGCTGCACTTCCTTGGACGACAAAATGGATGTGTTTTTTTTTTGTAGCAGAGGAGCAGGGCTTCTCTCTGCACCAGGAAGGGGGGGGGGACCGGAATCAAGCCCAAGTCATTATCTAAGATAATTAGATAACACAACCAAACGCAGCCCACAATAGACCTAGCAGAGCTGCGGATGCCAGACTCACAGACACACATACTCATACACACAGGGCCTGACCGCAGCACTGCCACAGAGGGACAGCTCATTTACCCTTCTGCTGGGCAATTACAAAGGTGAGCCTACATGTTCGGCTGAGGTAACAAGCATCTGGCCCTAAGCTCCGCCCCCCGTGTAAGGACCCGCCTCTGTCTATCAAAACGCCTGCGTAAAAACCTTCTGGAGCGGCTGTGGCGGCTGTGGCGGCTGTTAATCTCTCTTTCTCCCATGGGTGTTCTGTGTGCTGCTCGTGTTTCTTGTTTAGATAGGGTTGTTTTTTTGGGTGGAAAACAGGAAGCCAGGACAAGGGTCTGGAAGTCAATTAATCTTCTTCCTTCAGAAAGATAAAAAAAAGAAACTTCCACTTGGAATATTCAGTCTGTAGCACTTTCCCACCCCCACAGAATAAAAGAAAACACGTTTCAAGAGCACGGTTTTGTCCACTAATACACAATTATACGTAGTCACGCTTTTGACGAGCGCCAATCTGTCAAATTGTGAACAAATAACGAGTCGTGTTCGAGTTCGTGGTACGTCTACAAGAGACAGACTGGAAGGAGGGTGTAGGGGCCTGGTTCAGTTCATGCTGAGTTGTGTTTTTGGGAGGTGGGGAGGGGGGGGTTCAGGGAGAGTGCGCAAAAGGCTTTGATCACTGCTTTCCGTTGTGAGAGGAGGGTTCAAATAATGTCCATGCAAGCTACACGTTTTCAGGTCCTCGCCGGCGTTTCAACTAACTCAATTAAACATCTCGCAGGCCGATCTCGCGGTCAGTGTGGCGCCCTCCGGAGGTCTGCCAGGAGTCATATCAGCATCTGATGAGCCCAGACTTAATACAAATGTTAGTCTTACTGCGTTTCATTCCAGCTATAAATAAGGCTCTTCACAAATAAAAACCGTGCCAAAAAGGTTCGCGCGGCCCAATGAAACGATCATTTTTGAAAAAGAAAAGAAACTTTGAAGCAACACTTTCCTGCCAAGAGCAACCTATGTGTAAATACACCCGAGCTGCAATTGAGAGAAATCTACACAATGTACAAACACTCCGTCACTGTAGCGAAGCGCTTATGAGAGGTTCTGAGCCAAAGCTGCGACGACGTTTCCGCTACTTTCATGCTGAAATAACTCAAAGCACTGCAGGCAGTCATACTTGTAGATCAACAGCGCTACGTAATGCGAGAGTTACAGTACTATCTCGTCGGCAAATAAGTTATGACAGCAGCATTTACAAGGCTTTTCACAATGACTGGTCAAACATGTTTAACATAATTTAGCTGACTGAGGGGCTACACACCAAGAGCCTCGGCTGTGTTAAATCTAGGATGTGCTTGATATAAGAAGTGACATGCAGAAGAACTGTACCCTCTGACACGGCTAAAACAAACAGAGGTGGTTTTAGTCACCTTCAACTGTGCCCAGAGAACTGGCGCAAGGTCAAAAATGTGTGCGACTTTTGTTTCTGCACTTGGCAACACAGGTGGATTCTTGACTGTGGTGACGGGGGAGTCTTTCCGGGACGTTCTACAGATGAAGAGGAGGGGGAAGGCGCGCACAGGTGGTGTAACGATAAGTAACTACAAAGGACAGCCGAAATCTCCGAGGCTGGATATCGGCGGGGCGATGTTTGGATAGATGTTCCAGGGAAATGTGTCCTCTGCATCTCTGCGCGTCCTTTATATGTGTCCCCCGGCCTTTCTCCCTGTTGCTAATGTCTTCCGCAGACCGGTGCTGAAGGTCGGCCGACGGCTCCGCGTCCAGCTGTTTTAATATTTAGTTTTCTGCTCCATTTTTATCTGTCACACTCAGACAGATTATCAACAGGGTGGGGGAGAGGGAAGATTACAAAAGGACACGGAAAAAAGAGAGATAAAACCCGCCATGCTCTTAATCCCACACGAACAGGGAGGAAAAACATCCGCCATTTTTTCTATCATCTGCACCGAATAAAACCCACCAATAAATAAATACACGCGCTGCATCGAATGTACAGGAGGGAGATAACAAGAGCTGTGATAAATCCTGATTAATGTCCTTTGTTCAGGGGTGTCATGTCTAATCTCACAGCCAGAGAGCTGAAATCCCCCCTGTACTTCTGTCCTGTGTAGAGGCCAGAGACCAGGCAGCAGGAGACCACTCCCACTCTATTCTCCAAGGGGACAATGTGACCAGCACAGCTTTGGGTTCCACTGGCAACCCTCACAATGACCCTCAAACCACATACACATCCAACTACACACACACACACACACACACACACACACACACACACCACTATCATAACATAATCTGGCCATTTTCCTGTTTACTGTGGCTTTTCCCCATATCCGGTCTGCACTGGCGGGCCTGTGAGAGCCGTGTGTTAGAGACCTGAGGGGGCCTGGGTGGCCCGAGCACTCCGCCCCAGTGACGCTCACAGATGGCCCTCTGACACGCGTGACCTCCCGCCCCCAGGTGCCTGCATACAAACAACCACGGCCTCACACGCCACTCGGCACAAGCCATCTGTGCCGCCCGGCTCCCCCGACCCCCGGGCTCGGCTCCTCTCAACGCAGACGGGTTTAACCCCACCACAAATGCCCAGACGACACCTCAACGCGCCTCCTCGTTTCAGCACCTCCCAGCTGGCACACTAACTGATCATCTTCTGACCGTCAATCACTGCCTCCTCCACTTCCTCCACCCCCTCCGTCATCTAATATCCTAACCTTGAGAACAACAACATTAATAATATCAGTAACGTCAACAGCACGGCACACAGACACAAGTCTTACAGCACGGCACACAGACACAAGTCTTACAGCACGACACACAGACACGAGTCTTACAGCACGACACACAGACACGAGTCTTACAGCACGACACACAAACACAAGTCTTACAGCACGACACACAGACACGAGTCTTACAGCACGACACACAGACACGAGTCTTACAGCACGGCACACAGACACGAGTCTTACAGCACGACACACAGACACAAGTCTTACAGCACGACACACAGACACGAGTCTTACAGCACGACACACAAACACGAGTCTTCTTCTGTGCTTAATTTACTGGGAACGTGGGCAAAACCAGTTCCAAATCAAGAAAATTCAAAGAGCTTCGCTATACTCTCACTGTACTGTACGCAGCTTCAGTTCAGACAAAATGCGCTGACTAATCGTGAGATCAGTGGGGCGGGAAGTTCTCCCAAACGAATAACCTCCAAAAGAACCATTTTAACCTTCCGAAGACACGAAGCACGATGTCATTTGCCACATGTCTCAATTTTCCTGCTACGACTAAATTACAATGCTAAATTATTTCGGAAAGCTAGAGCTAATCTATTTCTATTGATTGATTTGCCCATTAATCCGTCAGCTAGTGTTATCATAATAACCCTTAATTTTCGGTCTTCATAAAGGTAGCCTGTGTATTAGTCATGCTACTGTGCTATTGCAGCAGAGTCACAGTGCAAAATGAGGATTTTCCACTGACACACCTCTCTTTATAGCATCACAGCTGTTTAGAGTCTCACACTCAAACCATCATGTTTCCTTCTGAGAAACAATATCACTGTATGAACTAAGCCGCTATACTAAACGTCCCTAAATTACACACTCCCAGACATGCCCATAAACATGCACCAGAAAGCCTGTGCATGGTTAAATAATAATAATAATAATAATAATAATTTCAAAACAGCAAACAACGCAGTACAATAAACAAGACAAGGTCATAAAACAGAAGGGACACACTGCAAAAACCTGAACGACAAACTTTCACTTCTTGTGTTAAAATAACAAAGGACAAGAAATGAAACGTCACTTTAAAATGACGAACATTTAAAATCGGTAAGTGCGTAGCATTTCAACAAACGTGGCATTTCCATTACTACCCTCTGCCCCGATAATAAAGAAACTGAATGTACCCAGTCAACTCAGTGCCAGTGGTAAAAAGCCATAAAACCTGGGCCTGGTTATCTCTGTGGACGAGAGGTGCAAAGCCCCTTGGTAAGGGGATGCATTAGCTGGTGTCACCGAGGTGTATACAGTGCCAGTGCTGTCAGCCCCACGAGTCTCAAAGTCAATGGCACAGCGCGCACGTGACACCTGATAATGACTGGCAGGCGGAGCGCTCCGCTGTAAGAGCGCAGCCAGCGTGAGCCAGGCCGTCTGCCGCCAGCACTCTCTCCGCTTTATTTATCTCTACACATCTCTCTCTCTCCTTTCTCTCTCTCCCGTCTTCCTCTCCCCGCCCCTTCTTCCTCCCTCTCTAATCTCTGACCACTCTCTCCCTTTCGTTCCGCTCTCCCCGTCGCTTCTTCCCTCGAGCTCTTATTTATCCCTGCTCTTTTTCTCCTTCTTCTGTCAACTTCATCTCTCTCTCTCTCTCTCTCTCTCTCCCCCTCTCCCTCTGACCACATTCTCCCTTTCCTTTTGCAGTCCCCAACAGACACACGCACACTCCCTATCTCTGTCCCCCCCCCTCTCTCTCTCTCCCCCCTCTCTCTCTCTCTCTCTCTCCCCCCTCTCTCTCTCACACGCATGCACGCACGCACTCTCTCCCCCCCCCCTCTCTCTCTCCCCCCTCTCTCTCGCCCCCCCCCCTCTCTCTCTCCCTCTCTCCCCCCTCTCTCTCTCTCTCTCCCCCCGCCCTGCTCTCTGCAGTGCTGGAGGGGTGTTTAGGGGAAGTGAGGGACGCTCTTAGTGCTGGCGCCTCCAGTGTGTGTGAGCAGTGAACAGTGATAAAAGGAGCAGGCCCCAGCAGGGACGCCCAGGGTGCAGGTCTGCTCCAGCCAGTTAGCATACTGTGCAGTAAAAAGCCTCGCTCCAAACAGACCCATTCTCCCACAATAATGCCCCCGCCCCCAGCACACTCCGCACTACGCACAAAGGCAGCCCCCGCCTCTGCTTAGTACCCCGTTAAACACACAAATAACTAACAGAGGAACACACGGAGAAATAATGCATTAAGAGCTGTGACTTTGGTTGCTTTCGTTTTGAACGCACGAGCCCCTTAATTAATTCATACTCGGCGAACTAACCGCGGGCACAAACTGCACACACACGCACGTGCGCGCGCCGCACACAGACACGCATACGCACGCACAGGCGCACACATTGCGCATGCACAGACATGCGCACCGCTCGTTCGCTCGCGTCCAAATCCCTTCCCTGACGGCAAAAAACATCACACAAGTCCCAAAAATATGCCACTCCGTGTAATTCAAGCATTTCATGCCGCGTGCGGGAATTTCCAACTTTCCTTTCCAGACCTTTATTCCGCGATCGAGCGCGATGCACACCGCCAAGTGGCGTTTGCATTTCATAAGACGCCAACTCATTTTCGCCGGACTGGGCAGTGCACTGCAGCCCCTGGTCTGGATAATCAGCCTTTGTTTGAATACTTATGGAAAGGCGTGGGCCAGCATTAACCAACAGCCATGTCATGTAAGCTTATTACCCTGGAGCCCACTGCAGCAAACGGCAACGCACAACAGGGATATTCTTCCCCTCTGGCATTGCTGTTACCGTAACATATAATCACATCTTTATTTTTATTTCGCCCCTTCCTTCCACAAGTGCTCTGCAGAAGTTCAAGTGGAGTTGAAAGGTCGCGAGGTCAAGGCGGTTGGGTTGCGGGGGCTGTCGGGAAGGGGGCAGGGTGAGGGGGAGGGTGTTGGTGAACTCTCTCGCACCGCTTTCATCTCTCCCCTCAGAACGCTCGTCTGTTGACCCGCACACTCACGCGTGTGCACAGCCGCGCACACGCGTGCAAACACACATGGGCTGCAGGAGGACGCACTCAAATTCACACCTACCTATATGGAAATACAAGGGGAAAACCGCAGAAATTAAATGGATGTGACTGGTGGGTAGTTACAGGAGAAGTTTAGTGTTTATAAAAAAATATGACTGCTGTGTGTTATGACTAATACACACACACACACACACACACACACACACAAAACCAAACACAAACACGCAAAAGGAAATCTATCCTGGGATATACCTTGAAGACAAGACTCAGACAAAGTGCACTGTGTGCTCTGCAATGGGTTTACCGTGAAAGTGACATCAGGTAAAAACCAGACCTCAAACAGAGGCGGAGAAAATTCAAAAGCGGGCGAGAAAAGGCAAAACAGGGAACAACTCTCGCGCGCTTCAAAACAACACGTTCAAAAACAAGCTAATGGAGAGGACACGCTCCCGCGAGAGCGAGACGTGTGTGAAATCCATTAGCCGGTGCGGTCTCTGTGAGATCCGCCGCGTCCCCCTGGCCCCGTCCCCCTGCCCCCGTCCCGCCGAGAGGGAGGGTCATGTTTCTCAGGGGAGGCGAGAAGGTGCGAACACCCCGCGTCGGCCACGCTGAACTTGAATGTTTCAACCCGGATCGGTGGACGGGCCTGGTGGCGCGCGACGCCAAAAGGCAGAGGCCTAATGGAGAAACAGCCCGCTGGAGGGGCCACACCGGTCAGCTGCTGAACACGGACAGGAGAGGCCCTCGGGGGCCACTGGTCCAAACCCCTAACGGCACAATGGAACGCATTATCATAACTACAATTATCATCATCATTAAAATGAATAATAAGAATGACAGTGATGTTGATGAGACCTATATTTTCCTATAATAATAATAATATCTTCATCATCAGGTTGCCCGCTGATCCTGATCTAAAGAATAGCGTTACCCTTCTAGAGAGTATCCCTCCGTCACTCCATTACACAACATTAAACACTATTAACCTCCAGAAATTAATCACTATAATAATTACTATTATAATCATAATCATCATGAGCAACAATTATATATATATATATTTTTTTTAAACATTTTCTTTTACAAATTCCTCAGCAGTCCCCCGGCGCTCCCTGGTCTATGTGCGGGTGTAGTTGGGAGCTCCCTGGTCTATGTGCGGGTGTAGTTGGGAGCTCCCTGGTCTATGTGCGGGTGTAGTTGGGAGCTCCCTGGTCTATGTGCGGGTGTAGTTGGGAGCTCCCTGGTCTATGTGCGGGTGTAGTTGGGAGCTCCCTGGTCTATGTGCGGGTGTAGTTGGGAGCTCCCTGGTCTATGTGCGGGTGTAGTTGGGAGCTCCCTGGTCTATGTGCGGGTGTAGTTGGGAGCTCCCTGGTCTATGTGCGGGTGTAGTTGGGAGCTCCCTGGTCTATGTGCGGGTGTAGTTGGGAGCTCCCTGGTCTATGTGCGGGTGTAGTTGGGAGCTCCCTGGTCTATGTGCGGGTGGGAGGTCTGCGCTGGCTTAACACCTTGAGGAATTACAGCAGTTCGCCGAGTCCTGGCTCAGCCACGCCGTTCACACTAAACTCTTCCCTCCAGCCACGCCGCCTTTTCGCCATAATCCAATAAAATGCCTTATAATCATCTCATTTACAGAAAGCATGCTAAAACTTTTAAATCCTGTAAATTTCACTGCCCGGGCTCAGAGAGTTAATGAGCAGCTCATAAAACATGAATGTGGAGGTCAGGGCCTTACAACGCGTGATATTGTGAATGGGAAGCATGTGACCCAGGACAGCCCCTCCCAGTACCTCAGACCAGCGGACGGACGGGAGGAGGAGGAGGAGGAGCACAGACAGGCTAGCTCTCAGGCCGGCAGGCTCTCTGGTTTAGGCCACGCCTCCGCGCGGGCTGTTAGTAATGAACGCTGGCTCGGGAGCGCTAATGTGTTGATGTGTGAGGCGAGGGCTGAAAGTTTTACTGGTTCCCTGTTCCGTTTCTCAAAGCAAGAGGCCGTCTCCATGACGGAGCGTCTGATGTCCTAAGTCTGCTCCCACGAACGACGGGGGCGGACATTCCGGGATTTCTGTCTATAAATGACGAATGTCGTCCGGAAGGTAAAACCCAACTTTCTTCCCCTCTCAAATGATATTGAAGAAAAGTGAATCCTGTTGAATTAAGAAGAGCTCTTGGAAATGTACGCTTTTCCACACCATCCCCATCCATCTCCGAATAAGGCTGGATGCTCTCATGACAAAATTATTTATTTTGAATGCGAGAGCGCTGCCATGGCTTACACACAAAACAAGCTCTACTGTACATTCACCTAAATGCCCCAAAACTCCTCCAACATTTCCAGGACCACAGTTTAGACCCCACCCCACTGTTGACCTCTGCATTCACTCATGGGATGCCCAGGAAAAGGATATACACTGCAGGGAGTGACCAGCACCATTTCAAATATATTACACACAGAACCGGCTGATTAGAGAATGACCAGCACCATTTCAAATATATTACACACCGAACCGGCTGATTAGAGGATGACCAGCACCATTTCAAATATATTACACAGGGAACTGGCAGATTAGAGAATGACCAGCACCATTTCAAATAGATTACACAGGGAACTGGCAGATTAGAGAATGACCAGCACCATTTCAAATAGATTACACAGGGAACTGGCAGATTAGAGAATGACCAGCACCATTTCAAAGAGTTTACACACAGAAGCGGCTAATTAGAGGAACAGGCTGAATGGGGTGAATTGATCACCTCACAATTTAATTGAAACTCTCACGGATGAGAAAATCGGGCCGCTGGAATAGCAAAGTGCATGTTGACCATGTACCCAGCTACACCTCTGCTACAAAACCCTGTAATTTTGTAATGACATCATCAGAAATGGACACATCCACAAAATAAATAGAGAGTAAAACAACTGTCCCGACACAATTACCCAAAACTGAGTGCACCAGTAATCCTGTGTACAAATCCTACACGCACCACAAATACTGCCACCATAAATCCTACATAACGCACCCCCCCCAATCTCCACCTCTCCTATCTACTGTTTCATGTTCTGATGCGCTTACAGGGTCGACAACTTTCCACAGAGGACGACAGCTGAGAGCAGCCTACTTGGAAGCAAGTTTTGAGGGCACAAGTGCACGTATTTGTGTGTGTTTATGTACCCGTGTGTTTTTGTTGTGTCTGTTTGTGTGAGTGTTTGTGTTTGTATGTGTGTTTGTTGTTCTCTAGCTCTGTTTTCCTGAAGCCTGTTGTGGCGCAGGCGATCAGCTGCCACAGCGTGTTATTGGCACAGAGCATTTTCTTTGGTTGAGGAAGTCTGTGTGAGAAATGTACAGAGGAATAAGTGGCACATTGTGTGGCTAACAGTGTACATATCTGCTGACACATCCAGTAAATGATATAAGTGATCCCATGCATCTCACATTGGCCCAGTTCACCCAAGGTCAGGCGGAGGTTTGTGGGGGGGGCGACCCGGCGCGGCCCCAGAGTGAGAGGGCTGACCTGAGTGAGACCTTGAAGACCCAATCAGCACACAGCGCGTGAGGGCAGAGCAATTAGGCTCTCCAGCGATATGATGAAGCAATACTGAGGGCTGACACGCACAAAAACATCCACACTAAAACAACACACACTCAAGCAGAGTAACTGACACGCACAAAAACATCCACACTAAAACAACACACACTCAAGCAGAGTAACTGACATGCACAAAAACATCCACACTAAAACAACACACACTCAAGCAGAGTAACACACACGCACAAAAACATCCACACTAAAACAACAAACACACTGAAGCAGAATAACTGACACACTCAAGCAGAGTAACTGACATGCACAAAAACATCCACACTAAAACAACACACACTCAAGCAGAGTAACTGACACGCACAAAAACATCCACACTAAAACAACACACACTCAAGCAGAGTAACTGACACGCACAAAAACATCCACACTAAAACAACAAACACACTGAAGCAGAATAACTGACACACTCAAGCAGAGTAACCGACATGCACAAAAACATCCACACTAAAACAACACACACTCAAGCAGAGTAACTGACATGCACAAAAATATCCACACTAAAACAACACACACTGAAGCAGAGTAACTGACACACACAAAAACATCCACACTAAAACAACAAACACACTGGAGCAGAGTAACTGACACACACAGAAACATCCACACTAAAACAACAAACACACTGGAGCAGAATAACTGACACACTCAAGCAGAGTAACTGACACACACAAAAACATCCACACTAAAACAACACACACTGAAGCAGAGTAACTGACACGCACAAAAACATCCACACTAAAACAACACACACTCAAGCAGAGTAACTGACATGCACAAAAACATCCACACTAAAACAACACACACTGAAGCAGAGTAAATGACATGCACAAAAACATCCACATTAAAACAACACACACTGAAGCAAAGTAACTGACACGCTTAAGCAGAGTAACTGACATGCACAAAAACATCCACACTAAAACAACACACACTGAAGCAGAGTAACTGGCACACACAAAAACATCCACACTAAAACAACACACACTGAAGCAGAGTAACTGACATGCACAAAAACATCCACACTAAAACAACACACACTGAAGCAGAGTAACTGACACGCACAAAAACATCCACACTAAAACAACACACACTCAAGCAGAGTAACTGACACGCACAAAAACATCCACATTAAAACAACACACACTCAAGCAGAGTAACTGACACACACAAAAACATCCACACTAAAACAACACACACTGAAGCAGAGTAACCGACATGCACAAAAACATCCACACTAAAACAACACACACTCAAGCAGAGTAACTGACACACACAAAAACATCCACACTAAAACAACACACGCTCACACAGAATACCTGACATGCACTTGCAAACACACTGTACATACACAAACACACACATACAAACACACAGAAGAACTGACACGCACACCCACACATTGTACACATACAAACACACAGAATAACAGACACGCACACCCACACAGTGTACACGTACAAACACACAGAATAACTAATACGCACACCCACACATCGTACACATACAAATACACATAATAACTGACACGCACACCCACACATCGTACACATACAAACACACAGAATAACTGACACGCACACCCACACACCATACACGTACAAACACACATAATAACTAACACGCACACCCACACATCGTACACATACAAACACACAGAATAACAGACACGCACACACCCACACACTGTACACATACAAGCACACAGAATACCTGACACGCACACCCACACACCGTACACGTACAAACACACAGAATAACTAACACGCACACCCACACATCGTACACATACAAACACACAGAATAACTAACACGCACACCCACACATCGTACACATACAAACACACAGAATAACTGACACACACACCCACACATCGTACACATACAAACACACAGAATAACAGACACGCACACACCCACACACTGTACACATACAAGCACACAGAATACCTGACACGCACACCCACACACCGTACACGTACAAACACACAGAATAACTAACACGCACACCCACACACTGTACACATACAAGCACACAGAATAACTAACACGCACACCCACACACTGTACACATACAAGCACACAGAATAACTGACACGCACACCCACACACCGTACACGTACAAACACACAGAATAACTAACACGCACACCCACACACTGTACACATACAAGCACACAGAATAACTGACACGCACACCCAACACATCGTACACGTACAAACACACAGAATAACAGACACGCACACCCACACACTGTACACATACAAGCACACAGAATAACTGACACACACACCCACACGTACAAACACACAGAATAACTGACACACACACCCACACACTGTACACATACAAGCACACAGAATAACTGACACGCACACCCACACACCGTACACGTACAAACACACAGAATAACTAACACGCACACCCACACATCGTACACGTACAAACACACAGAATAACTGACACGCACACCCACACATCGTACACATACAAGAACCAATAACTGACCACGCACACCCACACACCGTACACGTACAAACACACAGAATAACTAACACGCACACCCACACATCGTACACGTACAAACACACAGAATAACTGACACGCACACCCACACATCGTACACATACAAGCACACAGAATAACTGACACGCACACCCACACCGTACACGTACAAACACACAGAATAACTGACACGCACACCCACACATCGTACACAGAATAACTGACACACACCCACACATCGTACACATACAAACACACAGAATAACTGACAAAACATAGAATAACTGACACACACACCCACACATACAAACACACAGAATAACTGACACGCACACCTACGCATCATACACATACAAACCCACAGAATAACTGACACGCACACCTACACATCGTACACATACAAACACACTCGCACGTTCACACACTTAACACAGAGCAACCGACATCCTGATGACACACAGCCACACCGAAGCCTTAAGCTGCAGTCCCAGGTCCAGCATTCTGGCAACGTGCATCTTAAGGACAGAGTCGTGTTGAGGACTGATACAATCTCCTCACTGTAGTTCTAGTGTCATCGGCCTATCAATATGACAGAGTGCAGAGCGCCTCGCTCAAGGTGCACCATCTGGAGAAGTAGCTTTTAAGCCGACCCACCGAAGGCAGACTTCTTCTGCTATGAAGCAACCAGCAACATGAAAGCACCGAAAACCGCTACCCCCCTCCCAACCAACCCGCTCCCCCACCCCACCAATAACAACATAAGCCCAGATGCCATGATGAAAAGGAGGTTTGAGATTAAGACAGATAGCAGGAGATAATACAAGTTTCACAGCTCTGTCTCCTCACCAGGACCAGGCAGGGCCAACAGCGCAGATGAAAGCACATCTTTTGGAGATGATACTCATTTCCTTCAGAATTGGCCGATGCCGGAGTTCATGGGACTTTGAACTTTTAGCTGGGGAACCTCACACACTGATTGCTTTCATGCCTAATCACGGCTGATGGATTTTCCTGAAGTCGGCGGAGGGAAAATTGGATCCGATATGTTCCATCCGGTAGCTCGTCATTTAATAAGTTTCTGTTTGAAATGTTTTACATGTGACTGCAATAAAAATGAACCACTTAGATGTACTAGCTCCGATCTAGCAGTTAAAAGTGTAACAAGCTCTATCATTTTATTACAGGGCAGGCTCCTCTCGAGCTCTGCTTACGGTGGCCCTGTTTACCGTGGCTCTGTAGGGTGACAGTTGCACTGTGAGAGAGAGGGAGGCAGCAGCAGCTGCCGACGCCTGTACACACACACACACACACACACACTCATACACACACACACACTCACACACACTCACACACACTGAGCACGCTGACACACATGCACAAACACAGACACACATAAACACTCAAACCACCATGCATACAATCACTCGCATGCGCACACACACATATACAAAAAGCAAAAACTCAGTATGACCTCTTCTTATTATAATACAATAAATAAGCTAATCATTAATTACAATGACTACATTATGGACCTGCTTCATGAATTTAATATTATTTCATGCATTTCCATTAAACCTCTCCACGGTGACATTGTTGGTGGATGACTGCCATCTGCAGTGACAGTACTTGCTGTTTCCAAGCAGTTTGGAATGAAGAGGCATTAAGGAGAGTTTGCAGGCCGTTGTGTTTTATGAATCCTCCAGCGCATTGCTCACATACACTGAAATAAACAAGTGAGAGAGAGAGCTACACATCTGACTGCTGCAGGCAAGACTGGAGCACTCAAGTTAAAACTGGGGCTGTGTGTGTGTGTGTGTACCTGCATGGTGTTTGAGTGCATTTTGTGCATGTGTGTGCCTGTGTGCACTTGTGTGTGAGTGTGCACAATGTTTGATTGTATTTTGTGGATGTATGTCGTATTGTGTGTATGTGCATGCATGTGCTTGTGTTGTATTTGTGTATCTGTGTGTTTCTACTTGCCCGTATGTGCATGCGTGTTGTGTGTGCTTGTATCTGTGCATGCGAATGTGTATGTGTGTATGTCTACTTACATGTATGTGCAAGTGTATGTGTGTGCTTGTATTTCAGCATGTGAATGTGCGTGTGTGTGTGTGTCTACTTGTGTGTAAGTGTATGCGTGTACTTGTATTTGTTCACGTGTGTGTGGGTGTTTGTGGCAGGGTATTTGTGTGTATTTTTGTGTGACAGGGCGTGTAGAGAACACAGGCACACTATGTGATGAGTAGAGGGACTGGGCGGAGCCTGCATGAGCAATTCTGATCTGATTAACAGTTTAGACAGTCTGACTGGGGGGGCGGGGACTCTCACCCTGCACAACCATGTGACACCGCCTGAAAACACAGCCCTTTTCTCTCGCCCTGTACACTGGAAGAACAGAACAGGCTTCCCAAAACAAGACACCAGACCAATTTGGCTGGCGGAGGCGTCAGCATGGAGCCAGGCTCTGGGCCTTCCTTCAGGGAGAGCTATTGTTTGGCGACAAGCTTGCCCATTCAGATCCTGCGTGTGGCTAAACTGTGCTAATGAGCATGGCCCGGAAGCACCGCACCGTCTCACTGTACCCTATTCAGCCCATAATCCAGGCCTGCCGCTCACTGCAGGCCCGTGGAGGAGAGGGAGGTAGGGAGGGACGGAGAGAATGCAGGAAGAGAGAGGCAGAGGGAGACAGGAGAAAGAGGAAGGGATGGAGGACATAGGAGTCAAGGGAGATCGACAGAGAAATACGGCGAGAGAGAGAGGGAGAGCGAGAGAGACGCACATTGCTCTGTTACAGCACTATATTCTCTGAAATCCATCGGAGTACCTTTGTATATAAAGCTGTTACTGGTTTGCTCCCCTTATATCTGTCCGTGTTCATCCAGTCAAACACACGGTGCAGTTTATGTTCTAATAATCGTATTCATTTTCAGGTCCCACAGGTAAGGTCAGAATTTGGTAATGGAGCCTTTGGCTATAATGCTCCATCATCCTGGAATGACTTACAAAAACATTTAAAGCTTGAATGTTTTATTCCAATGTCGAATTTTAAGTGTAAAATCTATGAACTGTTTGAGTACGAGTGTGTTTGAGTACAAGAGATTTTGATCTCAATGTGGTTTACCCTGGTTAAATAAAGGTTAAATAAATAAAGAATAAGGATGGAGAATTTGGTTGGGGAACAGATGACATGTATCAATACGATCAATAGCATGCCTAACAGTAGTAGTGGCATATTTGAGCTCGGCCAAACCATGATCATGAGTATTTTCTGGCCGTACCCAAAGCTGCACTGTGAGATCCTACTCTCTCGCCAGAACAGGATTCCTTAAGTGATTGATTGAAGGCTACAGTTCCGTCCTTCAGTCAGTTTTCTAGCTCAGGGCAGCAGCACACCTGCAACCAGCCATAGATGGAAACACACAGGGCTAGGTTACATGAAAATACTTAGGAAAGATTGGGTATAGCATTGCTTTGAAATAGAGATAGTTTAAGCAGTGTGAACTACGATATTGTTTGTAGTAACTTGGCCGCATTTTGATATCAACACTTTTAACGGCAGGCCTAGTTTTTGCACGTTTTAATAAATGACTTACAGTGCTTTGCAGGCTATGCGTTTGTTGAGATATAATTTATTTTTGTATTGTGTTTGTTACGAGCAACTGATGATATAAATTTATGAATCATAAGATAATTAAATCTAGAGAGAGACATGCATACACAACACGTACAAACACACATACATTGTAGCTCAAAGAAAGACATAGGCATAGATCATGTCCTTTACCATGAACTACAAATAAATGAAATGAATTGCGTTTGCAATATTTTTAAATAGATGACGGTACGCGTTTTAAAGGGTTGTATCATATGTAGATGTCGCGACTACTTGTTTGTACGTCGGAAGATGATATAGACGTAGCTAACTAAAAACTTTCCGTTTGCAAGGTAGCCACAGCAGCCTAGTTAAAGTAACGTTAGTTAACAATAAAAATCGTTGTCACTTTGAGAAAATCAATAAATCTGCTGTTATGAAATCCATATGGCTCCCCTTTGTGACTTTTCCTAAACACTTGTATTGTACATTCTGATATAGCCTAATTTTAACATCAATATTGCATAAGGAAAGTTATAAACATTTAACTTGCCATGAATGGTGAAATTGACCATCATTTATTTTTGCAGTATGCTTGATCATGCGTGTACGTTGTTGCAAACAGACAAGGCTGTCATTCGTGGTTGTGTTGCCCAGCAAATGTAATTTACTAGGCAACACAACCGCGTATGCCAGTTAGCTATATTACTGTATGAATAATGCTAGCCGTCCAGCTAGAATGATTATCAATGACCCAACATATGTCATTACGGGCTAGCCAGCGACACTTAAGTAGTTTGATTTTTAATTTTAAGTGAACAGAATGAATAAAAAGCCAGGCCAGTTGTAATCTATGAATGTAAAACAAACATGTGGCTAGCTGGCTACACCGTGTTTTGGTTAAAGAGTAACGTTAACAGTGAAAAATTATGAGGTTTTCACATAGTCACGTTGTTATGTGTGAAAAGAATCGCATCGTTTTTCACTGTCAGCAGGACAATATATAGTGAAGTGGAAGTGGACTGGAATGCCGTAGACGGCTTGTATGTGTAGCCTATGGCAGTTATTATTATTATTATTTTTTACATAAATGCAAGAACACGATCATAACCAGATGATCCTTTGCGTTAAAACTTTATTTTCTCTGCCTGACAAATGGGATATTTTTCCCCGTACTGCGTAACGTTAGGCCTACCTATGGTAAATCTTTTGGCGGTAGCAAGTAGGCTACCGGACCATGTCAGCTGACTTCACCTCTATTTAAGTACAAGTGTAACAGTGAACAGTTAATATTGTTCAATTTTGTTGCCTTTGTAATAAAAATACGTTTTTTTTAAATGTGAAAGGAACATTCTTACATGTGAAAAGCATAACGTGTGCACATTGTTTTTGTCGAAAATAAATTTTACCTTTGGGATCTCCAAAGCGGCTTCGTAGAAACAGCTATGCGATATAAGGCTTTTGTCTGTGTGTCCTGCGATTGTCGACTTTGATCACACTACTTTGATCAGACGTTCTTATTGGCACATCAGATGTTGTTATCCAATGGGGAGAATTATTATTTGAGGGCATGGAGCATTTTTTTATTCTGAAATCGGCAGGAAAAGGAAAACGAGAAAAAAAAATAAAAAAGTAAAATAACCCAGGTTTGGGGCTTTATTGTGTGGATGTGTGAATAACCCAGGTTTGGGGCTTTATTGTGTGGATGTGTGAATAACCCAAGTTTGGGGCTTTATTGTGTGGATGTGTGAATAACCGAAGTTTGGGGCTTTATTGTGTGGATGTGTGAAGTTGTATCAGAATGCTGTGTGGTTACATGAGGTCAGAAGGTACAGAAGTAAATGTTTTTAGGAGCTGAGAGTCTGTGGTCATTGTGGTTACTTCTGAAACCCTGAAGAGCCCCAATCTCTCGGTGCTGTATAGGTATGGGGCATGTCCCGCCAAGCCGTTCCTGCCATCCCGATACTTAAACTCCCCCTTACCTAAAACAGAATGTTCAAATTCTACAGTCAAAACAGGAGGTTTAAAAGTGCCCCCACCCCCCTCTCCTGTATGGGGGAATGTGGAGAGCACCTTTATGACACTGCCCCCCCTCAAAACCATCCTTTTCCCAACTCTGCCCGGCTCCCTGGGTGGAAGGGAGCATGCACACATCACACAGCCTCTCCCCGTGTCCTCCGGTGGTCACATGGCACGCCGGGTCGGCAGCCGGGGCAGGAAAGGAGGGCATGTCAGCTCCCATCAGCGAGGAGCTCTCTTCCCTCTTTCTTACCTTTTTTTCCCCCTCTTTTTTTCTCACAGCAGCTATTTCCTGTGGCCTCGGAGGGGCCGTGGAGCCGGCCCATTAAAACCCTGTTAAAACACTTGTGATGTTGTCAGCGCCGCGGCGCTGGAGTGGCCTCAGCCACGGCTGAGATGCTATCTGCCTGGAGCAGTTCACTGCCGCTGTCAATACTGTGTGCACAGAGGTGCAAGATGAGCAACAACCTAATTTCACCATGAAATTTTCATGCTCTCTGCGAGAGCGGGATGGGACCAGGGAGGGAGGCCCGGCGGTATGTGGCACTCACGGCGCCGTGACCTCCCTCCTGAACCTTTTAAAACCCTTTGAAAAAGACTCCCCCCCCCGTTTTTACAGGCCCGCGTCTTTCGGACGGAAAAGCACGCCGGCTCACACTTTTAAAGTCCCGACCTCGCGGCAGAATTGCATTTGCGGGGTTCGCCCCGCGTAATGGCCACCCTTTTGGGCACCCTTGCGGAGCTCTGCGGACCCATTTTATCCATCCCGCGGAACCCCAAAGGACATCCAAACTTTCCAAGAGTTACTTTGGGAAATGTTTTTCCCCCCTCCTTTCCTCCTTTACCAGGGATAAAAACCCTCCCGAAGTAGAAAAAAAGTCTTGCTGCGTGAGATCTGGTGACTCACGGATGGAAGACGTCCTTAGAGTGACCTGACGATCTCCCCTATGGCATTCTACAGCAGGGTGAGGACTGCGTGTATACTGCTGTTACTGGTGCCACCACACAAGGCTGGGTACTGGCGCACTCAGCATAGTTACGTATCATTGCAGTTACAATGATCACACCAAGTCCCCTGGTCTTCCTGTTGTATTCATAAAACATTCACTCTCATGCTATCATTTTGGCATACTATCTTTATCATTTAAGATGCTGCTGTCACACTGTAAATAAGCCACATTTATTCAGATATACAAAGCATAAACTCTCAATATATTTGTAAAGACACACTTGTGTCTACATACCAATTATTAATATCAAAATGATGTCAATTTACAAGAAAAACACACCAATATATTTCACACAAATGAAACAAACACAATTTCAAACTGATGCAACATGGTTCCCCACATCCATCGTGTGACTTCATTATGTATCTTTTCATCTCACCATCTCAGCATAACTGTGCGTGTGATCGATGTGTGATCGATGTGTGATCGATGTGTGATCAATGTGTGATCGATGTGTGATCAATGTGTGATCGATGTGTGATCGATGTGTGATCGATGTGTGATCGATGTGTGATCGATGTGTGACTTGGTTAGCGTCGTCGGGAGAAAGTGTCTGCAGAGTCAAATAGCGTGCTGTGCTAGTGTATCGGAGATTGACTGACAGCCCTTACGAGAATGCAATACACTAAAACATTGAAATAAAATATACTGCAATGCAAGTATCCTCCCACATTCCACACATCGCAACAATATTCAGATGCATTTTTGCAATATAGTTGAAATATACTGTACATATATATTTTTAAAAAAAATAATGTATTAGTATTTAGCATTATATATTTTTGGAAATATTTACAATATTTACAAGATATTCCATTCCTGTAAGGGAGGTGTCCAGTTGCCAAAGCAGCTCCATGAATGTATGTGCAGAGTACAGGGAAAGTAGAGAGTGAGCTCCTATTGAGAGTAAAACACCCAAACACTCATACAGCATGATAGGGAAATGTAGTTCCTATTGAGGGTCAAACACCCAAACACTCATACAGCATGATAGGGAAATGTAGTTCCTATTGAGGGTCAAACACCAAAACACTCATACAACACGATAGGGAAATGTAGTTCCTATTGAGGGTCAAACACCAAAACACTCATACAACACGATAGGGAAATGTAGTTCCTATTGAGGGTCAAACACCCAAACACTCATACAGCATCATAGGGAAATATCCCCTTGCTCCAATAATGGCAACCAAAGAAAATCTTTGAGAATAAATCCATTCTGTCTATTGTGGTAGATCATAGAATTGGTATAACAGTAATTGAAATTGAGCTGCAATTTCTCAAGGACTGGCTGTATGTGTATATGTGCATGGTCTGTACACTCTCAAGTGGGCTCTCAGGGGCCTGCCGCCTGGCCTCGCCGCCCTCTCCCTGGACCTCAGGCCTAATTCAGCACTGGGCCCTGAGTGCCTGTTACGGCGGTCAGGTACAAACCTGACAGGAACTCTGAGACGTGTCAGGGCAGCAAGGAGGAAGTAGGCCTAACGCTTGTCCGGAGAGGGATAGTGGGGCAGCAGGGTGACACGCACAGAGGAGAGAAAAAACGGCTTCAGCGGAAGAGTCGCTGTCGAGTGCCTCCGCGCGCTCCGTGCGGGATAACCGTTTGTTCATATATTCCTATTGTGTTTCTAATGTTGAGCTCACCAGGTGAATGCTGTGCACTGGCTCCTATGGCATGAGCTCACCAGGTGAATGCTGTGCACTGGCTCCTATGGCATGAGCTCACCAGGTGAATGCTGTGCACTGGCTCCTATGGCATGAGCTCACCAGGTGAATGCTGTGCACTGGCTCCTATGGCATGAGCTCACCAGGTGAATGCTGTGCACTGGCTCCTATGGCATGAGCTCACCAGGTGAATGCTGTGCACTGGCTCCTATGGCAATAAAACATTGAATCTTGAAATGCGAAATCACCCAATGACTGAAGCGTCTGCCTTTTATCTTCAAAAGCAAGTCAAGCACAAGTTCTGAACACAAAGACGATTCGACAAATGCTTTTGACTTTTGAACAATAATAGAAACCAAGTGGTGCATTGGGAAAAACCCATTTCACTGCTAAAGACCTGATTTTGCCAGTTTATTTAGCGGAAAAAGAGACCTACACACGTACATTAAGTTCAACACTACTGCACAACAGCAGTTGTGAAATTGCTGCATTCTCAGAGTTAAACTGCAGGAGTGCGAGCGTGGGCCGGCGGACGGGTGGGTGCCACTGCAGACAGGGGCACGCCCCTTTACCTCAGGCCCCGCGGTGAAATCGAACCTGCGGTCGGACAGTAGCCTCCCGCTGAGAGAGGAGAGGGCAGATAAATAAGTAAAGGCTGACAGGAAGCAAGAGCAGTGGCTAAAGTTTCCACCTGACTGGGGTTTTAACACATTAGAAACCACTGTCATCATTAATGAAGACCGAGGAGAGCTCATGTACTGTGAAGGCAGGACCCGGCCTTCTAATGGTAATGGAATCCGCCACACTTAGAAGAACCAATAAGAGTCCACTCTGCTTATTCACCATCAGCGCTCCACCCTGCTTATTCACCATCAGCTGCTCCATCCTGTTTATTCACCATCAGCGCTCCACCCTGCTTATTTACCATCAGCGCTCCACCCTGCTTATTCACCATCAGCTGCTCCATCCTGTTTATTCACCATCAGCTGCTCCACCCTGCTTATTTACCATCAGCGCTCCACCCTGCTTATTCACCATCAGCGCTCCACCCTGCTTATTTACCATCAGCGCTCCACCCTGCTTATTCACCATCAGCTGCTCCATCCTGTTTATTCACCATCAGCTGCTCCACCCTGCTTATTCACCATCAGCTGCTCCACCCTGTTTATTTACCATCAGCGCTCCACCCTGCTTATTCACCATCAGCTGCTCCACCCTGCTTATTCACCATCAGCTGCTCCACCCTGTTTATTTACCATCAGCTGCTCCACCCTGCTTATTCACCATCAGCGCTCCACCCTGCTTATTTACCATCAGCGCTCCACCCTGCTTATTCACCATCAGCGCTCCACCCTGTTTATTTACCATCAGCTGCTCCACCCTGTTTATTCACCATCAGCGCTCCACCCTGCTTATTCACCATCAGCTGCTCCACCCTGTTTATTCACCATCAGCTGCTCCACCCTGCTTATTCACCATCAGCTGCTCCACCCTGCTTATTCACCATCAGCTGCTCCACCCTGCTTATTCACCATCAGCTGCTCCACCCTGCTTATTCACCATCAGCGCTCCACCCTGCTTATTCACCATCAGCGCTCCACCCTTTTATTCACCATCAGCTGCTCTACCCAGCTTATTCCCCATCAGCTGCTCCACCCTGTTTATTTACCATCAGCGCTCCACCCTGCTTATTTACCATCAGCTGCTCCACCCTGCTTATTCACCATCAGCGCTCCACCCTGTTTATTTACCATCAGCGCTCCACCCTGCTTATTCACCATCAGCTGCTCCACCCTGCTTATTCACCATCAGCTGCTCCACCCTGCTTATTCACCATCAGCGCTCCACCCTGCTTATTCACCATCAGCGCTCCACCCTGCTTATTCACCATCAGCGCTCCACCCTGCTTATTCACCATCAGCGCTCCACCCTGCTTATTCACCATCAGCGCTCCACCCTGCTTATTCACCATCAGCGCTCCACCCTGCTTATTCACCATCAGCGCTCCACCCTGCTTATTCACCATCAGCGCTCCACCCTGCTTATTCACCATCAGCTGCTCCACCCTGCTTATTCACCATCAGCTGCTCCACCCTGCTTATTCACAATCAGCGCTCCACCCTTTTATTCATCAGCTGCTCCGCCTTTTTATTCACCATCATCTGCTCCACCCAGCTTATTCACCATCAGCTGCCAATAATTCTGGTGGGCAGTGTATTTATATCAGCATACTTCAACACAATGACACTGTCTGAGCTACGTGACAGACAGGCAGTGCATCTGCCTTCCCGTTCATTGTGCCTTATTATACACACTAATCTGTATCACTCTGGATAAGCATGTTTGCTAAGTGAATACATGTAAGCATAAAGAAGGCAGAGCGCGAGTACAGAGGTGTAGTTTGAGGGGATGGAAGAGGTAATGAGTGTGCGTGCGTGCGTGCGTGCGTGCGCGTGTTGTGGTGGGTGGGTACTCTTGACAGGGCTGCATATGTGTTTATTTGGCTCCAGCCCCGTTTTCCTGCAGGGGTGAAGTTTACTCACAGGAGACATGAGGGGAGCATCACATATGCGCGGCTGCCTAACCCCAACCGACACGCTGTCTCCAGTGAGACGAGAACTTAGCATGTCAGGCGGGTCAGCACGGGGCAGGCAGACAGTCAATAAAATATTCAACACGCAGCTCTGATATCATGGATCTAATACCTCACAAACGGATAAAAGAAGAAAATAAATTATCTGTACGCTAGTATCTAAGCGCATCCGAGTGCAGTAAGAGTTCATTCCCTCATGGTCCAGGTAACAAAAATGAATGCTCTCCATGTGAACTGAATCCCAGGCAGCTCCTAGTTAAAGGGTTCAAAAGTGGCCTTGTCTTTGTTGGAGGCTGGTGACACTCACAGCACAACGGCTGAAACAAAAAGAAAAAAGGAAGAGATGTTTATTTCCATTTCTGAACAACTGCTATTTTTCCTCTTTCCTCTGGCTATTTCTTTTCTCCATTCATTTTTTTCCCCCTCCTGTATCCTTCCTGTCCTGGGGCAACAGTGGAGCAGGAGGTTAAACCGGACGGCACGGGGCTTTGGCGATCCATCATCTCGTGGCATTTGGGTACGCGGGGAACTAAGCTCAATCAGCCACTGCAGCCCTGCCTCTTACATAGGTACACGGTCAATAGGAGCGGCAGTAATACATTCTGGGATGTAAACTGAGTTACGCATTTACCACTACCCCATGTGACCTGGCACTGTTTCCCCCTCCCTCTCTCTCTCTCTCTCTCTCTCGCTCTCTCTCTGTCACACACACACACACGCAGCACACACACGCACACATTTAACCTCCTCGACCTCATCCACTTTGGTCCTCCCGGAGCAAGCCATAACTATAAAATATCAATTAGCATTCACATTGCCTGGTGCACTGCTGTAGACTGTTTGCATTACATTACATAAAGAGGTCTGGGTGAGTGCCCCCCATATTACAGCCACTCATTCTCTTCATTGCTTTTTCCTCCGGAATGCTTACTGTACGATCCGCCATCTTGTCTGCGACGGATTTACTTGCGCCGTTAGGCGATACACTGGCATGTGATTGGCCACCTGAGCTTCGTGCTCGGAAACAATTTCTGGCATCGCTGTACACACACCTCAGCCGTGCTCTCGCACACCTCCCCGCGCGTCCGAAACCTGGCCTGCTACCCGCCGCGGCCTCAGACCTCTGCCAGATTACGTCGCACTGGATCCGCGGGAGTGCCGGCATGGAAACCGGAGAAAAGCTACTCTTTCTGCTCCCTCACCAGACACCTGCCTTGAATTTCCATTTCAAACACGCTACACGCTGTGAGCAACGAGAACACGGTCAAAAAGAGAGAGGAGGGAGAAAGAGGCCGAGCTTTTACAGTTTACAATTGGGAGCTAACCTAAGTGGTAAATATAGCTGCATCTGTTCCCAAAGAGGTGGTTTTTATTTTCCAATGGCACGCCATAATCCACCCCAGAAGAGCAGGAGGCCGGCCAGCTTTCACATACCTATAAATAAATGCTCTTCCCTGCCAGAGCCTGCTTGCTGTGCACACACTCCTGGATTCAAGTCAGTAGCCCTGATGAAAAACATTGCAAGCAATACTGTATAAAAAAAATAATTTAAAAAAACATTATAAATAGATTTGCTTCTCTTCGGCCATTTTCACGACAGAGCATGTAGCGGTGGACCTCCCACGGATTGATGTATTCAGTTTCGGGCACTGTTGGAAGTGAGCAATGGGGGTCCTAATGCTGGGGTTTGTGGGGGTGGGTCAAGGGGTGGTTGGGGGAGAGGTTGGTTGGGCTTACTGTACAAATAAAACCAGGCCATGCCAGCCGGGGTGAGCTACTTTCCGTCGTTCAAAACCGTGGTTGGATTAAAAAAAAAATGCTGATGTGCCTTTCCACACGGACAATATCCAGTCAACAGTGGAGTTCCGAGCCGTCCGGCAAAGCCGTGCTGAGGAATGTTGGCATGGCAATTTTGCGTGTCAGCGAGACTTCCTGTCCATTTCAATTCAAATGCAGCGTCCTGGCACAGAAGCTGATAGCTGTGTCCAAAAGGCCACTTTCTCTCCACGTGGCCTAAACCAGGGTCTAGAGACAAAGGAGGTGGCCTCAACCTCTCACTTCATGTCCAAAACCATTACATTAACACCCAAAATACCATCAGCTTCCTATTTCTGTTGGTCCTGTCATTTTATACAAGATACATCTGGATATTTACTGAGGCTAGTCAGGTTACGTATCCAGCTCAAAGGAACAACAGCAGTGACCAAGCTCAGACTTTAGCCTGCAACCTCTGGGTGATAACTAATAACTACCTTTCCTTCAGCAGCACACCACATAGATTTCCACAGAGCTGGTCTCCTCGTATAGCTTCTCCACTGCCCTCGGCTCATAAGAGGAGTTCTCCCGTCTCAACCCTCCCACTCTGAACTATGACAGGAACTACGAACTCGTCTGCATGTAGGCCTCTCAACTCGTGTTACGTGACCTTTGAAGACCTAATTTGAACAATTCCTTCCTCACAACCCTGTGCTGTACCCTTTTTTCAAAAGACCTTTTGCATGCAAACAGTCTCTTATTGAGTGAAATAAGTCAACAGAACATGGTTCCAAAGGGCAACAGAGCTGCTTGTTGTAGCTACTGCTGTTCCCTTCCCCATTAGAGACGAGAGGAAAAGAGAAATCAAGTGACCCCCTTACAAGTGACCCCTTACATTTAAGGCCAAATAACTTCTGACGGGTGCGACCAATAAAATGTTCCTCTTTCCCCTTCTTTCTCGCGCCCACATGAACAATTCATCAAATAATTCAGAGAAGGGAGCGGAGGGAGGACTGATAGATAAAATCCTGCTTGGGTGTCTAAACTCTCGGTGCAGATGTGGAAACGGTCCCGTGGTGCTCCCAAACGTACTGCACCGTGAGAAGGGTCACGTTTAGTATCAGCGTCTCGCCGCTATTGGGGGAAATTCCTTTCCTCTCCTCCGTTGAGCCGCGGGGGCGGGCCCAGCCACCAGCACGTGGCGATTGCTCCCGATTTCAATCACGCGGGCGCGGCCGAACGCAAAGTCCCCATCAGCCCCAGAGGCTTAGAGTGTAAACGTGTCCCAGAGAAGATAGGCTTTGAGGCCAGGCTTGAGCGGTCACCAGCAGGCAGGGACAGAGCAATCCGGGCCTTGGCTGAGAGAAAGAGGAGAGGGGGGGGTGGGGCCTGGCAGAGTACTGGTCCCCCAAATTCTTTCCCTACCCCTAAAAGACGGCGGGCGCTCTCTGGAACACTGCGGCTTTATCCAAGCCTGTCTGTGGGCCCGGTGCTGATTATTGCGCTGGAGGAAAAAGAAAAAAGGAGGGAAAAATAAAGAAAAAAAGAAAAAAAGAAAAACTATTCAAGGGACTGCCCGAGGTCCTCATCTCAAATCATATTTCACAGCAGCGCGCAGGGACAAAGTGGGCCCAGTTCAGCGGGACGTCTTTTTGTCACTTTGCACAAAGGCCGCTGCCCCGAACGCTCTCCCACAACACGGGTCCCCTTAGGACTCGGGGCCGTGCGGATGAATGGGACAAAACCACACAGAGACACGTTTTAAAACACACTGCGCGCTGCCCCTCCGTGTCCAAGACAAATGGGAGCTTCTCTGTTCCAGCTTTAATGAAATTCCAAAGGGCAATACTCCAAGCCCAGTCACCCCCCCCTCCCTCCCTCCGCCCACACAGAGAAAGAGAACATCTTTATACGACAAGAAAGATATGACTGGATTTTGACCTGCACTAAGCCCCGTCCACATTGCTTCTTTCTGTCCATCTGAAGAGACACAGAATGGGGCTGTTTAGGGCTCCATTATCCACAAAATGGTGGTAATTGCATTTTATTAAAATAATGGCTCCGTCTCTCAGAACCATGGAACAGAATGAGGAGATTCACCCTCCTCCCGCGTCCGTCAGAGCTGCGGGGCGTCGCCAGCCAACCCGCCCGTACCCAGGGACCCCCTGCTGCGCCATGCTGTGTTCACCCTGCGCCACACAGTTGGGCGTAGCCGAGGACAGGTGTGGAGCCCCCATCCCCCGTAGCGAAGCCTTAACCAGTGATCAGGCGGGACAGTACACAAACAAGGTATTTACCGCATTACCGCAACAACCACGCCACCACAGAGCGAGCAGGATTTAAACCTGTGGTTCCTCTAAGACCGCTAAGCCCCGCCAATAATGGCACAGGGTGAGCGAGTAAGCAGTGGCACATCCCGTAAACACACCTGCATTCGAAAACGGGGCACTGGCCCTTATCTGACAGCGCTCGCGCGGTGTCGCGGGGGTGGGGGTGGTGAGAGAGTCGACCATGTCTCGTATGTTTCTCAGCAAACGAGAGGAATGAAAAGGCTTTACTGTGTGCTCCGCGAGTACAAAGCATCTCCCGCTAAAGAAACGCTCCCGCTGCACCCGAAGCCTCAGAGTGGTTATAGCTGGCGGCGGCGGCCACTAAAACAGCGGATAAGCCCGGCTCAGACACTCATCTCCGAGCGGCTACTCCCGTCCTGTTCCCACCAGCCCTTTATCCTTAACACCTCTACAGGAAGTTCAGCTGGGCCCTGCAGTGAAAACGCATTCTTCAGCACGGCCAGTATCCGTGGCGTCGCCTCCCCCCCCCTCCCCCCCGCGAAGGGCTCTAACACGCCGCGGTCGAACAGCCTTCCCAGCAGCGTGCGGAGAGGAAGAACCCTGCCGCTTGTCAACAACAGATTCCGCCCCCGCCAGGGCGAAGGGGAGCCGCCTGCGTAGCGTGCCTCTCTCGAAATCCGGAAGAGAGGAGAGTTCAAGGGCCTTCTTACTGGAACTGTGTCTGCAACAAACCACAGCCCTCCAAATATTTATCCTTCAAGCTTGCCTTTTTTTTCTTCTCTTTCTACAATTTTCATGTTAAACTCGAGCAGAATTAGTATCCTCTGAACAAGAGACGCTCTGAAAACCCCCGTGGTGCCAGCTGAGAAAGTTGCGGAAAGTCCGAATACGAGGCGGGGCAGCACACTCTGAGAATTCAACAAATCCATCAAATGCGACTTGTAATTGTGAAGTGACTGAGGAAAAAAAATGTGAATGGTCTAATGAAAATGTGCAATTACAAGCCCGTTTCAACTTCAACCATACGGTATAACAAGCGACTATTATCTTTCAGATTGCTCAGATAGTCCAACTCTGCAAATTGCTTATCGGTCTCAACAAATCCCACAGCATCTATGCAAGCCCTTATCTCCAATTAACTTAAGAGTATGCTCCACTATAATCACAGCAGATTCCATACGATTAGGCCGCGCGCAAAAACGACCTCTTTTATTCCGTACAGATAAGAAAGTCATTTTGATGTTCTTGTAACTATTTTCACTGGCAATATATAAAAAACAAAATGGCCGTAATCTGAACTGCCAGTATTATTTTTATTGGTATTATTATAAAATGTGTGTATGATTTCCACGCCATATTGAGGTTTCAGTTCCAGAAGCAGCCCACCCAGTGATGTAGCCAGCGATGTAGCAGTGGGCCCTAATCGCTTTGTACCCTCAAAACAGAAGCTTAGCCGGCATTCGCTGCGTCCACAACTGAGACGTTCGATTTGCCTCAGCGCCACTAACAAAGCCCCCCGCCCCCTCAGATCCGCCCATCCTACCTCTGTCATAATGTCCATAATGCTTTGTGATTTAAGAAAAACACCGCTGTTGCCTGAGAGCCCGTGGGAGGGGAGGTGGAGGTACAGTAAAGCCGAGTTTCGCAGGCTTTGGGGCGAGAGAATTCGGGGCCGTTCCTTGAGTGGGACGGCAAGGTGCCCGGGGGAACCGCGTCCCGAGCCCCGCAGCAGCGTAAACGGATCTTCCCCTGGCCCGAGCCGCCAAAGAGACCTCTGCTGGCCACGTAAATAATGCAGGCGCCATAAATAATGGAGGAGGGGCGCGTCCTCACAGTCGCGCCGCAGGGACCCCGCAAAAGCAGGGCTTGGCAGCGACACGCTGATCGGCGGCAACGGTACGGCTTTCTCTTCGCAAACATCCACGGCTGTCTCACAGCCATTTATTAACGGCCCAAAGCCGCAAAAAATTTGCCGACAAGAAGAGATACATAAAATGGCAGCTCGCATTTCCTGCTATTTTTCAACAGAGAGAGCGAGAGACAGAGAGAGAGAATCTCTCGTCTCCTGTTAAGTTCTAGATTGTAACTGGTGACGAGTGGGGTGGTTGGATTTAATTTGGTGAGGGCCTTCACCGGGAAAGTGTTGGCAGAGCTGATAGAGCAGTGCTTGTTTTAGGAGCGACGGCCCACTCGCTCAGAGGAAACGCGGAGCGGAGGGAAGGAGAAACCACGTGAAAAACATTAACAGTTCAGCTCCCCATCAATAATGAGAGACAGAAGGATGGAGCGACCCTGATTTATGCCCTTGTATGCAGCTGTTAAACCTGCCTCTCTGGGTTGGGGCAGGGCGGCCATCTTGGAAGAGAAGGCGGGAGAGCATGTGAGGCCTAGAGGACAGGACTCCCCTGTCTCACCATTTACAAACTGGAGGCACTTTTACTAAGAACACATTTATTATTTTTTATTATTTACATAATATACAAATATTAACTATATATATATATTTTGTATACATACAGTATATACATGTATCCTTATATTAGTTCAATATACTACTGCTATATCAATAATAATAATAATAATAATAATAATAATAATAATAGTACTTGCAAGTAGCAACTGAGGGACCAAATGTAAAATTCCAATAATCAATAAGGAAAACAAATTATATTTTAAAACAGCAACCAGATGTAAAGAGTGTTGAAGAATAGATCTCTAAGCATTAACACAAAATTGATTCCCAACTGAACGGAATGAAAGTGTCAAGAAAAAACAATCCATTCACATGTACCCTCTCCCGCAAAGCTTAATGGTTTCATGCCACCTTTGAAAGCATTTACAAGAACTATGCACTGAGTCATAGCTAAGCTGTTCCTGGACTGAAACTCAGAACTTAATGCATTACGTCCTTTGCTACTGAGCAGTGAGTTATTAGCAGCAACCAGAGGCAAAGGATGTACAGCCAAGCAAAAAAGATATGATTTCGCCCGTGAACCTGGGAAACGTGTTTGAATTTGCAATGCTTCATGTATTCCAACCTTTGTACTGATATTCCCAATGGATATTACTTTTATACTTACTCAGCATATTACATGTAAAACAATGGAAAACATGTAAGATGCACACTAAGTGCTTTAGGAATTTTAGAAAATCATATTTAGCCATGTTCCTACAAAGGATAGTTCACTTTCAGGGCTTTTAAAATATATATTTTTTTTCCTCCCAGTTTTACTGTACGTTTTGATTGGCCCCCCCAAGATATTTTTTAGTGTGCAATGAAGGATAATTCAGATGTTTACAGAAGTTTCTGGTGACCTGCCAGCTGGTATAGGTGACCTGCCAGCTGGTATACACTTCAAGTAGCTCCAAAGCAGCTTGTTCGATGATATTATGCCTCCATGTGTATATTACGCCATTATTTAAAAATTAAACTTCATCTTATTTTCAGTTGGAACGATTTCCTATGGCGCGTGCAAACTGAGATTCCTGCACTCCAAAAACTGCTATTTATATTTACAGTTGTGAGTAAATGATATGAAATGAATCTGCCCATATGTATAACCTCTGAAAACATAAAGTTGCAGTGCAAGCTGCTCTGGGGTTACCTCAAGTGAATTGTCTTTCTTTAGGCCATAATGGCCCTGCATCTCTTGTATCCAAGTCGACTGGTCATCAGAAACGGCTGTACTTATAATATCCTTCATTACATATCAGCTATCATGGCCAATCAAGAACATTAACATATCACTAAAACTGAAATAATATAAAAACACCAGAAAGTAAACTATCCTGTAAACATATCATAATGAAATTTAGGAGCATGTTTTGATGTGTACTGCTACAGCCCGTAACGATCGCCTGTATTTGGTAGAATATTTGCTAAACTCTGGGGATTTATAAACACTATGCTGGGGGAAACAAACAGAAGAAGTACTTTCGTCGCAAACGTGCCTCACAATCTGGATGTTTACACACGAACACACACACACACACACACACACACACACACACACACGAACACACACACACACGAACACACACACACGAACACACACACACACACACACACACACACACGAACACACACACACACACACGAACACACACTCTTTTCACAAGCCTCTAGAGACCACACTGCACTTAACAAAAAATAATTGGAATGAACTCTAGGGCCATCATTCGTTAGTATCATTTATTCAGCATCCAACCCGTACTTTTCCCGCCTCTTTATTTCCGCGGATCCAGTCACCCCCCTAAGATGGCGCTGTAATAAATCTCGCCAGATTGCCCCGTGCAAATAAACTGTACAGTGTTGACTTAAAAATACGAACTGGGAAGTGGAGAGAGGCTCTCTTCCGATGAGAGTTTCCGGTGAACACAGACCTGTCTGGCTCTGGAGGAGGCGCAGTGTTGCTGGGGGGCAGGCCAGGGCGGGGTTAGAGGGACAGTGAGACGGCTGAGGTCAGTGGCCGGCTCTGAGGAGCCGCGCGGGGGCCAAAAGTCCAACACGCACAGCCGAGCAGCCAGATGGGTCATCGGCATTCGCCACAGACTTCAGCGTCCGCGCCAACGCTGCGTCCCATCACCCGTCTCCAAACGCAAAATACTGACACTTACGCCCCCTTCGGAAAAAAAAACCTGAAAGGAAAAGCCAGTCTGGCCCGTTTCCTTTTTTCTTTTCTTTTCTTTGTTTTTTTTTAATTTTTTAAGCGGACACAGAAGCGTGTCAGTTGTTTGTTTCTAAGCAGGAGGACGTTCTCTCCCACATAAAACAGACCTATTGCATCTGGCGAGTGGCTTTCGGTGTCGACGAGGTGAGAATTCACAGCACAAAGCCGCCTAATTCAATATGTATGTAATTAGTGAAGCGGGAGCTGTTTTCTCTCAATGGAGGCGAGACCCTGTCTTTTTACAAACACAAACAAAGAGAGACTTCGGTTCCAGGGGCAGAATTCCCAGCAACGGAGGATCTAGGATTACAGCGCAGGTTCTATGCTGAGGATTAGCAGACGTCTTTTATGTGACGTGATGCAACAGCAAAAGACTGCAAAGGAGATGTGAAAACTCCAGATTTGCTCTTTGCCCTGCTCTGCCCTGCTCTTTTCATGGAGTTGTGAGAGGCGGAGAGCTGACATCAGCACCCGTTCCACCAATACATTTTGACATCTGTGTTATCCAAGGGAATTACTGTGCATTGCCCTGACAGTCTTTCTCGCGCACACACAGACACAGACACAGACACACACACACACACACACACACACACATACACACACACACACACACAGACACACACACACACAGACACAGACACACACACACACACACACACACACACACACACAGACACACACACACACACACACACACACTCTATCTCTCTCTCACACACGCAGTAAATACTCATTGCATTTTATTTATGTGTATATTCACTTGGTTCGGTCTCAGGGTGTGAATTACCACCAGCCACCAGTAAAATTGTGATTGTGGCTGGTAAGATTTTTACTTTAGTAACCAACCAGGTTGTGTTCTATTGTAAAAGGGAATGTGGCTGGTAAAATGTTGAAAATGGCTGGTGATTTTTAGTGAAAAAGTTAATTTCATACCCTGGATGGTCTCAAGGTTTAATGTGTCCACCCCCAATAAATACTCTTGAACCCCAGGTCCCCTCACCCCCAGTTTATCAAAATTACTCTGCAATTAGCGCGTGCAAATGGCGTCAGAGCGCAGTCGCCCTCTGTCCGCCCAGGGTAAGTGTTTCCAATTTCCTTCAGTAATAAGCCTGTAATGTCTGCGAGGAGGGCACCGACACGCCAGCGCCACGGAAGACGCAGAAAGCCCGGTCCGTTGACCTCAGGAAGGGGGAGGGGTCACGGGGTCACGACCTCGGATCCCGGCGGCCAGCACGAGGCCCAGAGGGCGGTGGTCGAAGGCATTTGTGGAGTGTTCGATTACTGCATTGGGCTGCTTTCTGCGGCAACAGAAGGGCAGATAGCACAGCGAGATAGACACAGCGAGATAGCACAGCGAGATAGACACGTGCGGCAGACGCTGTAGACGCGTCGCCCAGACAGCGCGCGCTCCATAAGGACAGGTTTTCCCGCTCTGCTCCCAACCATTCAAAAATCTGCTCACACGGATTTTAGGGTTGTGTGTGCTGCACAATTAAACACTTTTCCTGTCTGTCTTAACAAGCGTTTTAGTCTTAGACTTATTTTTTTCTCTCAACTAGAAAATATTAGCTTGTTTTAAGTTACTTGACTTGACTTAACATTTTACTTGACAAGTGAAATGATCTCACAACATTGGCAAAACCTGACATGAGTAAAACTCTCTCACCTCATTGGCAACTCTTTTTGTCATATTTAGCAAAAAGTAATAGAAATAAGTCTAAATATAAGACTAAAATGCTTGTTGTTTTTTGCAGTGCAGTAGATGGGTTCCCTGGTGTGACACACTCCTGCAGGTCTGTACAATGAACCATTAAGCACGTGGAACCCTTTCTTTAAAACTTGATTAAATTTGGGGTGAGCAGAGATATCCAAAAGCCATAATACATTTTGCCATTTTTCAGATATTAATATTTTTCTACACAATCCAATGAAAAGCATACACTAAAACTGAAATAATATTTAAAAACTCCAGAAAGTGAACTATCCCTTTAAGACCATACGTGACCAGGTGATACATTTTTATAATACCATTACAATTCTCCTTCAAGCATTACTCTAATTACATGCACATCATTCATCTTTGGGGTGTCACCTCTGACGGCAAACACCAGTGTCCAGAAAGCTTTCTGCTATAGTTTTACACATTGCAAAACAACAGTATGTGTGCTTCTGTCAGGTCTAGTGTCACAATAAACCTTTATGCATGCACCCCATAGAGTCTTAAAGGTTGCCAGATTCCACAAACACTGTGTCAGAATTTTTAACTGGAGTGACTTCATCTTGGCACAATGACACACAAGATGTGCACTGGGGTTTCTGCTGTGATATTACCCCCATAATTTATTCTTCTACTTTTTTCTTAAAAGCAAATCCAGATCCCCCCACTGTAAATTTCAGAGTTCCTTCAGGACAGACGTTCACATTTTAAACACTAAAGCCTAACCTCACGTAACTCAATACTCACACTGGGACATATGCTCTCACTGTTATCACAGTATAAAGAGCTCTGTCCAATCAGCATGGTTATCATTGTTAGCTCTGTCCAATCAGCATGGTTATCACTGTTAGCTCTGTCCAATCAGCATGGTTATCACTGTTAGCTCTGTCAAATCAGCACATGAGGGCAACGGGTCATCTCTTCTCATTTACAGTAAGGACTGGGTTTCAAATCCATTTCATCAAGCATCCCATTAATAAGATCAAAGGTTTGAAACAGCGCTTAAAAAAAAACAAACCTCACTTTATAAAATTCTGTAAGGGCCACAATTGAGACAAAATCCACATTATTTTTCCGGCTTTCCAGAATGAGAAAAGTCATGAGAAGCCCAATACGCGACGAGAAGCGGATCGTCAAAACAAACAACACGGAAAGTGCGTAAATATCATCAATTCAATTCCCACGTCTCCCTGGCTTCCAGCTTCATTTGATTAAACGGGAGGGGGGGTGCAGTTGGCGGGGTGGCGGTGGAAGAACAGAGTAGTCATGCTCCTTGCTTTTCTTCCTCTCCCCGTTCCCCCATCTCCTCCGCTCCTAATGGGAATCGGAAGTTTAAGTGGAGCAGCCTGGCTAGCCCCAGCCTAACCTCCCCATCTGGAAGGGAACTTGCCAGCCTTCAGGCTACTCCCAACCCTTCCCAGCTGTTGGGTTTGGGGGTCTGGGTCTCAGTCTGGGGGAGGGGGTTTGTTTTTGTGGGCTTGAGAAAGCATATTTTTGTAAATGACTGCCATATCCTGCACCAGCTGCTGACCCTGCTCCTGTCCCTGACCAGGGCGTGTTTCTCATTTCTCTCGCCCGCAAGCTGGAACTGACCCAACCCCAGTTAGCACGCTAACCCAACAGCTCAGTGCGCCGGGCCTGCCACACCCTGACCCGGGACCTGTAGGACGGGGGCCTACACTGACCCATCCCTGACCCATGCCTGTACTCACAAACTGTCCCAAAACGACCCAACCAGTACTCACACTCCAGCCAAACCAATAGTCTCACACTACCCAACACCAGTCAAACCAATACTCACACTGTCCCACACCAGCCAAACCAATACTCACACTGTCCCACACCAGCCAAACCAATACTCACACTGTCCCACACCAGCCAAACCAATACCTACACTGTCCTACACCAGCCAAACCAATACTCACACTGTCCAACACCAGCCAAACCAATACTCACACTGTCCAACACCAGCCAAACCAATACTCACACTGTCCTACACCAGCCAAACCAATACTCACACTGTCCCACACCAGCCAAACCAATACCTACACTGTCCTACACCAGCCAAACCAATACTCACACTGTCCTACACCAGCCAAACCAATACTCACACTGTCCCACACCAGCTAAATCAATATTCACACTGTCCTACACCAGCCAAACCAATACTCACACTGTCCCACACCAGCTAAACCAATACTCACACTGTCCTACACCAGCCAAACCAATACCCACACTGTCCCACATCAGCCAAACCAATACTCACACTGTCCTACACCAGTCAACCCAATACTCACACTGTCCCACACCAGTCAAACCAATACTCACACTGTCCCACACCAGCCAAACCAATACTCACACTGTCCTACACCAGCCAAACCAATACTCACACTGTCCTACACCAGCCAAACCAATACTCACACTGTCCCACACCAGCCAAACCAATACCTACACTGTCCTACACCAGCCAAACCAATACTCACACTGTTCTACACCAGCCAAACCGATACTCACACTGTCCCACACCAGCTAAACCAATACTCACACTGTCCTACACCAGCCAAACCAATACTCACACTGCCCCACACCAGCCAAACCAATACTCACACTGCCCCACACCAGCTAAACCAATACTCACACTGTCCAACACCAGCCAAACCAATACTCACACTGTCCCACACCAGCCAAACCAATACTCACACTGTCCTACACCAGCCAAACCAATACTCACACTGTCCAACACCAGCCAAACCAATACTCACACTGTCCAACACCAGCCAAACCAATACTCACACTGTCCTACACCAGCCAAACCAATACTCACACTGTCCCACACCAGCCAAACCAATACTCACACTGTCCCACACCAGCCAAACCAATACCTACACTGTCCTACACCAGCCAAACCAATACTCACACTGTCCAACACCAGCCAAACCAATACTCACACTGTCCCACACCAGCCAAACCAATACCTACACTGTCCTACACCAGCCAAACCAATACTCACACTGTCCCACACCAGCCAAACCAATACTCACACTGTCCCACACCAGCCAAACCAATACCTACACTGTCCTACACCAGCCAAACCAATACTCACACTGTCCTACACCAGCCAAACCAATACTCACACTGTCCCACACCAGCCAAACCAATACTCACACTGTCCCACACCAGCCAAACCAATACTCACACTGTTCTACACCAGCCAAACCAATACTCACACTGTCCTACACCAGCCAAACCAATACCTACACTGTCCTACACCAGCCAAACCAATACTCACACTGTCCTACACCAGCCAAACCAATACTCACACTGTCCCACACCAGCTAAATCAATATTCACACTGTCCTACACCAGCCAAACCAATACTCACACTGTCCCACACCAGCTAAACCAATACTCACACTGTCCTACACCAGCCAAACCAATACCCACACTGTCCCACACCAGCTAAACCAATACTCACACTGTCCTACACCAGCCAAACCAATACTCACACTGCCCCACACCAGCCAAACCAATACTCACACTGCCCCACACCAGCTAAACCAATACTCACACTGTCCAACACCAGCCAAACCAATACTCACACTGTCCCACACCAGCCAAACCAATACTCACACTGTCCCACACCAGCCAAACCAATACTCACACTGCCCCACACCAGCTAAACCAATACTCACACTGTCCCACACCAGCTAACCCAATACTCACACTGTCCTACACCAGCTAAACCAAAACTCACACTGTCCAACACCAGCTAAACCAATACTCACACTGTCCCACACCAGCCAAACCAATACTCACACTGTTCTACACCAGCCAAACCAATACTCACACTGTCCTACACCAGCTAAACCAATACTCATACTGTCCTACACCAGCCAAACCAATACCCACACTGTCCCACACCAGCCAAACCAATACTCACACTGTCCTACACCAGTCAAACCAATACTCACACTGTCCCACACCAGCCAAACCAATACTCACACTGTCCCACACCAGCTAAACCAATACTCACACTGTCCTACACCAGCCAAACCAATACTCACACTGTCCCACACCAGCCAAACCAATACTCACACTCTCCTACACCAGCCAAGCCAATACTCGCACTGTCCCACACCAGCCAAACCAATACTCACACTGTCCTACACCAGCCAAACCAATACTCACACTGTCCTACACCAGCCAAACCAATAGTCACACTGTCCCACACCAGCCAAACCAATACTCGCACTGTCCTACACCAGCTAAACCAATACTCACACAGTTCTACACCAGCCAAACCAATACTCACACTGTCCTACACCAGCTAAACCAATACTCACATTGTCCTAGACCAGCTAAACCAATACTCACACTGTTCTACACCAGTCAACCCAATACTCACACTGTCCTACACCAGCTAAACCAATACTCGCACTGTCCTACACCAGCCAAACCAATACTCACACTGCCCCACACCAGCCAAACCAATACTCACACTGCCCCACACCAGCTAAACCAATACTCACACTGTCCCACACCAGCTAAACCAATACTCACACTGTCCCACACCAGCTAAACCAATACTCACACTGTCCTACACCAGCTAAACCAATACTCACACTGTCCAACACCAGCTAAACCAATACTCACACTGTTCCACACCAGCCAAACCAATACTCACACTGTCCAACACCAGTCAAACCAATACTCACACTGTCCCACACCAGCCAAACCAATACTCACACTGTCCCACACCAGCTAAACCAATACTCACACTGTCCTACACCAGCCAAACCAATACTCACACTGTCCCACACCAGCCAAACCAATACTCACACTCTCCTACACCAGCCAAGCCAATACTCGCACTGTCCCACACCAGCCAAATCAATACTCACACTGTCCTACACCAGCCAAACCAATACTCACACTGTCCTACACCAGCTAAACCAATACTCACACTGTCCCACACCAGCTAAACCAATAGTCACACTGTCCCACACCAGCCAAACCAATACTCGCACTGTCCTACACCAGCTAAACCAATACTCACACAGTTCTACACCAGCCAAACCAATACTCACACTGTCCTATACCAGCTAAACCAATACTCGCACTGTCCTAGACCAGCTAAACCAATACTCACACTGTTCTACACCAGTCAACCCAATACTCACACTGTCCTACACCAGCTAAACCAATACTAGCACTGTCCTACACCAGCTAAACCAATACTCACACTGTTCTACACCAGCCAAACCAATACTCACACTGTCCTACACCAGTCAAACCAATACTCACACTGTCCCACACCAGTCAAACCAATACTCACACTGTCCCACACCAGCCAAACCAATACTCACACTGTCCCACACCACTCTACTGAAAACTCACTGTCCTGCACTGGCCCACCCTGTACTCACACACTGCCCAGGGGTGAAGCCTCAATTCACAAACATGCAAGCACATGACCACCCAAGCATGGAGACAGTAACACACACACACACACACACACACACACACACACACAATAGAATCCTATAACAAGAAGAATTATGGGATGCCATTGAATTTCTTTCCATGTGTTATCCTAGCTTTGTTAGCTAGCTCTTTTATCTATTGTTCAGCCTCCAAACATCATCAGCTTGGCGAAGAGACAATACAGCTAGAGTATATTGAGAAAGAAATTAGCCAGACAGCCTATTGTTAGTTATCTGGCTCTAATGTTACAAACCTTAGCAAACGTTTTGGCTAGATAGGACGTACTGGGACAGATTGGGACTGGAGATTTTTAAAGTCATATTAACATTCTTCCCTACAACTTCACAGTTGGCTACAGCTAACTAACAATGATAAATTTCATGTTTTTGCAGCCGTGTAAAAATGCTAGAAAGCAAATTCATTCGATAGAGCTTGTGAGCTTGGAGGGTCGCCATTTCAGATACTTTTTACATCACCGCATAGTACAATATAAAGCCATATATATAATACAATATAACTATTTACATGATGTGGTTTCTCATATATTCATAATGTGAAATATAGGCTAATGGCCTACGTTAAAATGTCTTACTGTATGGGAGATACTGTTGTCATTTTAACATGTAAATAACAAGTTTGACAGCAGACTTCCCAAATATATATTTTTTTTACAAATTAAAATGACTGGCAATTAACTGAGCTTTCCTCAATTATAATTATACAATTTAGACTTTAAGCACATACGTGTCTAAGCAATACTGGTTACTAAAATTATTTCACCCGCAAGAATTCATAAGTGTGAGAATAAGCCTCAGTGTTCGCGATAATATTTATTGTGTCATGAGTATTAAAAAGGCGTGTTTAGAGGAGATGGGGCTCGGTAAACAGTTTTCCAGCAGTGGTCTAACAGAGCCCGAGCAGTAGCCAGCAGGAGCCTTTTAAAACTTTTAAATCCCCCAGGTAGCCCTCCCTTCCTGCACTAACATGTTCGCATGTTCTTCTTCAAATTGGTTCACTTGACTGTCAATACCCAGCTTTAATTAAAAATAAATTAGCCGCTAACGATGTAGCCGCTGCCAGGACACTGGATGTTTGTGATGCTGCAGTATTGATGAGACTGTATAATTCATCAGGCAGGCTTCCTCGGGTGAGGGACACACAAAGCCAAGCCAAGAAGACCTGTTCTAACTGTGGCTGAACCACCCAGCCTCAACACGGTTCCCACATCTGCTGACAGAGTCAGAAAAGCATCAGACCCAACACTTCCTCATATGCTGCTGCACGCCATTACACCCCCCCCCCGCCCCCACAGCACTGCCATACACAGCACAGCACAGCACAGCACAGCCTCACACAGCACAGCCCCTTTACACTCCAACACACAGCACAGCCTCACACACCACAGCCCCTTTAATCTCCAACACACACCACAGCACAGCCACACACACCACAGCCTCACAGCACAGCCTCTTTACTCTCCAACACACACCACAGCACAGCCTCACAGCACAGCCCCTTTACACTCCAACACACACCATAGCACAGCCCTTTTAATCTCCAACACACAGCACAGCCTCACACATCACAGCCTCTTTACTCTCGAACACACACCACAGCACAGCCTCATTGCACTCGCATATACCGTACAGTACAGGACAGCCCCATTTCAATCACACACCATAGCACAGCACAGCCTGTATGTGCTCCGACAGCACAGCCTGTTTACAGGCTCACAGCACAGCCAGGAGGAAAACACACACATCACAGCGCAGCACAGCATGGACCAGAGCGAGCCTAGTCAGAACGCAGCACATCAGTGCCTTTACAAAACCCGTACGAATATAAGAGAGCGTGTCACAGCACAGCTCAGACCAACACAGCAGCGCTGAGCAACACTGTCCAGTCTCTGCCTCTTCACCGCAGCGCGGTGCGAGTCCCGTCTCCCGTTTCGCCTTTATTTTCCGACACACACAGGCCCATTTTGCGCGAGCGCGTCTGCATGCGCGGTAATTGCACGGTAATACTTCATTATCGCTGGACTATAATTTGGGGGAAGGACACTTCAAAGGACGGCCCAAACCTCTTCACAAGCGGCACGCATTCCTGCAAGTCGGCCTAACCCCTGCCCTGTTCTGAATGCTATTGTTTTTGGCTTACCGGAATATTCTAAAATATACATGAACAGCAATCACTGCAAATCTCTATGTTTTCTTTGTTGGGGCTAATTACAAAGCACAGCATAACAGAGGGGAGGTACATATAATCTGAAGCCAAAATGAAATAATGAAGTGTGGACCCTTGACATTCTGAGTATTGGTACACCAAACCAAACCATATATTTATGCACCTACAGTAATGAAGGCTTGTTCACTCTTGGACCAATCAATGCCGCTGTTTAGGGCTGCGGGCGGAGAGGAGGGGGGGGGGGGGACTGTTCGGGGGGGCCAGGAGGTCCATTAAGCGAGCAAATGAGTCACACGCTGGTCGTTTGTGTTCACTCATCGCCAGGCGAGGAACATAGTTCACACTCAGGCTTCTTTACCACAGCAGTATGAATGCAGAGCCTGATAAGTGAATCACAGCCAGGCCTGTGGACTACCAGAGGCTGCCAGTGCCGTAGGAACTCTTATGATCGGCCTTATTGGGGGCTGGGTTCACACCCAAGGGCAAGGACAGCATGCGCTCTCGTACAATTGCTCTATTAAGAGTTTCTAAATAGATTTCATGTGAAAACATTTGAGGAACGTGCTTTCTTATCAACACAGACATTTAAATCAGAACCTACTGTTTCAGTAATGTGTAAAATAAACACATAAACAAACAGCTTTGATGAGGTCCAGAGGCGCACGTCTGGCCATCACAACACTGACACAATTACCCATAAACCCCTAAACTGGAGGGCCGCAGTGTCCGCTGATTTTTGGTGCGTTTAAGCACCAGTGCTTCATTCAAGCTGTTGATTGGCTAAATAATCCACACACCTTGTCCTTTGGGCCTTAATTGGCCACTGGCTTGCCTGCTCTCTCCCGAATCAATAGTAGGTTATGGCAATGAGCTGGTTGGCATTGGAAATCCCAAATTGAAGAAGCATTGAATATGATGGCGTGAGGGAATATGAAGCAGTGGGCATTTCCTTTAGGAGTCATGAAGCTCGAGCGAGCATGCGCTTGTCCCGTCTATACCTCTGCGCCACTGGTTCCTGTGCGATGGGGTGACTGAGAGGAGCGGGCTCCTCGCACGGGCACCTCTGGTGCTGGCGCGCCACGGACCCCACCGAGTACGCCACCCACTGTGTTCGCCACAAACCAGTGCCCACTTCCTGCCCGCAGCACGCCCCGAAAAGAGAGCTGCTTCTGACCTCCTGACCAGCGGCAAGGTCGCAGGTGTTCACTCGCTCTGAGCCCAACAATTACAATTAAAAAACTAAAATGGCTCCCACATGTTTTTTTGTTTGTTTTCTTAAATACACCATTCTTATACAAATCTGCAAGAAAAATTATGTCTGTGGATTTGTAAGCGAATCCGCTGATGGATTCCAATGCAGGAAGGATAGAAACGACCAATCAACAGGACAGAAATCGCAGCAACCAGGGCGATCTCAGAGAACAGCGGAAGTGGTGACAACGGGAGCACAATCGTTAATTGTAACAGAATGCAGGAGTATTTTAAAACTTATCATTGCCAGTTGATAAAAATAAAAGTTTTAAGTTTATAATCATCAAGAACTGTGCTTTTTTTATTCATTTAATAAAAAAGGAAATGTCATCAATCGATTCTTGTGTCATTTGGCTCCCTCTCCCTCTATGCTTCAGACCTCTGATTTCTCCATAACAACTCGATTAACAGCAAATCGAGCTGGTCTGACCTGCACGCGACCCGACTCTGAGCCCCAGAGCATCTGCCAGACTCTTTCCAGCGCACCACATCCACCTCACAGCCGTAATCGCGAGGCACACAAAGACCGCCAGGCTCTTTCCAGCGCACCACATCCACTTCACGGCCGTAATCGCGAGGCACACAAAGACCGCCAGGCTCTTTCCAGCGCACCACATCCACTTCACGGCCGTAAGCGCGCGGCACACAAAGACCGCCAGGCTCCTTCTAGCGCACCACATTCACCTCGCGGTCGTAAGCGCGCGGCACACAAAGACCGCCAGGCTCTTTCCAGCGCACCACATTCACCTCACGGCCGTAAGCGCGCGGCACACAAAGACCGCCAGGCTCCTTCCAGCGCACCACATTCACCTCACAGCCGTAATCGCGAGGCACACAAAGACCGCCAGGCTCTTTCCAGCGCACCACATCCACCTCACGGCCGTAAGCGCGCGGCACACAAAGACCGCCAGGCTCCTTCTAGCGCACCACATCCACCTCACGGCCGTAAGCGCGCGGCACACAAAGACCGCCAGGCTCCTTCTAGCGCACCACATCCACCTCACGGCCGTAAGCGCGCGGCACACAAAGACCGCCAGGCTCCTTCCAGGTCAGACCATCTGAGAAACTGAGCAAATCTGCTGACCGCACCTCTTCCTATTCCTCTCCCTCACGCTGGCAGGGTGTCACGGCACTGCCTGCGTTACCATGGCGCTGGGACGGAAAGCAGGGGATGCAGAGAGACATGAGGGCTGCCGATTAAGAGCCGGCCGTTATAAATGAGGGGGAACGATAGTCTAGACCAGGAGTGGTCAACCCAGGTCCTGGAGAGCCACAGGGTCTGCTAGGGTGTGCTGGTTTCTGCTGTTACTTGGCACTGCATTGATCAATTAAAGCAGTCGTTTACACAGTTAACTCACCTCACCTGGTTTCTTGGCTCGAAAGCGCTTATTGTATTTAAGGTGGAAACAAAAACCACTGAGATATAAGCTTTAAAGACAAGAGAGACAGAAGGCCAGGTGCTCTGTAAGTGAACGCTGGAGGTTAGCTGTGCAAAGCAGACTCTCTCTCTCTCGCTCGCTCGCTCTCTCCCTCCCTCTCCCCCTGTGAGGTCCACATGCGCACAGGGAGGCAGGCCCCGGCCCCTTCACCGTGACCTCTTTCCCCAGGTCAGGGGGACCAATGGTGCCCTAATAACTCCTCAGAAGACCCCGTCCTCCAAAGCCGGGCAGGGCGGCGCTATTGCAGTCGCAAAACATCCCACAGCGCGGCGACGGTGGGCGGGACGGGCGAACGGGAGATAATCGAGCTTACAGGCTCTCTAAAGCTGTGAGATCGACACGGCACAGGATGCTCCTTAACCCTGCAAAGGGAGGCGGGGCCTGCTGGTGGGACCTCAAGGGCCAACCGGTGATAAGGCTTTAGCCCCCACGCTAGGCTTGCGTCCCATCTGCACAAACCACATGCGTGCCGCACACACAGTTATATACATGAATACACAGATGCACTGCAAGCAAGCACATAAAGCCGCACACGCACACGCACGCACTGCCAACACACCGGGACACACACATATGCACATTATAAAACCACACACGCATACACCCACATACACATAAGCATTGTGAACACACACTTACAGAAATTCAATAACGTGAAGCATAACGTGAAAATGACACATAATTGCAATAACCGTTTATAAAGCACTTATACAAAACTCATACATCCCCGACTGTACTGTACATTAAAGGAACGCTGAAAAATGAGCCTGACCCTCCCACCTTCCAGGGCAGTCGATAGAGAGCGGCTCCGGATCCTGGGTCCGCGGGCTCTGAGAGTGAAGCGAGAGCCGGGTTGGCGGTACAGACCTGCAGGCAGGCGCCGATCGGAGAGTGGCCCGCTAAGGGGCTGATGGGAAATCGAACTGTGGATCTCACGTGTGCCAAATCTCCCTCCCGTTTCACCCAGGGAAAGGACGGGCCAGGACAGGGCGGAACGAGGCAGGATAGGGCGGAGCAGGGAGGGACGGTGCAGAACGGGGCAGGACGGGGCGAGGCAGGGAGGGATGGTGCAGGACGGGGCAGGACGGGGCAGGACGGGGCGAGGCAGGGAGGGATGGTGCAGAACGGGGCAGGACGGGGCAAGACGGAACAGTCCATAATCACCATCCTGCACAGTGAGGTGACAAAAACAGGATGAGCCCCCCCGCCACAAAGACATGTAAAATTAATCTACAGGCACCAAAGCGTTAAGCCTTGGGGGCAAAACAGGGTCAGCGCAATATGGGCACATTTTTTCTTTCTCCTCCACAAAGAAAACATCGCTCCACAGACGTCTGATTAAAATGCAACAGCTGTTTGTGGCGCCCCGTTTTCCGCTAATTTGCTGAAAGGGTTTTTTTTAAGGAGGCTCGTTGTGTCTGCACCTTCATTTGCATAATGCACAAGCAAAACACAGCGCCTCTGTTCGGACTCGGCGCCCATCCCCCCGGTCCGTTAACACGCTCCCAAATCAAAACGAACACCGGAGCGCTTTACCTCCGCCCCTCCTTGTCACGATCGTTACCCAAAGCTACGTCAGCGCCGCCGCTTCGCCAAAGACGCCATTAGAAGCGACCGCCTATATTACCGACCGCTTTAACCACGCTCGCCGCATTCATGTTTATGGAAATCCTTTGGGGAAAAAATGAAAAAAATAAATAAACTGCTTATCGTCAATATCTCCCGCCAGACCCTCGGGCCGCTGTACAGCTTGGATACACTCTGGCGTATTGGAATTTGTTGTTTTGGCCTGTCTAAAATCAGACTTACAAATCTCTGAAACATTCTCACCGCAGAAAGCAGAAAGTGAATTTTGAAGAAGTTCAATATGTTTTACATACCCACAGCATATTTCTTTTTATTTCATTGATTTCTATTACTAAAGAACAGCATGGCATTCCAACTCTGAACAAAGAAGGTCTGCGTTTTATCAGCCGTTAACCGACACAAAAGTTGTTCTTCAAACCCAACAACAAAGCGGAGATATAATCTCAATGGATTACCATTTGTGACGCACCATGTTTCCAGACAGACAGTAGATTCTAACTGTCTTTGTTATCGCCCTTTTGCATATTACTATCTTCGGCCCCAGCCTGGCTAATTAAGGCAGAGGCGCCGCACCCAGCAAGCTAACGGGGGCGATGCGTGAAAAGGACGAGGGTTGGACGGGGCCCAGTCCCCGGCGCTCGGCTCGAAGCCGTTAATTTATTCCATTACGTGTCGGCGCGTTGCATTTTCTGCATTTTCTCCACTTGGATTGCCTGCTCATCTTCTAATTCTCCCGTGCACGCAATAACATATTCATGACCGCCGCTGCGTGTCACGCCCCAAATACGGCACCGGGTCCCCTTTTGCTGGAACGGCGGACCGCGTGCAGCGGACGCGCCCTCGCTGACGGCCAGCGAACTTCTCCGCGCTTATTTGTGCCCCGTGATACAGGAAACGAATGCTTATTGTGAAAAGGTAGAGACGACTTGCAGATTTTAAATTTAAGTTTTCACCCAACCCCGCCCCCCCTTCAGTGATTATGTGTGCCCTCTGGTTCTGGTGCCTTTGATATGGTAGAAATGCTTTAGGAACACAGTCAAGTGGTTTTATTGAAAACACTGACTGTTATTTTGAAAGAGCTAATGCTCACACAGCCACCAAAGACAGGAGCAGCTCCCCTGATTACAGAGACAAGCCCCAGACTTCTGCTCTAAAGGCTTGCAACCCAAATACGTCATGGTGTGCCATGCCAAAACCTTAAACTACACACGGGACATGCCTGGCCTGTAAAAAAAATGTTTTATTTTTTTTTTGCTTTGAAGGGGAACACGAATCTCCAAACTGGCTGAATAAAAAACACAATGTGCAACAAAGGAGGCAGGAAACCTGCCATGTACGAGCACATTGTGACGGAGTAACGTGGCGTACGTTACTACAAGGCAATATCGTGCGATATCGTGCGTTCCGCAGAAGCAGCCGGCCTTTCAGGCCCTTTTTAACCCCTTCACGCAGATGGCATCACATAAACTTGGTAAATGGCTTAAATTAAACAAGACAGGTGTACCATTTACAATACAAATGTAGATTTGTATATTTACGGTGCTCATAAAAATACAGTGCCACAAATGCAAATAAACTTTGGAACTTTGGTTTTTCTTTAGTTTGCAACAAAATACTGAAGGCTGGTGAAACTGGTCATATATATATACACTTCCTGGATCATAAACTCCATGTCCATAAGTGTGCAAAATCTGAGAATGATATGCAGAACTACTAAAGGTCTATGATGCAAAATATAGGCAGTGTACCCTGCTGTCCATAAATGTCTCCAAATCTATACAAATGGCAAAATTGTGCACTGCTCTATATGAGTAGCCTACATCAAAAAAAAAATGTACAATTGCACTACAGTATGTGTGAAATGCACTTAAAAATGCGAAAATAACAATAGGCCTATCAATCATATTGGAAAGATAGTGCATGAGTGGAAAAACGAACGTACGTATGTAGCCAGCGAGACCAACCGCATTTTAGATGCAAAAATTTACATATCGGGAAAGGGAATCGGCTTTTCTGGCATACGATTGTTGGGTTTATCTTGTCGCTGTGACGGAATTCTAATTTTATATGATGAATAAATACATTTATGAACTCAAACATAGACGCTATTGTCCACTATGTCACGCATGGGTAGGTATAGACTGGGTGGGGGATTGCTTGTTAAATGGACTTGCTACGGGAAAATAGTGACACTTAGAAACTCCGTATTCGGCAGAAATTGTCATAAATCGTCTACCAATAAAGTTAAAACACAGAGTTTGTGATTTCCACTAATAGTTTGGCTGTAGGAGCAACGAATGCCTCAGTTGAGCAAAATGATGACGCCGGCGTCATTATCACTAGGCATCTGCGCAAAGGGTTAAAAACCCCCAGACCTCCCCCCTTCACCTTGCACAAGCGCCTGTTCGGTGGCAATTCTGATTTCCTTTTCACTCTTTTGGTGTCCGTAATCCGTAATCCCCCGAGCGCCATATAAATTAAACATGAGCATCTCGTCTCACCACCCCCCCCCCACCCGCACGTCACATTTGGCCATGTGTGAGAGCCCTGGCCAAGTAATTACACATCCGCTTAGAGGATCAACCCAAATAAGATTCCTTTAAATTTTTAATACAACCCCACAGCTGCCTGAGTAAAACATACGAGAGAGAAATGCTTTCCCAGGTGAAACATCAATGATGTTTAAGTGCACAGCAAAACAGATTCAGCTGAGCGCAAACAGCGGCCAGGTCTTTTCAACGGGGGGAAGAAAAACAGTAGCGAATGGCGTGTGAATGTGGTCTTAGCGATTCAGCGCACCCTTTCCAGCAGCGGCGAAACACTTGTGCGCTCCGTGTTCAGTGTTAAAAGTGGCTTCACAGTTTGTTTAAATCCAGGCAAACGACTATTATGAACATATTGATTGGCGGGAATCCGGCAGCAGACGATGAGGATAGCCGGAGGGGCGGTTCCTGCTGTCACAGTGAGCGAAGCGCAGCAGCGAACGAGCGAGCGCGCGTCTGGCTCCGCTGTAATTAACGTGACCGATAACGTGACAGCGTGCTTCTTGAGAGCCGCTGTAATCTCCGGGCCCCGCACGGCTGGTGTAAGAATTTAAAGCTTTTTTTGGGGGCTTTTCACAGAATTAATAACAAATGAAACACTGATGGATCAGGGCCGGGCGAATTAAGCATCTGTCACGACATTAAAATGATATTGACAGTGACAAAAATATCGAGCCCTTATTATGAGCCACGCCCCGTGAGCGGGCAGTGTTGTTTTTTCATGCTTTTCCATTTCTGGGTCAAGTTTTAACCTTTTAAATTCACTTAGCTAAGAATGAGGCATCAGGGGAACTATGTTAGTCAATCAAATGAATCAATCTTGATTTCATTAAATCACTTCCATATGGTTTTACGTTTTCAAAAGGAGACTATGACTGCCATGGGGAGCGTTGTTATGCTGCTTGGACAAAGTCGTTCTCACTGCGTCGCAATCATGTTTATTTTCACCTGACGACATCAGCATTATGCATTTTCCACTGGAACACAGGCAGAGACGGTTCGAAGGTGAAGGAGCTGGTTCTGCTGAATTCAGTTGGATGCCGTTGATAAGCAGCCCCTTCATCCAGAGGTACACCGCTCATAGTGCGATTTTACAGCCCGTTTCAAAATCACACTGTGGGTCTCCTTCCCACTCGCACAATAACTGAACATTATAACAAATTGGCTTTGCAATATTTCTTACAAATATTCTGTTTTAAATCATCACAAAGCAAACTGAATTGTCAAAAAATGTTACTTAGAAGGTATAAAAACCATTTGACTGGGATTATATATTATTTCGGACCTAAATATGCATACCAATTTACCTGGCCAAAACACAGCGGCCCACAGCCAGCTGTACCAGTATGTGTGAGCTCGGTCTCACAGGAAGGCTAGCCTAGCAGTATGTGTGAGCTCGGTCTCACAGGAAGGCTAGTGAGACTGCCAGAGAGAGAAGAGCCACTTAGAGTATAGACGGCTACCAGAGATGGGTTCTTTATTTAGAAAGGGCTGTTTAATCATCTCTCTTTAGCTTCCTATACATTTAACAACATACATTAGTAAATATAGTGCACCAGCTTCTACAGGACTGTAGAACTGCCCATACCAAAACAACATTTCCAATTCATGAACTATAAAATATGTTATTGGAAGTACGTGACTCGCTTAGACATTGTGATATATTACACTTGTAACACAATGTATTTTTTGTTCAACAGCATGCTCACTTACACACATATGTTTCTGTTTTTGCTCAGTCAGGTCCACCCCCGCACAGCACAGACCCGCTTCAATAGAACGGGGGGGGGGCACAGCTGGCCACAACCACACCAAGGGCGTCACGTAGGGGGCGCTTCAGCGCCGATGTACTGGCATCGCACCCAAACTCCTATCGTTAGCATTCTGGACGCACGGCGTTCACGGCAGACGCGCGCGAACGAGACGCGCCGTCAGCGGGAAAGCGAAGAGTCCCCGCGCGCCGCCGCCCTGCGCCCTGGCGGAGAAGTGGAGGCGCTGAAAACGTCAAACAGCGCCCTGACCTCAAAGTCGCGTAGAAACAGTGGTTCTCAACCCTGGTCCTGGAGTACCCCTGCGTATGCTGGTTTTCGTTCCAACCACAATTGCAATGCTAATATTTTAACAAGCTGTTTAAATTTTTTTTAATTAGGTGTTTTTAATGTTTATTTAGGATTAATTACCCTCTTGAGACACATTGTTAGCAAAAGCTATGCATCCCATGAAGAATTAAAGTCCAATATTCACATTGTGCTGTATTGCAAACAATTAAATAGAGGTAAAACAAGCAAATGATAACGCGCCAAACCTGCATTGTGTTAGGTTTAAAGAAAAGATTATACCTTTTCAATTACCTAATTAGAAGCCTATTCACCTCACCTTTACTTCTTAATCGTTTGCAATATAACACAATCAGCATAATGTGAACATGGGAATTTTATTCTTTGTGGCATGCATAGCCATGTCTTTCATAATGTGTCTTTAGAGGGTAAATAATCCCTCTAAACATGATAAATGAATAGCTTGTTAAAATATTGGCATACACAGGCGTACTCCAGGACCAGGGTTGAGAACCACTGGCGTAGACGGTACAGTACGCACCCCGGCGGATACGCCAGCTCGGCGTGAGCAGGGCCCTCCGGAGTTCCCTGTCCGTGCGGGGGCCGAGCGCCTCGCCTCGCCTCCCCTCCCCGGGCGGTGGCCAGATGCTTTCCACTTGCCCAATTGCACCCAACTATGCTAACCTTGCATGACAGCCATCTTGTCCCGCTTGATTCTGAGCCCAAACAGACGGGCTAAAAGGTGTACCACGTCATGTGTAAACCAGGAAAACGCTCTTCAGCGCCGCTTCTCGAAAACAATTTACGAGACTGGATTATGAGGGTAAAGGACGGCCTTTGTTTATGTGGAAGCTCGGGAGTAACTACGACGCCATTACAGGACCACGTTGTGTCAGGCTGTAACACTGTAGAGCAACTCACCCCATCGGGGGGGGGGGGGGGGGACTAATAACTGGGTGCCAACACAAGCCATGGCAGTGATAATATGTTTCCTCCAACAGAAAGCTAGAGCTTCACCAGCCATCGGTTTGAGCGACCTGATTTCACAGGAAATGTGACCTGCCAAAATAAGCAGGGCAAACAGACCTGCCACTTGTGTTTAACAAGGGGAAAGCTCGTCTGTGGCCCTTGTTTGCTAGACAAACAGTGTGAGCAAGGTGTTCTGCTGCCACGGCTACACTGGCATAAAGACATTTTCTCATTCACTTCACAAACCCAAACTCACTGCAGACAGAGCACATGCAATATTAAGATCATTTCCCTTTTATTCGACAGGGAGGTTTCATCCGATGAAGAAAGGGTTTTCTGTGAGAAACTGTCAGTGCCCTACAGCTTAGCGCATGAGTGAGACTCAACAGCAGGGGGTAAAGGCGGTATTCTCGGCCACGGTGCAACGTTTGTGTGAAAGTGTGTCCACGCGTGCGCATGTTGTTTGCCTGCCAAGTGTGTGTGTGTGTGTGTGTGTGTGTGTGTGTGTGTGTGTGTGTGTGTGTGTGTGTGTGTGTGTGTGTGAGTGTGTATGTGTGTGTGAGTGTGTGTGTGTGTGTGTGTGTGTGTGTGTGTGTGTGTGTGTGTGTGTGTGTGCATGCATGGACAGGGGTGTCATGCACGGATAAATGTATGTGTGTTTGTATGTGTTGTGTGTGCGTGAGTGTGTGTGTGTGTGCGTGCGTGTGCGTTGGTACGTGCAGGTTAAAACAGAGAGTCTCTCAGCAGAATGTAATGAACTGAGAATGACCTTGATCAATGATTCAAGGCTGGGAGCAACAGGGCACTCCCTCCTCTGCCAACCTCCTCTCTGTCATCCATCAAGTGTGCGTTTTGATCTCTGAGGCAGATCACACACGCTCCAATCAGGGGCTCCGGGCTCCCCGGGCGCCTCTACAGCGCCACGTACCCCCCCCCCTCTCATCTCGCCCAGGACTTCTCAATAAAAAGCACAACCTTCATTTAAACAACTACTTCTGGTAGACCTCAGACAGAAGGCTGGAGCCTAATGTTGAAAGGAATTCTTGCATATTACTTGCTGGCCATACAAGTAAACTGGGTTTGGCTAAGCTGGGACTAGCTGGCAGGTTTGGTAGACACCCTATATTTTTCCCTTCCAGTCCCTGGCAGCGCTCCCTCATTGTGGAAGCAGAAAGCCTTCACACTTCATAAACTTGGCTTAAGTGAAACTGTACAAACTATAAATAAAAGCCCAAACTGCCCCCCCATTCTCAGTCCGCTCCTCGCTGCTATGCTAACGCTATGCCTTTAAAAGCTGGCAAGGGGGACGGTAGGTCATGAGCCACACTGACATTTTAAAAGTGATTTTCTCTCTTCTGGCCTGACCCGCCAACACTCAGGTTACTAGGAGACAAACAGAGTTGAACACTCCAGATTACTGGATTATTTTTCAATACATCTGCTTCAGGGTGACGGGGAGCGACACAGAAACTTTTTAATAGTAAATCTCCGAGCCCTCAGCGCCTCTCGCCGACACGTTTTAACGGCTCACTAAGAGGCAGCCAGGGGCTTACTCTGTTTATGTTTCCATCTTTCAAAAGACACAAAGTACAGAAGATGAATGGACATGTAAAAAGAGAGAGAGAAAAGAGAATACTTCCGCCTCTTTGGCGTGACGGACACGGCTGCACGCTGCGCAGTTTTCCTCCATTGTGTCCAGCAGGCTCCGGATGATCAAAATAGTCCCATGATGCCCTCAATTTTTTCAACATTTTTGTGCGCAGCCACGGTTCACAATAATACATTAACCGTTTTATTTACAGTGAATTTAAAACATCCAACAAAGTGTGGTTTTTGAAGTTTTTTTTATGTACATTTCAGTTTATCTGGTACATTCACGTTTAGTTCTTCATTGGCGATGACTCATTTCCGATTGACCTACAGTCATTCCTGAGGTAAATTCCCCAGCACATAAAATAAGAGGGGAAACAAATTCCCATTCGGGTCGGTGGAAGTGCAGGGTATTAATTACTCTAAATGTAGCAGCATGGCCGCCTGCTTCTGTGTGTGGGGCAAAAAGAAAAGAAAAAAAGAAGCACTTTCATCAGTCCCTGCGAGACGGCTGCCTGTTTGTCAGGCCTGTGTGCGTCTGTATCAGCAGAGTGTCCACATCAAAGAGCCGCCGGGTGAGGAGCGCGGGGAGAGGCTCCAAGCCGCCGCCGCTCGGGTCAAACCCCCTTATTCATTACTGTACGAGGGCCCGGGCCCGTAATCACCTGCAGGCCCGCGCTCGAGCGACCTACGCCCCGCGTCGCTATCAATCACCGCGCAGAAACAAGCTCCCCAAACTCCCCACGCCATCTGTCCGAGCCCACACTGACTGTAAGCGTGGCGGTGCCACGGCGCACGCAGCAAACGTCCTTAAGCTCGGCGCGTACAGCAGGCGCGCCCGACTGATTTTTAGGAGCAAGCGGAAACGCTGAAGGGAAGTGCTAAAACCGCTACTTCCACATCGTACGTTCACAAGGCTCCCAATACAGTGTTTTATTATAGCCTGCTATTAGCCGCACTCGTTAGGTCCACATAGCTTCTGGCTCTCAGAAGTAGGGCACACAGTGGCCGCTGGTTATCTAGCGCTGAAGAGATACGACTTCCTTTTCAAAACTAATGACATCATGTTCAAAACCCAGAAACCAGAGAATGAAACCAGGCATGTGCCCCCCCCCTAACAGATCAATAACCCACACATGTACATGGGGGTAAATATCATGTTCCAGAGCGATCAGAATACCACGCCTTTGTCTGTCTAGAAAATCTTTCCTGAACAGAGGCCAGAGCCAAGGCACGATCCAAGAAGAATGAGGCAATGCGCCGCCGTGAAAACAGAGCCGGAGCGCGGGGCGACGGAAGAAGAGCGCGCCGCCGTGTCTCCCAGCGACGGCTGAGCGGAGCTCCCGGTCCCCCCAGACTAAAGCTCCGATAATGGCCCAATGTTTAAATATCATTACTCTTGGTGAAGGGGGTGCGAGGATGGGCCGCTCTACCTGCCAGGCGGACAAACCCCCGCCCCCCCCCCGTAAGTACTTTAAAAAAGAAGAAGAAAAAACAAACACAGAAACGTCATCAGAAGGGCAGACACGCAAATCAAGATTTATGGGCGGAAAAATTCGTGTATGTCTTAAAAGGGGGGGGGGCTGAAAAATGAATGAGACCGAAGCCAAATATGAAGATTTCAAAGAACGACACAAGCGGGGGGGGGAGAAATGGAAAATAATTAACGGCAGCGAAACAAAGGGGCTCGGGTTTTACGGTGGCCGCTGCCAAAGAGCCTGACAGAAATGCCAGTGCCGAGCACACCGCTAACGCTCGAGGAAAACGTGCAAAAAAAAGGTCACTGCAAATGAAATGAGACTCGAGCAGGAGCGGGACAGTGCAGCCCAGTTCACCAGGAATGCGGTCTCACCGATTCATACGCTGGGAGAAGAACTCACAATGTACGCGTGACTGCTCGTGCTCCAGGAGAAAAAAGGCGTGAGAAACCGTAGATCATTTTGAAAGATTGCAACGACAATCCAGCGTACTATTCTAGTCCGTTTTCTCGTCATTTCGTAATTACGCGAGTCCACCCTGGACAATTGAAGTCAACGCGTACGGCCGAATAAATAGAATACCGTAGCGTGTCAGAAGCACGTATGAAAAAGGTGACCTCCCACAAAATAAAGAATGAAAACCTTGGATGTTGTACAGTGCCGCAAAATAACAACACTGTACCTTTAAATGAGGAGTTTAATCTATAAAAGAGAACAGATGAGCAGTCAAAAAAAAAAAGAAACAGAGGCAACAAATAAAATGCTAAACAGAAAGGGGGAAGAGGAAGGAGGAATGGACGAGAGGGAGAGACGGAGGGAGGGAATGTGCGGAAGTGCTGGTGAAGGACAATGGCGGGGCTGGTAACCAGAAGAGATGAATGAAAGGGAAGCCGAGGCCTAGGAGCGTCGGGGGAGTTGTTTAAGGAGAAACAGTGTCCGTTTGTGGCCACTGATAATACTTTCCATTCAACAGGGCCTGCAGCTTTGCTGATTCTCCTGATTGCAGCCTGGCGCCCTGCTGGCGAGTCTCTGCGCTGAAATTATATCCACTCTATTCAGTTATAAATTATAATGCTCTATAAACAACACCCCCACTGGGACCAGGAGGGGGGGGAGAGAGAGAGAGAGAGAGAGAGAGAGAGAGAGAGAGAGAGAGAGAGAGGAGAGGTGGAAGAGATAGAGATGAGGAGGGGAGAGGAGAAGGAAAAGGAGAGAGACGGATGAAGGGAGAGGAGAGAAAGAGTGATAGAGAAAGGAAGAAAGAGAGAAACAGAGGGAGAGAGAGTGGGAGAATAAAGGACAGAGGGGAGGACATGAGAAGAAACAGGATAGAGAGCGAGGGTGAGAGAGAGAGGGGGGGGGGGGGGCAGAGGAAGATTCAGAAAAAAGGAAATGAGAAAGCATGCAAAAGAGAGAGAGAGTTACACAGCCACACACAGCCACAGACTATTTAATACTGAAGAAGGACAGACAGACAGCAGGAGAGAGAAAGCAAACAGGACATTTATATCAGGATCCCAAGGACAAAACACAACAAACATTAACAAGGCCATATTTTTTATTTTATGACATTTTTATAACAGACAGGAAATGGACTAATTAACATGGCTCGGGCACATCTTCTCTGCCAAGTCCCTAAGGTGGGAGGATGGGGCAGATATACTAAGGAAAGTTAATATTGCAGACAGACCCAGCTCTCCGCCCTGTCTGCTTAGCTAACAGGTTTTACGGATCAATGCGATTACAGATGATGGGAGAACATTTCATACCCCGGATAAGAGCCTGTACAGGATGAGGGTACATCACCCTCTTTCACCCAAATCCCCCCCCCCTCCTCTCACCCACATCCCCCCCCCCCTCCTCTCACCCACATCCCCCCCCCCCCTCCTCTCACCCACATCCCCCCCCCCTCCTCCTCTCACCCACATCCCCCCCCCCTCCTCTCACCCACATCCCCCCCCCTCCTCTCACCCACATCCCCCCCCCTCCTCTCACCCACATCCCCCCCCTTCCTCTCACCCACATCCCCCCCCCCCTCCTCTCACCCACATCCCCCTCCCCCTCTCACCCCCCCCCCCCCCCCCTCCCCCCCCCCCCCCCCCCCCTCCGCGCCCCCCCCCCCTCTCACCCCCCCCCCCCCCCCCCCCCCCCCCCCTCACCCCCCCCCCCCCCCCCCCCCCCCCCACCACCCCCCCCCGCACCCGCCCCCCCCCCCCCCCCCCCCCCCCCCCCCCCCCCCCCCCCCCCCCCCCCCCCCCCCCCCCCCCCCCCCCCCCCACCCCCCCCCCCCACCCCTTCCCCCCCATCCTCTCCCCCCCCCCCCCCCCCCCTCCCCCCCCCCCCACCCCCATCCCCCCCCTTCCTCTCACCCGCATCCCCCCCCTTCCTCTCACCCGCATCCCCCCCCTTCCTCTCACCCGCATCCCCCCACGGCCTCTCACCCGCCTCCCCCCCCCTCCTCTCACCCGCATCCCCCCCCTTCCTCTCACCCGCATCCCCCCCCTTCCTCTCACCCGCATCCCCCCCCTTCCTCTCACCCGCATCCCCCCCCCCTCTCACCCGCATCCCCCCCCTTCCTCTCACCCGCATCCCCCCCCCCTTCCTCTCACCCGCATCCCCCCCCTTCCTCTCACACGCATCCCCCCCCTTCCTCTCACCCCCATCCCCCCCCCTTCCTCTCACCCACATCCCCCCCCCTCCCCACCCCCCCCCCCCCCCCCCCCGCCCCCCCCCTCCCCACCCGCACCCCCCCCCCCTCACCGCCCCCCCCTCCCTCACCCCATCCCCCCCTTCCTCTCACCCGCATCCCCCCCCCCCCCCCCCCCCCCCCCCCCCCCCCCCCCCCCCCCCCCCCCCTCCCCCCCCCCGCACCCCCCCCCCCCCTCTCACCCCCCCCCCCCCCCCTCCTCTCACCCGCATCCCCCCCTTCCTCTCACCCGCATCCCCCCCCTCTCACCCGCATCCCCCCCCTCTCACCCGCATCCCCCCCCTTCCTCTCACCCGCATCCCCCCCCTTCCTCTCACCCGCATCCCCCCCCCCCTTCCTCTCACCAGCATCCACCCCCTTCCACTCACCCTCATCCCAACCCTTCCTCTCTCCCGCATCACCCCCCTTCCTCTCACCCGACTCCCCCCCCTTCCTCTCACCCGCATCCCCCCCCTTCCTCTCACCCGCATCCCCCCCTTCCTCTCACCCGCATCCCCCCCCCCTTCCTCTCACCCGCATCCCCCCCCTTCCTCTCACCCGCATCCCCCCCCCCCTTCCTCTCACCCCACATCCCCCCCTTCCTCTCACCCACATCCCCCCCCCCTCTCTCACCCACATCCCCCCCCCCTCCTCTCACCCACATCCCCCCCCCCTCCTCTCACCCGCACCCCCCCCTCCTCTCCACCCGCACCCCCCCCTCCTCTCACCCGCACCCCCCCCTCCTCTCACCCGCACCCCCCCCTTCCTCTCACCCGCACCCCCCCTCCTCTCACCCGCATCCCCCCCGTCCTCTCACCCGCATCCCCCCCTTCCTCTCACCCGCATCCCCCCCTCCTCTCACCCGCATCCCCCCCTTCCTCTCACCCGCATCCCCCCCCTTCCTCTCACCCGCATCCCCCCCCCTCCTCTCACCCGCATCCCCCCCCTTCCTCTCACCCGCATCCCCCCCTTCCTCTCACCCGCATCCCCCCCCTTCCTCTCACCCGCATCCCCCCCCTTCCTCTCACCCGCATCCCCCCCCTTCCTCTCACCCACATCCCCCCCCCCTTCCTCTCACCCGCATCCCCCCCTTCCTCTCACCCGCATCCCCCCCCTTCCTCTCACCCGCATCCCCCCCCTTCCTCTCACCCGCATCCCCCCCCTTCCTCTCACCCGCATTCTCACCCGCATCCCCCCCCTTCCTCTCACCCGCATCCCCCCCCTTCCTCTCACCCGCATCCCCCCCCTTCCTCTCACCCACATCCCCCCCCTTCCTCTCACCCGCATCCCCCCCCTTCCTCTCACCCGCATCCCCCCCCTTCCTCTCACCCACATCCCCCCCCTTCCTCTCACCCACATCCCCCCCTTCCTCTCACCCACACCCCCCCCCTTCCTCTCACCCACACCCCCCCCCCTCTCACCCACATCCCCCTCCCCCTCTCACCCACATCCCCCTCCCCCTCTCACCCACATCCCCCTCCCCCTCTCACCCACATCCCCCTCCTCCTCTCACACAGCAGTTGCTCTTACAACTGTTTTTTCTACAAATCACACCCGAGTAATCTGGTCACGAGGTGGATACATAAAAGGTCAGCTAGACCAGCGAACATTAAGATAAGCAGCTGATGCAATTTCAAAATGTGAATATGCTAAAATGTATTCACTCAGTCCATTTTGTCCCCATCGTTGTATTGTTTTCACAGTGTGGTGAACACAGACAATCATTCACACGTGGAAGGGGAGCTCAAGCAGACCTAGTTTGCACCAAGAGTGACAAATATGGACGTTCCTTTAATGTACTGAACTCATGGCACTTTGCCAGGCTGTCAATCTCAATTATAAATTGACCTTAATATATTTAAATTAGGGCGCCGGATAATCTGGTAAATCGCATATATGAAGAAAAAAAAAAAAAAAAGACCTTATTGTAAAAATAATAATAATAATTAAAAGGTAGTGTGTGGTATTGTGCGGATGGATTATGAATATATCTTACAATACTCCTCGCATTCCGCCCCAAATTTTGCAAGTTGATGTGGGAATCGTCATTTGGGTGACAAAGGAGCAAAATGTCTCATTGTGCCTACCAGACTCCTGTCACCCCACCAGCCAAACATGGAGATGAGAAAAAGGGCCGTGCGGTGTCACGATGACACGCCCTGTGCACACCGGGGTCTCACATCACAGCACTGCTAAGGGGGCCCCCCGCTGGGTCTGTTTGAGGATCAACACAGCAGCCCTCGACTGACCGATAGGGGGTTCGCCATATTCCGCCACCCCCTCAGATTGAGTCCAAAGTCTGGGATCAGCCACTGGAAACGATGAACTAAAACAAAACCGCGAAAACCTGAAGGAGCGGGCCACCCCTGCTCGCACACAAACAGCGCGGTCACACGGCTCGGTCACACGGCTCGGTCACTGACACGGAAAGGGAGCGCCAGGGCCTCCTTAACAATGACCTGTCAGGGCCCTCTCAAACAAGCCTTCAATTTCACATCGGGCCAAGAAAACAGAGGAACACCAGGCTGAGACGGCCTGTGTTTTACAGTGCTCGTGTGCACCGCGACTGCAGGCTGGAGCCAAGTCAGATGAGTGTGTTTAATTACAGAGAGCATTACATTTCAAGCCTCCGACCTCTAATTACTCAGCTAAAACACCCCTCTTATCCAAACCTTGTAAGCGTTTCGCCCCGGCCTTGACTATTCACACGGGGCTGTGATTTCTACACAACATAAACAAACCACTGAGGTTTCTCCAATCCGTACTCGGCATGGAGTCGGTATGTTAGAAATCCAAGAGCAATACTGTCAAATGATTTTTTATTTTTGTGGGAGGTGGGTGTGGACCGGGGGGGGGGGGGGGGGGGGGGGGGGTTAGCAGGGGGTCATTTTAACAGTTTCCGATCTGGTGCGTTGGTTACAGAGGACGACGCAGCGGAGAAGAACACGTTTCCAGCGAATCACCGCATTGGAAAACAAGAGAGCGAAAGCCCTGGTCAGCCAGGCTTTGTATGAGGAATGTACATGTAGGAAGATTGGGACTGCTGCCTCAGCGCTGGGCTAGTCAGGGGGAGAGACCAGGACATGCTAATGTTTAACCTGGAGAACATAAGACCAAACCAGGGGTGACAGCCAGAGAAGCAGCAAGGAACACTTAGTGGGCAAAACCACCTCGTACAGACGAGACAAAACAACGCAACTGCAAAAACGGGAAAAAAAACAAACAAAAAAAACAAACGTGACAAACAGACAAACATGGCACGCTACGCAAAACATCCAAGATAAAAACGTCTTTTTGACATTTTGAACTTTAAATACTGGTTTGACCCTCTGGCGCTCCCTCGCCGGTGACCAGAACAACACTGTGTCCTGGTGTTGGCTGTGCAGAGGGCCTGCTCAAATCTGTGCCACGCAGGCCCGCTGCTTCGCAGAGGGAGAGCAGCAGAACTGCGAGCGTCCGTCTGCTAGCGTACAGTAAAGACATCATCGGCCCGGGCCAGCTGTCCAATCAGCACCTTTAATGTTAACCTCTCAGCCAATTACGGAGCGATTGGCTGAGCAAACAAAGAATTATTGGCCGGTAAGCGGGCCTCTTGGTCTGGGGAGCCCGCTGCCTCCCTCTCCTGCCAGCCAGGCACGACATCTGCAAACACCTGATATGTAGCGAGCCCCCCGTGGCTCTACGCTCTTGTTAAATTGTTACCACCTTTGCCAAAGCTGGCTCTGACAATTAACAAGACTGCCCCTCCGCTTCAAAGCTGAAACAACCGGTGGGGTTAACCTCGCCGCTCCCAGAGATTAGCCATTTATTTTAACGAGACCTTCGGACACTTTCATCCCGGCCCCTCCCTCTCCCCTTCGGCGGTTTCGCGGCGGCGAAGGCAACGCGAGAGGAGACCGCCGTGATTATCCTCCTTCGCCCTCTTCGTGTTATTCTTAGACGTCGTTCCACTGTTTGCAAAGGAGAGACATTTCAGCGCACTGTTCACCTGCAGACCGTTTTTTTATTTTTTATAAACAGGGTCACTGAACACGAAACCAAAACAGCAAATTACGCAAAATATGTCAATACCCACCTGTGGAAATTCTGTGGCATGGAACGGCCTTTTAAAACCCACTTTTACAGGATGTTTCGCATGCGCCTCAAAGGTTACGAAGGCACACAGGCAACGTGATTATAAGCTGCTGTAGCAATGTATATGATGTATAGGAAACCTACATACTTTCTCAAGGGGTTCCCTGTATTCTTGCCCATTTATTTAAGTTCAGTTTCAGTGGGAAAGATGTGAATTCTGCTGCTTTCCGACCAGCGGTGGGAGGGGCGGGTAAGATGCGAGGAGGAAGATCGGGGGCGGGGACCGACAGGGGGGTTGGGGGTTGCTCAGCCAAGCAGCCGCCGTAGCAAGCGCCCCTCCAGGACGGAAACTGTCACTTCCCATCGCTGCTGACGGACTGCAGAACCGCGGAAAAAGGTGAAGACAGCAGAGAGCACGAGCGAGACGAGACGCAATCATTTCGCGAGGAAGCCACTCAATCGCTCGTGAGAGGGGAGAAGGAAAACAATAAGCAAAGCAAACGAAGCTCGGCTTATTCCCGCCTGCAGTAAGGAGGGCAGGGGGTGAAGGCGAGGCGACCAAACTTTACCTCAGCGCCACAAACCACGCTGCGCGATATCGCAAAAGTAACAATCGCTTAAACGGCTCGGCTGATGTCAAATACCTGCTTAAATAAAAACAAAAGTGCATTGTTCAAGCGAAATGGATGACTCGCGTCTATCCGCCCATGCGAGTGTCACGACATTACTACCGCCCATAAAAAAAAACAACCCCCAATTATCAAAGCCTCCCTATGCCCACCCCCACAAAGCCCTGTCTTGATGGTACGTCCAGGTGCGGCAGTCTCTCAAAGCCCACTGAATAGGCCTTTGTGACCGAGAGAACTGACCAGCCAGCCCCCCCCACCCGAATCCCCCACAGCCGCTCTGGGTATTACCTATTACCTGTGTCCTGTGTCCTGTGTCCTGTGTCCTGTGTCCTGTGTCCTGTGACAGGCGCGGAAGCACTTCTTCAAGAATGTTCCCACAGCATCCCTTCCACACCCACCCACACCCCCACCCCCACCCCCCCTACTGCCAGTTCCCTCCTTCTCAAAATCCTCCCTTTTCAAAGAGAAAATAAAAACACGGTTTTAACATTAAAACGCTTGATCCTCCCGGTTTCATTTTGAACTCACTCTCATAAACGCTACCATGTGTTTGATATCAGAGGCAATCTCTGGTGCTGGAATACACTAATCAGGTGTATTAGACTCTCAAAAAAAAAAGTGCAGTTCTCACTCTTCTTTTCCCAAAGGCAGGGGCTGAAGAAACAAACTGAAACATACATAACCCCAGGCTAGCCGTGTCGCAGAAAGACAGCGGCGCGGAAAGCAGCCAAAGCGTCTCAACACGCCGTGTCTCCGTAATATAGCTGCAAAGAAAACGGCCCATTTCCCCAGGAGAATAAAATTGTCAGTTGGACTTTGTGGACGACATACGCTATGAATGTCCCCCTTGAAAAACTCATATCCTTATCGAATGGAGCAATGATTACATATGACCTCACTGAAACTGCAGCGCTGACCTGGGCTGAAATGAAGAGCCTCTCATTGTAGATGAAATCCATTCAAAAATAAAAAGGGGCAGCTAATGAAAAAATTCTTCGCTGAAACCCATTCACTGTGAATACGCTGAAGCTGATCAAAGCCCTGCGCCTCCGGGACCAGGCCCGTGCAGACGGCCGGTAACAACCGGATCCATTCACACGGTAGAGTGACGTCGGACCTCGCCCATCTATTGCCCACAATAAACACCGCACTGCATCGGTTACCTGCCACCCGTGACACATAATGCATGCCCACCACAACACACACAGAACAAACACACCATCAACTGTCACATAAACATTGACTTAAAAAGGTTTATTTAAGTTTTGTTTTTTGTTTGAGAAAGGAGAAAGCAGAGAAATTGCAAAACATATTGCCCCCATTGTGCCCCCCTCTCTATTTCTTCTTTTTCTTTGTTTCTAATTCATAACCCAACCCTGAGCAGTAAAATGCAACACAAAATGTGGCCCCTGCTGCTTTCCTCCGCCCCCACAGGCTCAATCGTACTCATTCATGTATTTCTGGGCAGAGATCTCATGTGCTGAAAATTATGCCCCCGATCTTGTCAGATTGGAGCGTGGGACATTCTCCCCTTCTGGCTCAAGAGCGCGCTGAACGCGGCGGACTGTGACGCAGCGCACCGGGGGCAGGCGGACGCCCACGGTGCGTGAGAGACCTTTTGGGCTCCGGGGCCAGCGAGCGGAGCGCCCCGCCGCTATTCCCGGACGGGTTGCATACGCCCCCCCATCGCACCAAGTTCATCCGAAGGGATCCAAGCCGTCTCCGTGCGCCCCGGCTTCTAACGCTCCGAGGTCTTCGCTCGGTTTAAATGTAGTCAGGTTATTTATTTCAGTTAGTTTCAGTAGTTCAGTCTGTCCGTCTCAGATGATCGGTGGCTGTGGGATTCAGCGCGACCGCCCGACCAGAAACACGGTCATTTCAGCTCATTTAAGAATGACAACATGGCCGATCTTTTTCAGTGTGCCTCAACAGAGTCATCAGCGTGTGTGATACACACCCCTTCTTCCTGTTTCTGGATTCTTAGGGTAAAGAAATAGTTTTTTTGTTAAAAGCAGATATATATATATTTCCTCCCCCCTCGTGTTTTCTTTGATCTTCAAACCAAATTTCAACCTCTTTTTAGCGCAAAAGCCCACAAAGCGGAGGTGTTGGGAAATATCCGGCTGACTCAAAGCCTCAGCTTCAAGCTGAAGCTCTTGCCTATCTTCAAACGAGCCTCATTTTATTTTTTGATGACAAAGCCCCCGCCCCCCTAAGCCTGAACCGTTTTGACAGCGCAAAACAGAACGAAAACTACACATTTCAATGCGATTTAATCATCGCACTTAATACTAAGCTTCTCGTGTTCAGGAGGCCGGGGGCCGAAGCGTTGTTAGATTATGGAAACGTTGGCTGTTAAGCTCTTCTGAAGACAGAGGTGTATTTAGATTTTAATCTGTCACAGAACGCGAAAGCCGAAAGCGCAAAATACCCTCCCCTTATCTGCGCGGTGAGGCCCGAGCTGCAAAATTAATCATTACGTGAAATGGGAGAACTTTGTTTACTGTACGCTGCGACAAAACCAGGTCTTCTGCAGCCCCCAAACTACCGCCTCCCTCGCCAAACCAACTCAAGTGCCGCCACTGCAATTGAAAGAATGAGTTTGGTTACACGCGTGATAAAGTGCGCCTGTAGCCACACACAGTGTGAAGGCCGTCCCCTCACAATGAAAGGGGTGTCGACACCGACCCGCCACAGGCGTCTGCCACTGGACCGCGACGACACCGGGCCCGGGTCTCGCCGGAGAGGAGAGGATGAGTCAGGACGACCTGAACAGCCATCTGGGGCGGGATGTGATGTGATTGAAGTAATTACGCTACACCGACGCCTCGTGAAAATAAATAAGCTCTTCGTCCCTGCTTTCATCACACTGCCCTTTGGAGCCTCCCTGTACGGTCAGCGTGCGTCCGCTTTACAATTGTAGTGACCGCATTTGACCGTCCTTTTAATCCTACGCCGATGGCCACGGGATATATCAAACAATATCACCTCTGAACATTCTTATCATTAGACTCAGAATAATAAAGAGATAACACATTGTACAGGCTAATGACGAACCTAGATGGGTTTACTGGCCTGTTCTCCTTTTATTATGTTCTAATGTTACTATATTACATTTTAATATTGCTATCCATTGGTTCATAACTGATTTGCAATGCTGTTCTAGAAGAAATCTAGAAAGTAATCAATAATCATATAGCAACAAATACATATTTCTGAAGAGGTATGTTGTATCTGGTGGACCAATGTCACACACAGGAAAAAAACATGGTTGGTTCCCTCGCATCCAATCATGACCTGGTATGAAAAAAAAAAAGAAAACTGGAATAACCATTTTAATACTACAATATTAATTCCTCAATTAGAAAAATAAGAAATATACTCTATTATTAATTATTATTATTTATTTATTTATTTTTAAGTCTGGGCCTCTTTCAAAACTTCACCTTCCTGTCATAGGCACACCACACCTCAAAATGTATAAAACTGCATTAAGACAGGGGATTCTGGGAAAGTTTCAAAGTGAGTTCAAACTAGTGTGTGTGTGTGTGTGTGTGTGTGTGGGGGGGGGGGGGCGGTGGAGGGAGAACTCTGCATAGGCTAAAACAACAGAGTCTGGTGAGGCTGCCATGGCAACATCTGTATCTAATTACAAACTACATCCTACCAGAGACCCTGAGTAACGAGTAGAGCTGGAGGAAAGCTGTGAGTTCAGGAGATGTCAAATTTGGGTTGCAGATCTGTGGGGCTTGAGATATTTCATTATAACCTGGAGCACTGTGCTGAAAAGCAGCTTTTTCTGCAATATTCCCAAAAGACCCCGAGAGACGCTGCACCCGTCCCCGCGCTGCCTCCGCAATGGCAGTACAATCCAGAAAAGCACATATTCTTTCTGCAATTAAAAAAAAATCTACAAAGATTGGTCCATGTCGTACAGTATGTGTGCCTGTTTTTTAGTATTTTTTAGGTAGTATGTTATCGCTAATTTAATGGCACATGGAATTATCTAGACTTCAAAGCGATAAAAAAAACTAAACAAAGTTTAATCAGGCTTTTCTTCAGCTCGAGCACAGTGTAATTTGGCCGCATTACAAAAGGGAACAGTAAATTGGCAGTGCCTGTGTGCTCAACGTTTTATCTGGCTTTCCTTCTAATTTCCTCCTCTATTTATTTCAGCGGGCCCTGGCTTTGAGGCCAGAGAGTAGGCTGTGCGCAGTGTAAGGCGCTGAGGCTCTGTGCGTGGATGGGAATGCAATTTGAAGTGGTGATTAAGACAACAAGAGGCACTTTTTGTTCTACACTTGAGCAAGGTACTCTGCCTTCATTACTGCAGCAGAAGTACAGCTGCACACAAAAGATTACCGACTGCGCAAGATGTAAGACCGGAGAGACTATGAGAAACCCTGGATAAGTAACATAAAGGATAAATACTATGTAATGTAGAAGATGGACGTGGAGCCTTGTTCACTTGGGGCTGAGAAGAGTACATGCACATATGAACACACGTATTAACACAAGCACACCCGCACACACAAACACACGTATTAACACAAGCACAGGCACACACGCACACACACACACACGCATAAACAGAGGCACACACGAACACAAGCGCAGACACACATACTCACACAAAAACACGCAGAGGCACACAGGCACACAGAAACACACGCATGGACACAGACACGCACATGCCCACACAAACCACACAAGCGTGGACACATATGCACACGCAAACGGGACCAGCGAGGTACACAGACTGACAAGCACGCACATAGGACACGCGCGTAGCGTAGCGCACGCACGAAAGCGCAAACACGCGGGCACACACAAACACGCACGCACACACACTTGCCACAGCAGTAATTAAAGAAACTGGTGCCCGTTGCAGTGTCCATCTGGAGGTGTCAGTACAATGGCAGAGCTGATCAATGACCCTTACCGTCCTCGGGTAAAACGTGACGCTGATGGCACACGATCCAGTACCCGCCCCGCCCCCCGCCCCCCGCCCCCCTCCCCCGACAGCTCCAAAGCGCCCCCAGTGTTACGTGTCACTGATGCACTGGACATCAAGAGTGACCGACTGGAAGTAGCAGTGCCCCAGAGCATCAGCTGTCTGTTGCACACAGCTAGAGACAAGGGCCCTCACCCAAAGTGACACACAGGCAAGCAGCCAAATGCCTTCTATCCCACCACGAAGAGGAACAGTACGACAAATAAGACTCATCTATCAAACAAATGTCACTCAATCGACAACGACGATTACCAAGGCAGCCTCAGAGAGGTCACTGCATTTGAGAAGAACAGAACACATGGACATTGTTACTCTGTCAAATTCTCCCTATTCCTGGATTTACGTTGTGTTTGTAACATTTTAGGACACACTGAATTGCATTGAATGGTAGATATGTAAATCCACGCTAAACCAGGAAGCTGCCTCGCTCCATTCTCAGGAATTAAGAGAAGCCCAAAGCCACTGCTAACACCTGGGATTGCACCTTGTGCAAACAGTTGCAGCCTCTGACGTGGCACTGAGCTGAATCACAGGGCAGGTGCTGAAGGCCTTCGTGTCCGAGCCCCCTCAGCTCAGGCCCGGGGAGAATGCCCTGTCATGTGCTGCAACCCAGCTGGTCAGCTGACGGCGTGGAGTGGTGCGTCACGGCGCGGAAAAAGGCTTAGCCAACGGCGTCGTGATGATGCGCTCTCCCGGTCAGCTCGCGCCAAAATATCTTTGCTCCTTTTATTATAACCCCTCACCCCCGAACACTTCAGTGTCCATGACGGCAAAAAGATTTGAAAAGAGCCCAGAGCCCCAAACCTGGCCGCTGTCAGCTCCTCAATAACGCACAATGAAATCTGCTGAGCTTCCCAGCTGCTCCTTACATATGGCAGGAAATATTCAAACAGTGCAATAGTGCGGCATTCCAAAACGATAATTCCAGTGCGACGGAGGGCGTACTGTACGAGTGTGGGTCACAGGTCGCGCAAAAGCTTTATTTAGCGCGACTGAGGGGAAACAGAGTGCCTTTCTATGTGTCGCCCCCTTCGAACCCGGCCGCCCACGTCTGAGGGGGGCCACAGTAGGCCGTTTCAGGGCCCCGGTTTCCAGATGCAGACCTGCACCAAAGCATTGAAAAGTTGTGGAAAGAAAGACTGGCCTGGTCTCTTTCCAATCTCTGTACGGCCTCCGAGCGGAGCGGGCCGCGCCTCCTCCTCCTCCTCCTCCTCCTCCGATGTGCTCGGTGTTGCTAATGACGCCCCGGGCCCGGTCTGTTGCGGTGAAGTGACATTTACCTAATGCAGCTCTGCTTTTCCTGATAATTAGCGGCCGCCTGACAGTGATGCAGGGCGACTGGGGCAGCACTGCCCGCCTTCACCACCAGTCTCCGCGGCGCGCTCGCCGGTCTGCGCCCCGAGCTTGCGCCGTTCTCTCCGGGGGTTGCGCATAACGCTCAGCCGCACGGCGAAATTGGAGAGGTGAGGTGAGGAGAAACCGGGTGAGATCTAGGTTGGCTAAAGAAGCAGCCTCGTTAATATTTATTGGCCTAGAGAACAAATAAATTTGTGCCAATATAAAACGACTACGGTCCCATAGATCACATACGACCCAGATGGAATGAACTATGAGAGGTAGCTGTGTCGACTGACTGCATTTGGACCGGCTTCACAATGGAATTGAGTCAGATTTTAAATATTAAGAATCTCAGACATTTTGTCATTTTTGTTCAACAGCACACCTGCAGGTAGGATAACAGATAAGTGCGGAGCAATATTTGACACTGCTGTAAATGAGAGGTAAAGTTATGGTGAGGAATTGTGGGGCATCAACCTCTCGCAAACACTGCGTAATGTTTTGCCTGAAGAGCCTTTCAGTTTTGACACAGAAAGCTTCTCAACTCATTTTCATGTCACGGAGAATGGTAGAACTAAACTCAACTGAACAGATACAGAAATCTTTCCCAAAATGACGGCAGCAACACCGAACCGTGCGATTCCAGCTAGCGTTGTGGCTGACTGAAATCAGCACTGGAATAAAGCCACGCGTGCAGACATGGCACTGAAACGCCGAGGGATCTGTGGAGGCCGTGTTGACCTGGCTGCTGGCCTTCCCAAGCCTTCATTAGCCCCACTGCCCGCCGCACGAAACGCGTACCCAGCTCAGCGCCTCTGTGGAGCCCGCCGCCCCGTTGCAGGAGGGGGTGGGGACACGGGGCATGACCTCACGTTACCGAAAAACCCCAAAACCATTAGGGAGCGAAAAGAAAAACACACAGCGAGAGTAATAAGGAGTGGAAAAGGGGGCGCTGATGATGAGGGAAAGGGGCAGGCTGGGTAGGCGCTAACAGGGTTAATTGGCGCCCGCACATTAAAGCTGTTAACGAGTGCGGATTGGCAGGACCCCCAGGGGGCGCTGGAGCCAGGACAGACAAACACCCAGGGGAGTATTTCTTTTGCCCAACAAAAGTGAAAAAACAGGGGTTTGGACCCACTGTGCTACTCACATCTGTGAGAGACTCCACTCCCACCCCACACACACACACACACACACACACACACACACACACACACACACACACACACACACACACACACACACACACACACACACACACACACACACACACACACACAGACAGACACACACACACACACACACACCCCACAGCTGAGCCAGGCAGCGGACACAGTGTGGTAAAGGCCTGCACACACCAGGGGCTGTAAGAGGCTGAGGGGCAGTGTAGCCTCCCTAATCAGCACTCATTTGCGCCCTGTGTCCTGAGCACAGACCCCTATGGCCAGCCCTCCCACATAAACCGTGCGTGCCACTTACAGCAGGAGCTACACAGACACAACCCACCACAGCATCTCCCTTTGTTATGAAGGCTCCGTGCCGCCTGCCAGCGCCTCATTTATTCCCACTGATCTCAGATCTGTGCCATTTCTACAGCAGGGCACATTTACACAGGCACGCTACTCGACTTTGCACATTCACCAACTTTTAAGAAAAAATGTTAAATAAATACATGCCAGATTCAGATTGACATGTATTTTTTTTTTGCCACAAAGAAAAACAACCTACTGAACACGCACAAAATGGCTGAAAAGGCGTCCCTAGCGAAGGCCAAAAAACATACGCGCCGCGCCTGTGAGCGATAGCTCGTCATCTCGGCCCGACTGCGACTGCATTCATTACCAGTGGAAACACTTACAGCACCTACTGGGAGTAATAGTGCACATGCCCCCCCTGCCCAAAAAAAAAACCAGACCATTGTAGATTTAAAAAAAACTGCCCAAACCGACTGTAATCTCAGTGGATATTAATCTCTTTGAGCAGGAAGGGGTGGATAGAAGCAGAGCGTGACCGCATGTCAGTGCCTCCATTAAAAAAACACAGCGCTCTGCAGCGGCACCTACGGCGATACCAGCGCGCCAGCGTCAGACATGAATTACCGTTCACGCGCTTGTGCTGGAGTCCTGACGCGGCTTTATGTAACGGCGCGGAGCAGGATGGGGCTGTTTGAGGAGCGAGAGAGAAAGATTCGGTGCATTTATTTATCCATAGCACTTAATACATCAGGTGGAGCGTGCTGGCCCCTGCCCCCGCACCATCGCCCCCAAGAGGCCTGCTCCAGGTGCGGCCACGCCCTCTCTTTAGTGCGCCGCGTGCCGCCGGGGGCCCGGGTGGGTTCCGGAATCGGTGAGGACTTACACCACGTGATAACCCGGCGACCCACGCTGGAGGACTGGGCCTCGTGGTGGCGCACAGTGATACCCGCAATGGCTACCGCCGTACCTATATACACGCAGCCAGAGCTACAGTCCGACAGACCTGGGGAAGGAATGTTCCGGAACTGAGGAGTATTGGCGCCTCGCCCATCGCACTCGCTCCAAGAGATGAACGGAAAGTCAAAGATAACTAAGCGCAGGACTGGTAGGTGCACTGCATCACCGCACAGGGAGTGCCAATCCGCCCCCGGGCGACTGGGCAGCGCCGTGCTGACCTCCAGCCTCGGCCTGGGCTCGCATTCGGCGGGACGTCCCGTCCCCGCAGCTGCATGTGAGGCGCATGTGGAGTTGATAAGCGCGGGGCAACCCCCGGATCCCCGTGCCCGTCGCGGTCCTGCGCCTTCCTGCCTGTCCCGGGACAAAGGGCGTCTACAGAGCAGGAAGCACGGGCTCATCCCGCCCGCCCCCGCGCAGAATGGTGTCTATGTCTGAGATCGCCCAAGACCCCGCCGCACAAACGGCACATTCTTCTCCCCGCGCGCCGCTCCCAGCTATTTCTAATCAGAGACAGAGCGTCCCTAATTGGGGTCAGCAGAGCGGCACAATGGCGAGATGAGTAATGCTGAATGTTTGGCTCCCGAGCTCGTCTGTGGAGGCCCCGGGTGCCACGCCCGCATCCAACTTCCTGCTTCCACCGGAGCACTTCCAGCACACCACGGCGCCCTAGGGGGTGGTGGTGGGTGGTTGGTGGTGGGGGGGTGGGGTGTCATGGTAGTTTTAAACTGTTCACCTCAACGCCTTGGTCTCACACCGTCGACGTGACGTTTAGAATGTTATCGCGAAAAGAGGCCTGTCGGAATGACCGCGTGACTTTAGTGTTTTGTCTGAAGCGGGCGTCGGGGGTAAATAAATGCGGACGTGGGGGAAACGGCGGAGTCATTTGCGGGTGACAGAAGCTGGTTGAAATACTGCGCCGATGATTCATCTTTCAGACAGGCAGGTCAGCCACCCTCTCAGCAACCAGGCCAGAGTCTCATGGTTCAAACGCCGAGAAACACTCGCACACAAATCTATTTCACAGCCCTGCACGGGACAGGAGGGAGAGAGAAAGAGAGAGAGAGAGAGAAAGAGAGCGAGAGAGAGGGAGAAAGAGAGAGGGAGAGAGGGAGAGAGAGAGAGAGAGAGAGAGAAACAGAAAAGAGGGAGGGAGAAAGAAAGACAGAAAGAGAGCGAGAGAGAGGGAGAAAGAGAGAGGGAGAGAGGGAGAGAGAGAGAGAGAGAGAGAGAAACAGAAAAGAGGGAGGGAGAAAGAAAGAAAGACAGAAAGAGTGGGAGATGGAGGGAGGGAAGGAGAGAGGGGGAGTTCCACCGCATCACACCCAGGTCAGGAGACGACAGTACCAGGGTATGAAATTAACACCAGCCCCAAGCCAAATGCTGGAAAAACATTTTTACTCTAGCAGCCACTTTGGCTGATAAACAATCAGGTTGTGTTATATTGTAAAAAAAATTGTGGTAAAATAGCTGGTGAAATGTTGAAAATGGCTGGTGATTTTTATTTTATTTTAGTGGCTGTAAGAGTTCATTTCATTCCCAGGACAGGACTGCCCCTTGTGACTACGCTCCCTGATAGCCAGGCTGAGAAAACAAGCACAACTAAAGTGAGCTGTTTGTTGCCTGGTGCGTTCTTATTCATTTCCTCCTTGTTTTTATTGGATTTTTTTTGTCTTTGTGCTTGGCTAGAAGTGGGTGTCTGTGTCGTGCCCCCGCCGCACGGCCGCCCTCCTCTGCTCCTCTCTCCCTAAACTAAATGATCCTTTCATTTCCTGTCCGTCTGCCCAGCCCTCGGGTGGCTGTGCTGCGCGGGCTTCATCGCATGTAAAGCTCGTCGTCCTTCTCATTTGATCCTCTATCATAACACAGCGGCACACTGGCGCTTCCCGTCTGGACTGGCCTTGTGTGAGTTACCCCTTAGCTGGACTGGCCTTGCGTGAGTTACCCCTTGACTGGACTAGCCATGTGTGAGTTACCCCTTAGCTGGACTGGCCTTGCGTGAGTTACCCCTTGGCTGGACTAGCCTTGCGTGAGTTACCCCTTAGCTGGACTGGCCTTGTGTGATTTACCCCTTAGCTGGACTAGCCTTGCGTGAGTTACCCCTTAGCTGGACTAGCCATGTGTGAGTTACCCCTTAGCTGGACTGGCCTTGTGTGATTTACCCCTTAGCTGGACTAGCCTTGCGTGAGTTACCCCTTAGCTGGACTAGCCATGTGTGAGTTACCCCTTAGCTGGACTGGCCTTGCGTGAGTTACCCATTAGCTGGACTGGCCTTGTGTGTTACCCCTTAGCTGGACTGGCCTTGCCATGTGTGAGTTACCCCTTAGCTGGACTGGCCTTGCGTGAGTTACCCCTTGGCTGGATTGACCTTGCGTGAGTTACACCTTAGCTGGACTGGCCTTGCGTGAGTTACCCCTTGGCTGGACTAGCCTTGCGTGAGTTACCCCTTGGCTGGATTGGCCTTGCGTGAGTTACCCCTTGGCTGGACTAGCCTTGTATGAGTTACCCCTTAGCTGGACTGGCCTTGTGTGATTTACCCCTTGGCTGGATTGGCCGTCTGACTAAATTCCCCTTCGTGAAAAAAAGCAACAAGCAACTAGATACAACCCTAACCCCAAGTCTCCCCACCCACACCCACAGCCAAGCCCTCCTCTCTCTGTCTCCCTCCCTCCCTCCCTCCCTCCTCATCACATCCACTGAGACCTGACTCCGGAACTGACTTAGGAAGTACCTTAATGGTTACCAAACTTTTGGGAACTGCTTGAGCTTTGCAGGACTAAACATGTGTTTAGAGGAGACAACATCAGCAATCACCACTTGACCCCCTGACAGGCCAAGGGTCGCATACTTCTTTTTTTTTTTTTCTCACAGGAGAAAGAAAACTTTTACCAGATAATATAATCAAGAAAGAGCACAAGCATGTCATGGAGGGACTGCAAACATGCCTGTTTCCAGATGTTTGACAAGAGCGTTCAGAAACGGCGTAGGGAGGAGGGTCAGCACTTTCCACTGGGGAGTATTCAAGGTTCTGCACTTTGAAAAAATAAAGCACTCACGCACACACCTCAGCGCTCGCACACACACACATGCACACGCACACACGCACACACACACACACACACATGCACACACACACACCACAGCACACACACACACACACACACACATGCACACGCACACACACACCACAGCACACACACACACACACATGCACACGCACATAAATACATACACACCACAGCACACACACCTCAGCGCGCACACACACACACACACACACACACATATATATATACATACACACCACAGCACACACACACACACACACACACACACACACACACACACACACCACAGCACAAACACACACACACACACACACTCCTGGGCAGCACTGTGATTCTTTGCAGCTGTAAAACTATTTAAGGGAGGAGGGGGAAGAAAAAAAAAAAGAGGAAGGAAAAAACAGGACAACAATTATTTCTGCCGGTGACTTGAGAGCTGACGTGTGAATGAGTTGTTCAAAGAAAAGAAAGCAGAGTCATCCCTCAACATTCCCACGACTTCCCCCTCCAGTCACCCCGTTACTGTAAGTGATCCCAAGCCTCCGGGCCTCCTGGGATTATTATTTACGGCGACCGGATCGGAAATGTGAGAAAAACACACCCTCCGTCCTGCTCGCCGCGGCCTCCTGCGAAACCCAATCGACTGACAGGCCTCTCAACCAATCGCACAGCCGCAGCGGAAAGGGGCCATTAAAGGCCAGCTAATCACACGTCGGGGGAAGAGGGTGATATGATGGATGGATGGAGTGGACCACAGCCCCCAAACAAAATGGAAAAAAAGACAGCCAGCCAGAGGAGGAGGAAGAGGACACGCATCGATTAGCGGATCCGTGTGACGGAGAACGTCCCCACTGAGGGTCTGAGGAAGACGTAAAAGAAGAAAAAAAAGATCGATGCAAAAAAAGAAAAGGAGGGGGAACTACAGAAGGAAAGGAAAAAAGAAATAAAGAAACAAGAAAAGAACAAAAAGAAGGGGCACTTTGAGCTAAAAACATCTCAACATCAGCTTTCTCTGGAAACATTTAGGGCCTAATCATTAGAGAGCAGTTACTCATCATCACAGTTTATTACTCATCAACAGCTGTGCAGCACCAACGCACTTACTCCTGAAAAAAGCGCAATCAATCACCCTTTGTTCTGGCGGCCCTATCGGACGCTTTAATTGCCAAGACTTTCACAACTCCGCATCAGAACAACGGCTCATTTCCTATTTTAGGGATCGGCAGTTCTATTTACACACTCTGGGGTCCAGTTAATTGAAAGTTAGCTTTCGATATTGTCCCATTTTTCGAAGTATCACCCCTTTATCCGTAACTGTGCAGTAAAGCGGACGAAAAAAGAAAACCGAAAGGAATGGACAAGCGGGAATAAAAAGTACAACCACAGATGCTACATGGCGTTTCAGGTAGCCTGCAATAATCTAAAAACAGGGCCTACTATTAGGGTGGCACATAAAGGGATTTTTGGCGTGACCGGCTGTGCCAAACTGTAGGGTCGGTGGTTCTCCTCGGCAAAGAGCAGTAAGAAACAACTCAGATTGAAAAAAAACATGTTAACATGCCAAAAAAATAACCATCCACCAGCTTATAATGGAGGCTAGTAAAATAATTAGTGGTTTAATGCTTATATCACCAGTGAACTGGCAGTGGTGTGTCTGGCTTACAGTTTAAAGGCTCACTCAGTAATCTTGGTTGCTAAAAAAATTTGAATCGCTTACAAAAATTAAGATATGGTACTATAATATAGACTTATTATCCTAATGAAAATAGTGATAAAGAACCTGATAAAAAAAGCACTTCAAATAAGTGTTGGGCCGACACTACTTCCTCATTAATCTTCGTCTTCCGCATTTCATTCTTCTTCTTTGTTTTTTCATATCTGATCTTTTTTGTAGTCCTGGTGCAGCTCATCACCATGGAAACAAACGAATCACTCACTCGTCGTTTTTTACTTGGTGTTCACTCGTCAGATAATATAAAAGAACAGTTAGCGAACATTTTGCCAAATAAACCAAGCATTGGAAATGGTTTTGTCATATTGTACTATGGTTGGTTACAGTAAAAAAAATAATAATAATAAAAGTTAAAAAAACTACGGGACCCATGATCCACCAAGGTACTTTGCCATACGTGTAATGTTCATCAATTAGCAACCAAAATTAATGAGTGGGCCTTTAAAGCAGGTTTTCGTTTTTCCCCAAGCACATGATCCAGGCCCAGAACTGGGTCAAATCATATCAGAGAGCATGAAAGATGACTGTCAATGTTCAGTAGAGCCACAGTGCACTTTTTCAGTAAAACATCTTGTGTCATTAAGTATTAAGTTTTCCATTTCATGCACTGCACTGAGACAGGCAGAAAACAAAATTAATAAGGGACATTAAGAAGTATCTCATGTAAGAAGTATGGAGCAGAAACAAATTAATCATTTAAGGGGAAAAATAATTACAGTGCAGAATATATAATGCCATTACAGAAATAATAATATTTTGGCTATTACAGCACGGAAATGCAGAGCAGTTACAAGCCTGAGTTATCGATGTAATAAACAGATAAATATTGAGTGGTTGTGTTAACATTAAGCACCTAAATCACGCCTTGGCGTGTTATCGAATGGGGTGCTATATTTAACATGTTTCAGAGACAGGCTTTATTAACGGGAAACATCTGAAAAGCGGGTCACAGGGATGAGCTTTATTTTGACTTGGTCTCACGGAAAGGGGAGAAAAAGGTGGAAAAACAGTGTTCCGGATCTCACAGCCTTCCCTGTGGTCGTCCACATTCCAAAAGTAAAAGTCGACACCAAAGGGAAGCAACAGCATAAAAGCAAAATAAAGTACAACCGAGTAACAAAGGGGTTAATGAAGGGGGAAAAAATTACATTCTGTGCATGTTAAAGGTTAGAAGAATAATCACTCATTTGAAAAAACCGCTACATAAACATTTTTCCGGATGCAATTTTCAGTCCTAGGATACATTTCCCAGTAGAAATCAGCAGCTAAGAGGAAATCGTTTAGTCTCCGTAAGTGCCAAATTGTATCCTGATTTTCCTGGTCTGGCCTCATTTTCAGAACTGGTGGTAAGAGCTCTGCAGTCTTTCACCCAGTGACTGTGTAAACATGTCTTTAAAAGAGAGACATAATCCTTGTGTGGGCTCGCTCACGGAGGGTTATGAAAAATGTTTTAGACTCTTCAGCCAGCCCCCTCTCCTACTACAGGCAGAAGCCTTTAAAAAAGACAGGAGGTACGTGAGCTGTGCTCCCATATCACAGCGGCAAAGCGTGTCATGCATTTCATTTTCATTTCATGTAAAAAAATAAATAGCAGGTTTTTATTAGCTGGAACAGATTTGTGTTTATTAAAAGACATTTGTGTTTATTAAAATATATAATGTACCACTGTACAAAACATGAGACTGTTCTGAAATAAGCCACAAAAATATATCAGAAGCCTGAGTCCGGTCTGAGTGTCATCTGAGGCCACGTTAGCCTCTTCAGCAGCTTCTTAAAAAGATTACACCTTGCTTACAATCACTTGCTCCCTCTGAGAAAAACATTAACTTCCTCACCTTCCCCGGAGGTCTCACTGAGAAACCTGCCTCACCTTCCCCTGAGCTCACACTGAACAACCTTCACCGTCCCCTGAGCTCACACTGAGAAACCTTCCTCACCTCCCCCTGAGCTTACACTGAGAAACCTTCCTCACCTTCCCCTGAGCTCTCACTGAGAAACCTTCACCTTCCCCTGAGCTCACACTGAGAAACCTTCCTCACCTTCCCCTGAGCTCTCACTGAGAAACCTTCACCTTCCCCTGAGCTCACACTGAGAAACCTTCCTCACCTTCCCCTGAGCTCACACTGAGAAACCTTCCTCACCTTCCCCTGAGCTCACACTGAGAAACCTTCCTCACCTTCCCCTGAGCTCACATGGAGAAAACTTCCTCACCTTCCCCTGAGCTCACACTGAGAAACCTTCCTCACCTTTCCCTGAGCTCACACTGAGAAACCTTCCTCACCTTCCCTTGAGCTCTCACTGGAAAACCTTCCTCACCTTCCCCTGAGCTCACACTGATGAGCTCACACTGAGAAACCTTCCTCACCTTCCCCTGAGCTCACACTGAGAAACCTTCCTCACCTTGAACAACCTTCCTCACCGTCCCCTGAGCTCACACTGAGAAACCTTCCTCACCTTCCCCTGAGCTCACACTGAGAAACCTTCCTCACCTTCCCCTGAGCTCACACTGAGAAACCTTCCTCACCTTCCCCTGAGCTTACACTGAGAAACCGTCCTCACCTTCCCCTGAGCTCTCACTGAGAAACCTTGCTCACCTTCCCCTGAGCTCACACTGAGAAACCTTCCTCACCCTCCCCTGAGCTCACACTGAGAAACCTTCCTCACCTTCCCCTGAGCTCACACTGAGAAACCTTCACCTTCCCCTGAGCTCACACTGAGAAACCTTCCTCACCTTCCCCTGAGCTCACACTGAGAAAACTTCCTCACCTTCCCCTGAGCTCACACTGAGAAACCTTCCTCACCTTTCCCTGAGCTCACACTGAGAAACCTTCCTCACCTTCCCTTGAGCTCTCACTGGAAAACCTTCCTCACCTTCCCCTGAGCTCACACTGAACAACCTTCACCGTCCCCTGAGCTCACACTGAGAAACCTTCCTCACCTTCCCCTGAGCTCACACTGAGAAACCTTCCTCACCTTTCACTGAGCTCTCACTGAACAACCTTCACCGTCCCCTGAGCTCACACTGAACAACCTTCACCGTCCCCTGAGCTCACACTGAACAACCTTCCTCACCGTCCCCTGAGCTCACACTGAACAACCTTCACCTTCCCCTGAGCTCTCACTGAGAAACCTTCACCTTCCCCTGAGCTCACACTGAGAAACCTTCCTCACCTTCCCCTGAGCTCACACTGAGAAACCTTCACCTTCCCCTGAGCTCCCACTGAGAAACCTTCCTCACCTTCCCCTGAGCTCACACTGAACAACCTTCACCGTCCCCTGAGCTCACACTGAGAAAACTTTCTAAAGACACGGCACGTTTGTGTGTGTGTGTGTGTGTGTGTGTTTGCTTACTGCCAATTCACTGGATTATGTCCTGTTGACCAGTGTGCCTACAGTAGTGCCCCTGCTGGTTTTTGGGGAGATGGGGACATGGAGCGCATCCCACTGCCGGGGGGACTGAGGAGGCCCGGGGGCGGCTGGTGCTCGTTATCGCCGTGGAGATGCTGATCCAAGCTCTTCGCCCTCAGCGCCCTCCTTACAGGCTGACCCAGTTCGGAGGGGGGCGTCACTAGGAGGCCGGCCCCTGGGAGCAAGGTGCACTCAAACGAAAAGGCCAAGAACACCTTGCACCTTCTCCAGAAGATAAGCTTTCTCCCTCAATCCATGTTATATTTAGCTCTCTTACTTCCTTCCATTTCCTCACTTTCTTTCTCTGTCCATCTTTCTGGCTCTCCCCCTCTTTTTCTCACCCATTTCTCTCCTTCTTTCTGGCTCTCCCCCTCTTTTTCTCACCCATTTCTCTCCTTCTTTCCCCCCAAGCTGCCCTATTTTTCCTCATTCACTCTCTCTCGCTCACTTCTTTTTTTTTTTTCAAACCCAAAATGATTTTTGCACCATTCCCAAATAGCTGCACGGGGGTGTGTGCCTGTCTTATGGAAGTAATGTATATTAATACGCACTTCCAGTGGCGTGGAAAATGCCCAGGACCTGCCATACAGCTTGTTCAGGGCCCAGGTTCACCTCTTCAAAGCCGTTGCTTAATAAGACTGTTCCACACAGACCTGACCCATGTGCCGTGGAGCCATTTTCTCAATCCTGGCTGCAGTTGAATGAAACAAACCACACTTTTCCTTCGTGCCTTCCAAAAATAACTAAACCCCCTCCCCAGTCCACTCCATCTCCTGCATGTACCGACATTAAGATAACTACATGGTACTGTATGTACAGCAGAATAAATTAGCTCAAATAGTCCACTGTTGCTTTTACACACACACTCCTAATGCTTTATTGAAAACACATGTATTTCAGGGGATTTTCTTCTTTTTTTTTTGCTCTCGGTTGTCCCAGGAACACATTTTGAGCTTTTGCGTGAAGACTAAGAAGAAGCCAAAATGCCACTTCCTTTCGAGGCTCGCGGCTGCGTCCCATTCAGCGTTAAAATGACGCGAATGCGAGTCATTCGGCTCCAGCACCAGAAAGCCATTCTTTAAAATCACAAAAGTGTTAGAATCCGAGCCTTCATCAACAGGGCATTAGCCTTTCAGCGTTCCAGCATGTGAGCATCCTGTCTGTTTATTATAAACACATTTTGCTGCCACGCTTATTTAGGGTAATATATACAACTATTTGGAAGTTCTGCTATAGTTGGCTATTGGCCCTTTAGCCCGAGGAAAGTTCAACTCTTGAATCAATTTGCTGGCGAACTGAGCAGAGAAGGGGACATCCAAACACAAGAAAGTTCCAGAATAGCTGCAGAATGCTAACGAGAACGCTCAGCATATTTTCACACAAAATGTCCTTTCGAGGGGGAAGAGAGAAAAAAACTATTAATAAGGCCCAGAAATGATGCCTTCCAGCCCTGTTCATACAATAAGGTATAAATTACGGTGATAAGATCAGGGAAAAGTTCAAACGGAGAGATTTTCACGTCTGGCCCCATGCCCCTGTCATCAAATTAATGGATCTCACTTAAGAGTGGTTCCCAAAGAATGTGATAAGTAGCGCTTCCTGCGCTACTGATAACGGTAGAGCAGCTGAGCGCTGGCTGTGTCCACATCGCTGGGCTCTCGGCAGGCCTTGTGACTACATACATGCCAACCAGAGGAGCACAAGCGGAAATGAGAAGGGTCGTCCTCTAGGCTAAACAAAAAGGCCACGTCTGGTGGGAAGAAAACGCATACAAACACACACACGCAGACACACACCACACAAACAAACACACGAACGGACACACACACACATACACAAACAAACACACGAACGGACACACACACACACCACACAAACATACACACGGACAGACACACACACACGCACACATACACAAACAAATACACGGACAGACACACATACACAAGCACACACACACACACACACACACACACACACACAAACAAACACACGGACGGACAGAGACAGACACACACACGCACGCACACGCACAGGCACATACTGAGAAGCTAAGTAATAAAGTGTGCCTGCCTCTATTTGTTATTTGGCACAGTGAAGGCCCAGGATGTGAAATGCATAGAGGGCCTATGAGCACGTCGCTGCTTCAGGCTGATTTACAGCACGACTGAATTAGTCACAATGCACTAGTCCAAGGACTAGGGAGCCATCTTAGAACACCAGGACAGGAAACGGGAGTGCGATTTCTGGCTGACATTTTTCACGTTCCTCCGGTGATTCGAAACACACACACGCAGACACACGCAAACACACACAGACACAAACACGCAGATGCACAGGCAAACACACAGGCATACATGCACACACTCCCTCACTCACATACACACACACACAAACAAACATGCAGATACAGACAAACACAAGCATACATGCACACACACACACACACACACACACGCACGCCGACTGGCAAGCGGTTATTTCCAAGTGAAGAAAGAGAAGTGGGAGGGACTAAATCCCTCTAAACTTCCCTCTCCACACCTCGCGGCCGCCACCTGGATCTGCTGTGGGGAAGACGCGCTCGTCCGGCTTAATCTGCCCGCTAAATGAATAAACAAAGGACGGCTCTGTTGCTCAGACGGCCAGGTGAGCAGATATCATCTTCCAACACCGAAACTCATCTACACAAACGCAGCACAGGAAATGACCCGCTGGTCCTCCACACCTGGGGAACTGGGAGGAGTTGCGAGGAGCCGAGGTGAGCACAGAAGGCAGGAGCGAGTGGTTGGGTGGGGGGACACATCTTCATGTGACTCTCGTACACCGTTGACTGTGATAAAGGCCGGCCCGTGATCCGTTTCCCCTTTCTTTCACACCCAACCCCCCCCCCCCCCCCCCCCCCTCCACACCCCCCCCCCCCCCCCCCCCCCCCCTCGCTGCCCTCTCTCCCTCCTGAATTTAATACAGCACGGACAGATCCCTCCCTCTCCCCCTCCCTCTCGCTCTCTGTCTCTCTGAAAAAATTAGGGCCGGTTTCCGCCTCGCGTCGCCATTTTGGGACAAAGGACGAGAGGCGGCGCGGGGTCCATTGCGTCATCCGGAGGCGAGCTCACCGCCAGGAACCCTGCGGCGTATTTCATGCACAATTCATTCCTAAGCGCTCCGTCGGCACGTCGCTCCGGGCCTGGCGGTGGCCGCTTCGGGCCGCTTCACAGCAGCTGCTGCAGCGTAAAAGTAAAGAAACGCCATAGCAACGGCCCAGCGGTTACATTACGGAGAGGCCGAGTGCGAGCTGGGATCTGGATCAACACCACGGAAGGCGGGATAATGCTTCAGTGCGAAGGGGGCGGTGTCGGACTCCGTTAACGTCAATTAGGGTGACTGTCCTGGGATCGGCAGGAAGCGTATGCGACCAGATAAGAGCTGCTTCTTGGACCGGAGGGGTTTTCTTGACTTTAAAGGGGGGGGGGGGGGGGGTGTCTTCAGGCCGACCCGCGATTGGGTGAAAAGGCACCTGAGCCGGAGGTGTAACAGAAACTGGGCTCACGCAGATAACGTCGTGAATAATTATATCGTCGAAATGCTCAACAGTGGCCATTTCCCTGCAGCAAATGAGTAAACAAACCTACAGAATCGATAGATAATTTGCACACTCATTCTTGGGCAATTGATGTTACACTTGGAAAGCAGTGGAGTGTTAAAAACAGCAAAGCAAATTTAGCGTGTTACATTGCACAATATTATGACCGTGGCTGACTCAAGGCAGTGTTTTCTCTCGTTATTCAGTTACGGATTTATTTCAACTAAATTAAGTTGAGTCGAGTAGAATTAGGTGAAAAATTTGCAGATTTTCAGCTCAGGATGAAGCCAGGCTCAGGGCATTCGCGCCATGCTCAACAACCGTGGGGGCGCTGAGCACGAAAAAACTACCCGCTTGGTCCTCAGGTAAAAAAAACAGGCCTTTTTTGGTAAGTTGGCGGTAAAGCTCGTAACTCTAATGTGATACTAAAAGAGAAGCACGTCAGGCTCACACAGGAGACAAACGGAGACTAATTCACGTTGGGAAGGGTGCAGTATGCTACAAAGAAAACCACAAATTCAGCTTCGTGATGACTCAATCGGGCCGATGAACGATACCAGTAGACGTGGGACCCTCCAGGAATTGTGCTGGATAGCGATTTCAAAACATCTTCTAGTTTTACGCACCGCCTTCAAAAAAAGGAAAACGACAGCTCTCTGGACGTCAACTGAATTCCTCGGTCATGCAATTAACATAATATTATCCCATGAGGAAATGGAATATCCTGTAATATATTGTGGACTTGTGTGTAAAATATAATTATAATTTATACGATGGTCTGGGTGAACACTCGATTCTGATTGGTCAATGAGCGGTGGTTATTCTGTATAATTTGGTCATCCAGGTCACAGGTTTGATCACCGTTCTAAATTCAAGCGCTGCCTGGCCACTGTGGCCAGCTACACAACCTATGGATGGGAATGGCAAGCTATGCTCCATGACCGGTTCATTCAGAGTCCAAAACATTCAAGAAGTGGAATAAATAAAGTCAATTATTACAGTAAAATAAGCAGAATGTATCCTACCTACTTTCTTTCCCTCAGTGACTAACATAACGGCAGACGGCTACTCCGCCTCGTAGGCTACGAATAGTAACTTAGGCTACTGCATAGCTGGGCTTTGATAAACTTTTGTCATTGTTATGAAGATAATGCAAATGCAATACGTGGCTAGGTAACTATATAGCTAGGCATAGTTAGCCTACATTATCAAAGAGTTAGCAAAGCAGTTTGGTGTTTATATGTGCAATCTTTAATCTATTTTACTGCAAGCCATAGATCCGTCTCTTCTATGTATAAGTTACCATAGCAACAGCATACAGCTGATATATATATAAAAAAGCAAATATCTTAGTTACAACAACTTTAATCTCGCAAAACACTTTTGTGGTTAGAGGTGCAGTATTTATTCAGTTTCGAAATACGATTTATCATAGTAGGAATTTGCATGCAAATTTACGTCAGCAACACGCTGACTGCTTGTGAATGCAAGCTACTGCACAAAGCACGTTCATCTGTATAGGCTATATGTAAACTTTTTATTCAGAAAAATCTAACTCCGTAGTATTTTTCAGATGTTCCCATGCATATCATGATGCAAATCTGAAATGTATTTCCTTAGCTTAGGCTATTTAAAATAGGCTACATTGCGTGACCAAACCATTTTTAAAAAGCAAGACGGAGAGGGAGGTCACGTTGAATCTGATTGAGTTATGGTTTCATACACTTTTCTTAAATAATGTAAAGACAAAAACAACCAAAATTGGTGCCAATTCTATGTTGTAAAACCGAGAAGGAACTATTTTCAATTGTTTTCAGAACTAACAACGGAGAGGGTTTTGCAAAGCAACGCACTAAATAGAACTACTAGGCCTAACCAGAAATAGAATTAACGACGAGAGGATATTTGTTCAATTAGAACTACCAACCAGCAGTTTTGCTTGACAACGCAAAAACAACATGGCCAGAGGGCAGTGGAAGGATTTTAGCTGATTAAGTTGATAAAAATCAGTAAATATGAAAGTAACTAAATATAATTATCGTTGGTAACCATGGTACAAACACAATAATCCACACCTCGTCGTGGATTATTGCTTAGCCTACATATTCCACCGCAGTGTAATGAATTGCAACTTCTTAAAGTAGTATACAGGTACTGTATAACGTTATGTGTCAATTCGTTGTAAAGTGTTGCAACACGGTGATTTTATTTCAATATATTATTGACTATATTTCAGTTCCTTGAGGAACAAAAAAAAATAACATTTTGAAATTCGAGAAACTGCGATAAAAACAAGGCGAACTGGGTTGAGAAAAGAGCGTTATTGACACTGCAGAACTCGGGTTTGTGCCGTGCAGAACAGGGCCTGTCTCTGCGCACCGCGGCGTGAGGTGCGTGACGCTGGGCTGATCGGCCGATCCACCGGGGTCGTGTGAGGAGGGGTGGCACGGTCCCAGACGGGCGCCACATGTTCTGCCACACATGCCTAGAGCAGGGGCGGCTTAAAACCCCAGCTGGCAGGTCAGACCCCCACCCCCCCCCCACCCCCCCCGCGATTCCCTCTGCTGGAGTCACAACTGATACTGTGTGTCAAAATGTGCCTGTCAATCACGCCCCCGGTTCTGCCTGTGTGGCTTAGCCTGACCTATTTCTGATCACGATGGTAATGTGCAAGTGAAGAACATCAACCCCCCCACCCAGCAAACATGCATTCAACTGATCCCGGATCAGGTACGCGCTGCTGAAGGTTCTATGGTGAACCCTGAGGACTCTATCCCCCCTGTTCCTGGTTCCCATCCTCTCACCTGCTACACTGCCACTGTTACTGTGGAAACGGGTATCCTGGGCTGTGAAATGAGGATACAGTCATGGTAAAAGTAGAGTGAATTTCATCAGGGTTATTCTGTGGGTTATTCTCCCCTGTTATTCTGAGGCAGGAGAGACATGCAGGGAGCTGGGGGAGAGGGGGGGGGGCGATTTAGGGCCCGTCAGACAGCCTGGCAGCTCAGGAGAGGTAACCCACGCGAGCGGAGCGCTCAGCAGATGCCTGACACATCGGCGTCCATTCAGCGGCTTTCTACACAGCAGCTGCTCTGTATCTCCTGCCCCTGGCGTTTTTACAGCCAGACAGCCAGGACGCTCGCAAGGGCTTCTGGGAAACGCCAAGCGGAGCATGAGTTCAGCCCGACATGCCGAGACTCTCAATTGCACCCTTTCATCACGCGTTTCCTCAGCCGGTATCTAGCATGCAAGCGCAAAAACATTTTTGATAAAGAAATGCCGACAAAACTGTCAAATGAATGTCCGACCCGTGTGGAATTTTACACAGGATGCTCAGATTTTCATCGGTACCGTCGAACTGCTCAGCGCAGCGGGCGCGTGAGCGGGACTCACATTTCCTCCTTCGCTTCCTTCTCAGAAGAGGAATTTGGTCGAACTCGAAATCTCTACGGCCGTCTGTGATCATTCAGCCGATTTCATGCACTCGTTGGTGTATCCCTACATGTGCTCAGGCCATTTGCCATCTCTCTCCCACAAGTACGGTGGAAGAGGAAGAGCAGAGAAGAGGAATAAATCTAGGCGTCTGCCAGACCGTGCTGAATGCATTTACTGCCCCGCCCAAAGAGAGAACCAGATACCGCGGGAGACCCGGCCCTCTGAACCGCGGACACATGGCGGCCAATAACAATGGTGCCTTTCATCACGTGACTGAGGTGGACGAAAATAACAAAAAAAATAAAATAACCCAACAAAGCACCTAAATCCCACCTTTTCCATTATTCCGGAGCCGTGGGGGTCACCAGAAGAAAGAGTCAGTGTACGAGAGCCGTGGGGGGGGGCAGTGCAGGTGGCAGGCTGATAGGTGGGGGGTGCTTGGGGTCAGAGAAACGGGGCCCTATCAGCATTGATTAAAAATAGAGCCCTTTATTGTGAATGAGATCCTGTGGGCCTGAATGTGACCACTATCTCTAACAACAAAGTGCCTTTATGAGCGGGCCAGGTAATTACAGGCCGCGGGTCAGGACCCTCAGTCCATATCCATTACCAGCAGATCTGCCAGCGCCCGGCTGCCCGACCCTGAGCCGCTGAGCCGCGCTGGGAAAGGGGAAGCCGCCGGAGCGCTCAGGCCTGTCCCACCTGCCCCCGGGCACCGCCCCTCACTGAGCCAGAGAACCACACACCTTCACACCTCCCACCTCCAACACACACTAATACTCACTCACACACTCACGCTAACACTCACTCACGCATACGCACTAACACTCACACACACACAATTACAGACACACTCACTCACTCACTCACACACGCACTAATACTCACTCACGCTAACACTCACTCACGCATACGCACTAACACTCACACACACACAATTACAGACACACTCACTCACTCACACTCACGCTAACACTCACTCACGCATACACACTAACACTCACACACAATGACACACACACTCACACTCACACTCACTCACACAATGACAGACACACACACACACACACACACACACACACACACACACACACACACACACACACATACACAGACTCACTAGCACTCACACAATGACAGACACACTGACACTCACTCATGCACACTCACACACACACACACACTGACAGACTCACTCACACAACCGGAAGTGGATTTTTACAAAAATATGAATGATCTGATTCCATGGACACATGCACAACCACAACTATATTTTCACTTGGAAAAAGTGGAGAGGTTGCTCATTGAACAGCAGCCAAATGAAAAACAACCCGACGGCCTGTGGCCAATCGCGTGCTAGCGGCTTCAGCGGGGGTGTTTGCCAGGGGGTTTCCTCTGGGCCGGGCGTGCGCGCGCCGTGACGGCGCACTGATAAAAGGCTGCCATCATTCCCGGCGCTGGCGCTCGCCGGCGATCCCCAGCCCGCGATAGCCGGGAGGCCCGAGCACTGCGCTGCCACCGCCGGCGAACGGCGGGGTGTCTTCTCCACTCAGTCAAAACAAAACAAAATCAAAAGAGTCCTCGGTTCCTGTGCGCACTCCTTTATCGCAGCCGGTGGCAGATTAAACGCCGTCTCTGGGCTCGACACAAAGCGCTGTGTTGTCTATGCCGCTCTGCCCAACGGCCGGGGGGGGGGTGCGATAGCAGTATCGATAATGCTGGGCAACGAGTCGCATTGATTCTGTGAATCTTAGACAGTGGCCTATGTCCCGCCTGCCCTCCCCTGAAAATCATCAACCACCCGCTCACCACAGTGTCACTGGGGCCTGCAAGAGCCTCGCAGATCTAACCAGTAAGACTCTGGGAATGTGCCGTTTCGTACCCCCTCCCGAGAGGCTACAGCATCTTCAGAGAGGCAAGAGTATCACAACCCCTGTCTGTAGAGCAGTATCCTGTGCGTGCAAACAGAGCTGGGCTGCCTTTCACCCCGATCGATGCCATTAATAATGTGTAAGGTTCCCAATAAGCCACACGAGAGAGAGAACACAAAGTCAATCCGAGACACTGTTACGACCCCTGAAATTAGCGCCGATCAATAACCAGGGCCGCCCCGCCCCGCCCGTCTGCTCTGCAGGGGCGGCGGGCCGTTAACCAAGCAGCGGGATCAGGCGGGGAGGGTGGGGGGTAGTCCCCGGGACAAACAGGCCCGCGCGGCCTTTTGAAGGTAAGACAAAGTGATGTGCACTGATAAGAGGAGGCGCCACGCTGGTTAGACCCTGAGCGCTGAGCAATCACACGCAGACTGATAAGGATCGGCCATAAAAGGCAGCGGAGCCTGCTCTAGCGTCGGCCTCCTAACCTGGACCGGAGGGGAGGGAGGGGGGGGAGGCATGGGGGGACTCCTGGTTCAAGCCAGGTAATAAAAGTTTACAACCTGGTTTAGGGAAAACAAATGTGACAAGGCCCTCGTAACGAGGCCGGTCACGGTCACGGTCCCGGACGCTGGCAGCTGGGGGCTCAGGCACTGTCATACTGTTGAAGGAGCTTCTCTATTCCAACACCCCTGCTGTATCCTCTATCTTGGATTTTTACAATGTTTTTTTATTTATTATTTGTATGTGAAAAAGGGAAACTTTGTGGAAGTGTCACAACATGAACTGCACTGTCCTAGACTGGTGTCACTAACTCAGCTCAGTAACACACTCTCACACTGCTGTCACCTCAGTAATACTGTCCATTAGTGCTCTCAGCTCAGTAACACACTCTCACACTGCTGTCACCTCAGTAATACTGTCCATTAGCGCTCTCAGCTCAGTAACACACTCTCACACTGCTGTCACCTCAGTAATACTGTCCATCAGTGCTCTCAGCTCAGTAACACACTCTCACACTGCTGTCACCTCAGTAATACTGTCCATCAGTGCTCTCAGCTCAGTAACACACTCTCACACTGCTGTCACCTCAGTAATACTGTCCATCAGTGCTCTCAGCTCAGTAACACACTCTCACACTGCTGTCACCTCAGTAATACTGTCCATCAGTGCTCTCAGCTCAGTAACACACTCTCACACTGCTGTCACTTAAGAAAGACTGTCCATTAGTGCTCTCAGCTCAGTAACACACTCTCACACTGCTGTCACCTCAGTAATACTGTCCATCAGTGCTCTCAGCTCAGTAACACACTCTCACACTGCTGTCACCTCAGTAATACTGTCCATTAGCGCTCTCAGCTCAGTAACACACTCTCACACTGCTGTCACCTCAGTAATACTGTCCATTAGTGCTCTCAGCTCAGTAACACACTCTCACACTGCTGTCACCTCAGTAATACTGTCCATCAGTGCGCTCAGCTCAGTAACACACTCTCACACTGCTGTCACCTCAGTAATACTGTCCATTAGCGCTCTCAGCTCAGTAACACACTCTCACACTGCTGTCACCTCAGTAATACTGTCCATTAGTGCTCTCAGCTCAGTAACACACTCTCACACTGCTGTCACCTCAGTAATACTGTCCATTAGCGCTCTCAGCTCAGTAACACACTCTCACACTGCTGTCACCTCAGTAATACTGTCCATCAGTGCTCTCAGCTCAGTAACACACTCTCACACTGCTGTCACCTCAGTAATACTGTCCATCAGTGCTCTCAGCTCAGTAACACACTCTCACACTGCTGTCACCTCAGTAATACTGTCCATCAGTGCTCTCAGCTCAGTAACACACTCTCACACTGCTGTCACCTCAGTAATACTGTCCAGTAGTGCTCTCAGCGCAGTAACACACTCTCACACTGCTGTCACCTCAGTAATACTGTCCATTAGCGCTCTCAGCTCAGTAACACACTCTCACACTGCTGTCACCTCAGTAATACTGTCCATCAGTGCTCTCAGCTCAGTAACACACTCTCACACTGCTGTCACCTCAGTAATACTGTCCATTAGTGCTCTCAGCTCAGTAACACTCTCACACTGCTGTCACCTCAGTAATACTGTCCATCAGTGCTCTCAGCTCAGCAACACACTCTCACACTGCTGTCACCTCAGTAATACTGTCCATCAGTGCTCTCAGCTCAGTAACACACTCTCACACTGCTGTCACCTCAGTAATACTGTCCATCAGTGCTCTCAGCTCAGTAACACACTCTCACACTGCTGTCACCTCAGTAATACTGTCCATCAGTGCTCTCAGCTCAGTAACACACTCTCACACTGCTGTCACCTCAGTAATACTGTCCATTAGTGCTCTCAGCTCAGTAACACACTCTCACACTGCTGTCACCTCAGTAATACTGTCCATTAGTGCTCTCAGCTCAGTAACACACTCTCACACTGCTGTCACCTCAGTAATACTGTCCATTAGTGCTCTCAGCTCAGTAACACACTCTCACACTGCTGTCACCTCAGTAATACTGTCCATTAGTGCTCTCAGCTCAGTAACACACTCTCACACTGCTGTCACCTCAGTAATACTGTCCATCAGTGCTCTCAGCTCAGTAACACACTCTCACACTGCTGTCACCTCAGTAATACTGTCCATCAGTGCTCTCAGCTCAGTAACACACTCTCACACTGCTGTCACCTCAGTAATACTGTCCATCAGTGCTCTCAGCTCAGTAACACACTCTCACACTGCTGTCACCTCAGTAATACTGTCCATCAGTGCTCTCAGCTCAATAACACACTCTCACACTGCTGTCACCTCAGTAATACTGTCCATCAGTGCTCTCAGCGCAGTAACACACTCTCACACTGCTGTCACCTCAGTAATACTGTCCATTAGTGCTCTCAGCGCAGTAACACACTCTCACACTGCTGTCACCTCAGTAATACTGTCCATCAGTGCTCTCAGCTCAGTAACACACTCTCACACTGCTGTCACCTCAGTAATACTGTCCATCAGTGCTCTCAGCTCAGTAACACACTCTCACACTGCTGTCACCTCAGTAATACTGTCCATTAGCGCTCTCAGCTCAGTAACACACTCTCACACTGCTGTCACCTCAGTAATACTGTCCATTAGCGCTCTCAGCTCAGTAACACACTCTCACACTGCTGTCACCTCAGTAATACTGTCCATTAGTGCTCTCAGCTCAGTAACACACTCTCACACTGCTGTCACCTCAGTAATACTGTCCATTAGTGCTCTCAGCTCAGTAACACACTCTCACACTGCTGTCACCTCAGTAATACTGTCCATCAGTGCTCTCAGCTCAGTAACACACTCTCACACTGCTGTCACCTCAGTAATACTGTCCATTAGTGCTCTCAGCTCAGTAACACACTCTCACACTGCTGTCACCTCAGTAATACTGTCCACCAGTGCTCTCAGCTCAGTAACACACTCTCACACTGCTGTCACCTCAGTAATACTGTCCATCAGTGCTCTCAGCTCAGTAACACACTCTCACACTGCTGTCACATCAGTAATACTGTCCATCAGTGCTCTCAGCTCAATAACACACTCTCACACTGCTGTCACCTCAGTAATACTGTCCATTAGTGCTCTCAGCTCAGTAACACACTCTCACACTGCTGTCACCTCAGTAATACTGTCCATCAGTGCTCTCAGCTCAGTAACACACTCTCACACTGCTGTCACATCAGTAATACTGTCCATCAGTGCTCTCAGCTCAATAACACACTCTCACACTGCTGTCACCTCAGTAATACTGTCCATTAGTGCTCTCAGCTCAGTAACACACTCTCACACTGCTGTCACCTCAGTAATACTGTCCATCAGTGCTCTCAGCTCAGTAACACACTCTCACACTGCTGTCACCTCAGTAATACTGTCCATTAGTGCTCTCAGCTCAGTAACACACTCTCACACTGCTGTCACCTCAGTAATACTGTCCATTAGTGCTCTCAGCTCAGTAACACACTCTCACACTGCTGTCACCTCAGTAATACTGTCCATTAGTGCTCTCAGCTCAGTAACACACTCTCACACTGCTGTCACCTCAGTAATACTGTCCATCAGTGCTCTCAGCTCAGTAACACACTCTCACACTGCTGTCACCTCAGTAATACTGTCCATTAGTGCTCTCAGCTCAGTAACACACTCTCACACTGCTGTCACCTCAGTAATACTGTCCACCAGTGCTCTCAGCTCAGTAACACACTCTCACACTGCTGTCACCTCAGTAATACTGTCCATCAGTGCTCTCAGCTCAGTAACACACTCTCACACTGCTGTCACATCAGTAATACTGTCCATCAGTGCTCTCAGCTCAATAACACACTCTCACACTGCTGTCACCTCAGTAATACTGTCCATTAGTGCTCTCAGCTCAGTAACACACTCTCACACTGCTGTCACCTCAGTAATACTGTCCATCAGTGCTCTCAGCTCAGTAACACACTCTCACACTGCTGTCACATCAGTAATACTGTCCATCAGTGCTCTCAGCTCAATAACACACTCTCACACTGCTGTCACCTCAGTAATACTGTCCATTAGTGCTCTCAGCTCAGTAACACACTCTCACACTGCTGTCACCTCAGTAATACTGTCCATCAGTGCTCTCAGCTCAGTAACACACTCTCACACTGCTGTCACCTCAGTAATACTGTCCATTAGTGCTCTCAGCTCAGTAACACACTCTCACACTGCTGTCACCTCAGTAATACTGTCCATCAGTGCTCTCAGCTCAGTAACACACTCTCACACTGCTGTCACCTCAGTAATACTGTCCATCAGTGCTCTCAGCTCAGTAACACACTCTCACACTGCTGTCACCTCAGTAATACTGTCCATCAGTGCTCTCAGCTCAGTAACACACTCTCACACTGCTGTCACCTCAGTAATACTGTCCATTAGCGCTCTCAGCTCAGTAACACACTCTCACACTGCTGTCACCTCAGTAATACTGTCCATTAGCGCTCTCAGCTCAGTAACACACTCTCACACTGCTGTCACCTCAGTAATACTGTCCATTAGCGCTCTCAGCTCAGTAACACACTCTCACACTGCTGTCACCTCAGTAATACTGTCCATTAGTGCTCTCAGCTCAGTAACACTCTCACACTGCTGTCACCTCAGTAATACTGTCCATCAGTGCTCTCAGCTCAGTAACACACTCTCACACTGCTGTCACCTCAGTAATACTGTCCATCAGTGCTCTCAGCTCAGTAACACACTCTCACACTGCTGTCACCTCAGTAATACTGTCCATTAGCGCTCTCAGCTCAGTAACACACTCTCACACTGCTGTCACCTCAGTAATACTGTCCATCAGTGCTCTCAGCTCAGTAACACACTCTCACACTGCTGTCACCTCAGTAATACTGTCCATCAGTGCTCTCAGCTCAGTAACACACTCTCACACTGCTGTCACCTCAGTAATACTGTCCATTAGCGCTCTCAGCTCAGTAACACACTCTCACACTGCTGTCACCTCAGTAATACTGTCCATTAGTGCTCTCAGCTCAGTAACACACTCTCACACTGCTGTCACCTCAGTAATACTGTCCATCAGTGCTCTCAGCTCAGTAACACACTCTCACACTGCTGTCACCTCAGTAATACTGTCCATTAGCGCTCTCAGCTCAATAACACACTCTCACACTGCTGTCACCTCAGTAATACTGTCCATTAGTGCTCTCAGCTCAGCAACACCATTTTATTCTGCCGTTATCTTTAAGTTGTCTCACACTGCTATTATCTCAATAATACTTTCCACACAAACGTACATCCTTGTGAATACACACAAAAGACACACACACATACTACATATGCAGGTGAATGGACTCCAGGATAATAACAAGATACCAGTACAATGGTACATTATCATAATAACCCAACGAAATCGCTTTAACACAAAGCTGCTGAGGAAGGCAGCAGTTTCATTCACATAAAGCCCATCACTAAATTAAAAACAACAGCCTCTTAACTTACAGTTTATGAAGTAAAGGATTTTAATCACAGACCTTTCGATTAAGTATTTCTGCAAAAGGCCATTTTCCAAAGGAGCAATGACTCCAATAGCACGACTTTCTCAGAAATAGAACGGCTTTAATTCAGTTACAGTACTGCACAGAGCATGCAAAACGACAGCTACGCTGTGGGCAACGAGGCCCGTGCCCCCAGCGCCAGCACTGATCGCAGATGATTGGATTATCCTAGCATAAATACAGGATAAAACATACGATAAAAGACAGGTAAACAACAACCCCTTAACAAGATCATTTTAATCTGACCCAAAGAGCAAGAATGGAAAGTCTATTTATCCAATCATAAAGGGGTTATGATCATAATCATAATGTGTGTATTCTGCACTCAGAAAAACCTCAGCTCTTTGACAGCCATTTCCCGGCCCGATCCCAGCGCAGCAGGTGGAACTGATCGATTGTCTCACGGCGCCATTACTGAAAGGTGTGTGTGTGGGGGGGTGGTGATGTGGGGACATGGGCATCATGGTAGTCATGGCTACAGATAGAACAGGGCAGTCTGTCCCTACCTGCACCAGCGTCCATGGCACTGGACAGACCACGGCGCTCCGCCACCAGCCTGGAGGACCCGGGCATGCTCACTGGCTCAGAGCGGACGGGCTGGATCCTGACATACAGAGCGAGGGAGTGAGTCAGTGCGTTCCGCCGTTATTATTAGCGTGCGCTGACGTGCCTGTTCTGGGCTATGGGAAGCGTTAGCGCCCTGTTTAGCGGTTAGCACCTGAGGCTGTGCAGTTCCAGGTCGTCGGTGTCGAAGTCGAGGAGAGGCTGCTGGGTGTCGAGGGGGCCCTGGGACTGCAGCACCGAGGAGCTGGAGGAGATGACCGTGGTCTGGCCCGATGGGTGGAGAGTCTTAAACTGGAACTGAGGGCCCATCCACAGACGCCGGTGAGGCCCGGTGTGGGTCACAATCTCAACCTACACACGCACACACGCACGCACACACAAGATACATATAAATATATAGAATTTGCGTACATGATCAGGGAAAAATGAGCCTTCAGTATGTTGTATGTAAGATGCACATCTGCGCATTTTCACACGTGGAATTGGGGCCTTCCCGTAAAAAACGTCATCTCTCACAGAAATCTCTTTCCCATACCGCAATGTTGCACGCCAAATTTCAGCTGAGCGAAATATCTACATTATCGCGGACAGACATCAACAATAATGTAGGTATTTCACAAAACATACATAATCATTGCATTGGCATAAAACAATTATCACTGCGTTGTGTTCCCCCTTTAATAACCCAGTTCGCAATGGGAGATTGAAATCAGGGCGCCGGTCGGCTTATGTTTATTCCAATATAGACTCTTGTGACGAGCGCCTGCCGCAGCTGTGGAAATTAGGCCGCGGAAGAGGATTGCCGCGTGTTTTGCAGTTAACACCGTCACTGTTGCGCCGCCCCGGAGGTAAACAGATGCCGCTGCAGTTTGTCGCCGGGTCTACGGCCAGATGTTTCCACCCCCGACCCTCCCGCCGCGCTGCTGCGTGACATACTGAGCCGACTTCACTCTGACAGCTCTCATTACCCACAGTGCCTCATCGCAAACTCCTGCTGCAGGACGCCGCCGTTTCACGCCAGGCCTCCCATTGTTGACATAACAAATCAAAGACGTAACCTGCTATATGGATTATGTTTTTTTTGTTTTTTTTAAACGGTCCAGAAGGTTTAGACGGCATTAACCCAATAGCCGTCACGCTGCGTATTCGTCACTTTTTGTCTCAAATGTGGACGGTGGCGGTGTACTGGCCGTCGATACGGGGGGGGACAAAACAGCGAGAGCTTTAACGGCGGGTTTAAAGAGCTCTGCGAGGCCACGCCGCTTCCTCCGGGTGTTGCACCGAGGACGCGGGCGAGCTCACGCGGCACGCGTGTCCGAAAGACGGCACGGCCGGAAAAAACATCAGCAAACCAAGGTCACAAAACCAATTGAGTTCACTACAACATTTGGATCAATCCAAATCCCTTAAAATGTTTTTAATGCTAATCTAATAAACCCAAACCCAATTAAATGATAATGAAAGCCGCAAGACGGCAGTAATGCAATTTATACAATTTTTGTTTATTTTATCTGTGTCGTTCTTGCCTGGAGACTATTGTACAACATGAGTGTTTTAATAAGCTGTCAGATGAATACCTCAGCAGGTGTCAGCAGTCACCATTGATGGTGTTATTACGATTAATGCACAAAATAAAATTGAGAGGAGAGGGGGAAAAACTCATGTGCAGGTATGATTTTTTTTTTTAAACTACAGCCAAAGAAAAGAAAACAACACGTATTAGAGTCAAGAAATGTACCAAGTAAGAAATAAAATAAAATAAAATTACTACGGAACTAAAACCAAATCAAACAAAAAATCTGACGACTAGGCAACCACAAATTCAGCAAAGCTGTGAAAAATAAAAACCCAGGTCTCAGTTTTAAGTGGGCATGGTTTCCATGTACAAATTCTGCTACTTTTATTTATTTCTAAAAACTTTTTGGCAGGTGCAAAACGTGGCGGGTGGGCGCAAATACGGCGTGCGTGACTTTGTGCCCACCTGGGAGAGCCATTCCTCGTCCTCCTGCCCGCTGTGGTCCGATGCCAGGCTGTCATACGACTCGTGCCTCGTGATGGGGCCGGGGCTTCCGGGGGGCACCACTGTGGACACACACAGAGATGCGGGGGCACGCGTTCATGTGTGAGTGTGTGAGCGTGTGTGTGAGCATGTGTGTGTGTGTGTGTGTGTGTGTGTGTGTGTGTGTGCGCGTGTGTGGTGAGAAAGACAGATGGAACTCTCGCAGGCTTGAATAAGCAGGCGCTGGAAATAAAAGTCTAAAGCACAGAATGAGGCGCTTCACAGCGTCGCTCAGGGCAACAGCGAGCTTTTCTAAATTTGTCTAATCGGAGAACAGGCTGTAAAAGCCGTCAGGTTTTCATCTGGTGCACACGGAACGGGCTGATGTCTGCCTGTTTCTCTCTCTCCCTCTCTCTCTCTCACTCTCTCTTTCTCCCTCTCTCTCTCCCAGGTGTTCAGCCCCCTCGAGCGCGCCGAGATGATCCAGCGCAGTCTCCACAGCTCTCGCCGCAGCCCAGGTAACGGATACCGAAGCCTCCTGAGGCTCCTCCGTCCGCAGCACAGCTCCCGAGCTCTTATTTTATCATCACTCCACAGGAGAACCCCGGTGAGCCACGGCCGGGCGGGGAGTTCATTCTGAGGGGACCCGAAATGAGCAGAAGGGGAAGGGCCCTGCCCAGGTACTTTGATTTCTCATGCGTTCTCTAATGGAGAGGAACAAAGAGCGCCTGTGTTACTTATTAAATGCAATCTAGGCCCCCACCCCCTCCCCCACACTGGTCCTTTCTGCTCTCTGACCCTGGGGCACAATAGCTGCTCACTAATGAATTATTGAAGTTTAGTGATGGTCAGTCGCTCTGTGGATCAGGTTTCTCCGGGCTTTCATTAGCCCTCTTGGCCTGAGCGGTGGACGGCCACAGCAGCCGGAATGAACCCTGTCGGCGGACGTCCCTGGCGCCAGAGGAGTCCGGCACGATGCTACCTGCTACACACGCTGGACCCGGGCCAGCAGTGCCGGGGATAAGCAGCCGTCTGACTGACATCGAAAACCAAAGATTTAGCATCCAGTCCCAGGAAGCATCCATCTCCACATGAGCAAAGCGGGTGTGCCGCCCGCCTCAAAGCCCTCAAACAAACCGCTGTTAAACCACACGCCGAGAGAGCGACGTGCTCGCCACAAAAACAAACAGCAGTTCAGACTGACGTTTGAACAGCGTTCTGAGCAGAAGACTGCAGTTTGAACAGCCTTCTGAGCGCAAGCAGGCCCGGCGACGGCAAAACACTTTAAAAAAAAGCACTATTTCGCCGAAATAGCGGCCTGACATCAGGACCGCTGAGGTGCAGAAAAGCGCCCCGAGCGCTGACGTCACAGCGGCCTAAAACGGACACCCTCTATTTAAAAGAGCCAGAGAGCGCGGCGAGAATTCACGGGCAGCAGGAAATTTCCTGGCGTGGCGCCGTTTTTTTATTTCCGCCGTGAGTGAAAAATAAAAAAAAGTCTCCTTTGTGTCACGACAGGGGGAGAACATAAAAGGTGCCTCTCTGCTAGCAGTGCTGTCCTGGGGCGGGGGGGGGGGTAGCAGCAGGTAGGGGTTACAAAGCAGTGCCAGGTATTGATTGAGTGACCCCCGGGCGTGTGACTGATAAGGCCGGCCCTGCCATGCTGCTGATGTTATCTTCAGGAATGGGGGGCAGGAAGGCCCCGGTTGAGCCCTCCTCTCCGCGTTTGGCTGAAGACTGAAGGAGCGCCGTGGCGTAAATGAGCAGACCGGACGAGGCCGGAGCCGCGGCACCGCACGCTGACCCCCGCAACCTGGCGCCTAGTTTTTCCTTTTTTACTGGCCATTAAGCCTTATTGACAAACACACAGTCAAGAGGCGCTCCCTGAGGTTTCGGCCTCCACAATTAGTGCATTACGGCAGGTGGAGGGGGCGGGGGAGGGTGGGGGGCGCCAAGCTGCCCCCCCCACCATCACACAGAGGAGCCAGCAGCAGCACCATGAGGTAAATTATTCAGTGATCGTCTCTGTCTGCAAAAATTATATGGCCTGAAAGAGGTGTCTAAAAACACACTGCAGACAGCTACGTAGATACTGACCCTTCCTTCAAGCAGGAGGAATGCGCCTTGAATCTCTGGAATGAACGTTGTGAGGCAGAAAACTTTAAGCCCCAAATGCTAATGAAAAACAGGCTGCCCTTCTAAGACGGTTATACGTTTTTTTAAAAAGAAGCCAGCCCAAAAAAATATTTTAAATAAAAAAAGAGCGGTTTTTATTAAATGCTGGCTATAGCCTTACGCACGCCCAGCCAAGTATCCGTGGTGCCGGGGCCTGGCCTAAAAGCGTATCCATTGGCCGGGTACGGGCCGTTATCTGCTCATCATCAGTGTCCTCTCCTCTTATCGTCTGGCGCAGTGAGGCTGCCGGCCGTGCGCTGGGCCGGTGCGCGGGGGGCGCTGGGCGGCCTCGCAGATGGACAGGTGGAGATAGCGGCCATGAAGTGGCGCCACCGCTGCTTTTATCAGCCGCCCAGCAGGCTCCAGCACCCGCGAGCCCCGCGTCCACCTGCTGCATGGGTCACCCAATATAGAGCTGCACATGCACGCTGTCAGTCAGCCAGTCAACCCGCCCCCCCACTCCCCCCCCAAAAAACTAAAAACGTGCGGTCATGGCCAGCCCCCCCTCTCTCTTTCTCAGGCTCGAGTCCATCTGATACGGGACTGGGAAAGGCAGTGGTAATGTTCGTACTCACGGGGCTAGGGAAGCTCCGGATACGGGACTGGGAAAGGCAGTGGTAACGTTCGTACTCACGGGGCTAGGGAAGCTCCTGATACGGGACTGGGAAAGGCAGTGGTAACGTTCGTACTCACGGGGCTAGGGAAGCTCCTGATACAGGACTGGGAAAGGCAGTGGTAATGTTCGTACTCACGGGGCTAGGGAAGCTCCTGATACGGGACTGGGAAAGGCAGTGGTAACGTTCGTACTCACGGGGCTAGGGAAGCTCCTGATACGCGTCTGGGAAAGGCAGTGGTAATGTTCGTACTCACGGGGCTAGGGAAGCTCCTGATACGGGACTGGGAAAGGCAGTGGTAACGTTCGTACTCACGGGGCTAGGGAAGCTCCTGATACGGGACTGGGAAAGGCAGTGGTAACGTTCGTACTCACGGGGCTAGGGAAGCTCCTGATACGGGACTGGGAAAGGCAGTGGTAATGTTCGTACTCACGGGGCTAGGGAAGCTCCTGATACGGGACTGGGAAAGGCAGTGGTAATGTTCGTACTCACGGGGCTAGGGAAGCTCCTGATACGGGACTGGGAAAGGCAGTGGTAACGTTCGTACTCACGGGGCTAGGGAAGCTCCTGATACGCGTCTGGGAAAGGCAGTGGTAACGTTCGTACTCACAGGGGCTAGGGAAGCTCCTGATACGGGACTGGGAAAGGCAGTGGTAATGTTCGTACTCACGGGGCTAGGGAAGCTCCTGATACGGGACTGGGAAAGGCAGTGGTAATGTTCGTACTCACGGGGCTAGGGAAGCTCCTGATACGGGACTGGGAAAGGCAGTGGTAATGTTCGTACTCACGGGGCTAGGGAAGCTCCTGATACGGGACTGGGAAAGGCAGTGGTAACGTTCGTACTCACGGGGCTAGGGAAGCTCCTGATACGGGACTGGGAAAGGCAGTGGTAACGTTCGTACTCACGGGGCTAGGGAAGCTCCTGATACGGGACTGGGAAAGGCAGTGGTAACGTTCGTACTCACGGGGCTAGGGAAGCTCCTGATACGGGACTGGGAAAGGCAGTGGTAACGTTCGTACTCACGGGGCTAGGGAAGCTCCTGATACGGGACTGGGAAAGGCAGTGGTAATGTTCGTACTCACGGGGCTAGGGAAGCTCCTGATACGGGACTGGGAAAGGCAGTGGTAATGTTCGTACTCACGGGGCTAGGGAAGCTCCTGATACGGGACTGGGAAAGGCAGTGGTAACGTTCGTACTCACGGGGCTAGGGAAGCTCCTGATACGGGACTGGGAAAGGCAGTGGTAACGTTCGTACTCACGGGGCTAGGGAAGCTCCTGATACGGGACTGGGAAAGGCAGTGGTAACGTTCGTACTCACGGGGCTAGGGAAGCTCCTGATACGCGACTGGGACAACATGGCAACACTTTGTGCTGTATTGCTTGATAAGTGCTATATAAATAAAGGTATTATTATTATTATTATTATTATTATTATGGAGACAGTGGTAATGTTTGTACTCACAGGGCTAGGGTGAGCTCTTAAAAGTGTCAGGTCTTTCAGCTTCACCGTGAAAACAGTCATCTGGGGGTCAATTATTTGTTAGCGGTGAATATCCGTCCTCCGGACCGCTCCGGCTCTGTCCGACTGAGGCATCACGCTCGCCGCGAGACGGCCAGCGGGACACGACAACCGCACGCAGATATGCCGGTGGCCCAGGCCGTGTTTCTCCGCCGGTGGCCCAGTGCCGCTAAATACTTTTGATGGTGGATATATATACGTATATATATAAAATTAGCGTTGAAGCTTCAGGTTTAATTGGATGCTAATTTTGCCACGCACTGCACTCTCATTATTCAATCACCTCATTAACATATGTACTCTGCGCACATGCCATTCTGCTGGCCCTCATCACACTATTGGATAACAAGGCTGATAACTAATTCACCAAAAGCAGCCACTCCCCTTAGGGCTTCAGCAGTCCTAACAGAGGAAAACTAAGGACCGCGTGTCGACCCGCAGGACTCAATGAGCTAATTACAGATTTATGCTTATTAAAATACGTCCAATGCCACAATGCACACTTAGAGAGTCTGGCCGTCCGTAAGCAATCTGACCCCCAGGTGGCTCCTCTCACCACACTGCTCCCCTCGCTCCTTTGTGTTCCTTTACTCAATTACAGTAAGTCAGAGCCCTCGCTAATTGGCTTCATTTGAATGCTGGGTTAATTCAATATCACGGCGAAATGTCCAGACACGCCCGTTCCAGAGAGCGAAACAAGGCCTCATTCAGGGTGCAATTTGGGAGAGAAAACACGTTTAATTCTGTTGGAAACTTCAAATGTTGAAGCACTTCTCTTTTCTGTATTTCAGAGATGGGGGCGGGGGAGGGGGGGCAGAGAGAGAGAGAGAGAGAGAGAGAGATAGAGAGGGATGGACAGAACAACAGCGACTCCCTCGTAGTAAGGGCCCAACTTGGCATGTGGTACCAATAGCATGGCAAAAACATCTCCCACGGAGAATAAACATCATAAATCAAAATGATATTCACGCCTCACAACACCAACCTGATGTGCACACATGTGCCACTCACTCATACACACACACGTGCGCATACACACACATGCAAGCTCATACTGGCGCACACACGCACACACACTTACAGCCAGCCAGTAGGTACTGGTAGTGCTGCACCAGGTCTGATGCCAACACCAGGGGATGGCTGGCGCTGAACGGCGGTTGTAGTTCGTTCCACTGCGGTGTCCTACCCCAAACAAACACAAAAATCAATTTAGGGAGTGCGTATCACAGGTCCAGATGTAAGGAGCAGTAACTGTTGCGCTTGCTTGCGCTGGGCGCCCCAAGGCCTTCTTAAACTTCACAACGCCAAGACTCGAGGGAAAACGTATACTGGCGGAATGCATTACGCTGCATAACACAATCATTCATCTCGAGTCTCTTTAAAACATCGCCATTCTTCATTGATATAGTTTACATATACTGTTGTGTGTTAATGTGCTTTGCCAAAGCAAATCTCCTTGTTCTGTCTCAGTGATGGGCCTACCCTGTGAGGGGCCTACCCTGTGAGGGGCCTACCCTGTGAGGGGCCTACCCTGTGAGTATAAGTCTGCTCCAGTGGCGCAGGAGAGACCAGGACAAAATATCCTGGCCAATGACTGAGAGGCAGGGGCAGAGCATGTAGGGGGTGGGGGTGGGGGAGGGGTAAAGTACAGCAGCTGGCTGGCAGTACCTGGCCAAGGTCCAGCTGGCCCGGGGGCAGGTGCTCAGCTCCAGGGGCGTGTCATCGCCAATCTTTTGGGCTGTGCTGATTGGACGGGGCTCTAGAACGTGCTCCACCAGGTTGCCATAACAACTGAGAATATAGAGGGAGTCCACCACCGCTTGCTTGGACTGGTCTGAATGACAAGAAAGGGGACAGAATCATGGGTGACATTGGCTCACGTCATATACACGTCTTCTGTTTCCATACGTTTGGGCAACGACCACAGGAATCCAGTAAGATTGTGATAAAGTACAACACATATTATTTACCACCAATAAAGTGCCACTGTAATGGCGGCATGTAGTCCAGCTGTCTCTCGTGTTCGTGTTTGTTAATTTGAATGTGTTGTGTTGTGTCGGGCTTTTGTCTTTGTTGTTTTCACGCGCTGTGTGTGTGTAGTGGGACGGGAAAGCGTGCTGGAGATTTTTCAGGGCACTCCTGCTGCTCGTTTGATAATATCGACGAACTGTCTAGTCGATATAATTTTGTTTGTGGTCCTCGCCATGGAGACGCATTCGCAACATATGCTCGGGAATGTCCGTTGGATCTATAGACTGCAGCAACAAAGTTTACCATCGCTCTTCACCGGAGTTGAGGATTTCGGGACTGATCTGGGAGTGCAGGCAATCCTCAAAAGGCAGCCAGGGAAGAAGAACATAATGCGGGGGAGGAATGAGGAGACGACTGGGAAGATTGACGGAGTTCGGTGCTCCGTTTCGGCGGTGGGCAGAGACCGCGGCGCTGCGTGTATGGAGGAGAGTCGTGGAGGCGGAGCTTGTGTGTTGGACTGCTTGGTGACACTGGACATCTCGGGACAGCGGGACTTTTTTTTTGTTTTTATCATGGCTGTATTGATTCTGTTGGATGTCTTTGTTTGATATATTTGTGTGTTGTGGGTCTGCCCCACTGTCTGTCTTTTTTTTTGTTGTTGCTGGGGCTACAAATGAAGTTCCCTTGCGGGAAAATAAAAGTTATTCTATTCTATTCTATAAAGGATTAAAGAAAAGGTAAGGTGTCTTGCATTTTTGTATTCACAATATCAGATTTGGGTCAGCTGTGTGGTTTAATTTTGGGCCTTAGCGGTGAAGTCCGCGTGGTCCTGACCTGTGCTTCGGGGAGACTAACCTTTCTCCCTCTTGGTGTTGGGATTGGTGAGGAACCAGGAGCGTGATGAAGCAAAGATGGCCGCCACGCAGAACTCCCCTCCCGAGGACTTGCTGGGGGAAATGTGGGGCGGAGTCGGCTTGGCTTTGCTTCGGGGAGAGGCACAAAAACAGGACTTTAATCACGTGACCGGGGAGCCCCTCCCATCAGGGCAGGCCCTCCCAGGCCCTATTCCACTGATCCAATGGCAGCATAACGTGGACATGGCACACAAAACCAAACTATAATACATGGCGGACAAGCAAATCAGAAGCAACATTTATTTCAGTCGTTGAAATTATTTCATATATTAACCATGTATTTCAAGGTCTGCCTAATCTTCTTATTTCTTTTCCAAGAAGTGTGTTTAAAACAGTGAGAAGCCTTTCTTTCAGGGCCAAGAATCTTTCAAATTATCTTTCAACCTGGAGCTAAATGATCCAAGTTGATCTGTGAAGATACAACAAAATGACAATGTTTTGTGCAAATACCTCCACTCCCCCAACCCAAAATTTATTTTTAAAAATAATAACACATGTACTAAGACAATGTCAAATAAGGCAGTTTAAAAAATATATATTATTTTAGATTCATAACAGACTCATAACATTAGACAGTTTGGGATGTTGGGACTGAACACACAAAGCGCTGGATGCGTGCGTCTGAGCTCATGGGTTCAACCCCAGCATTGGCGGCCGGCTGAACATCACACGACAGAGAACTGAGCCTTCTCATTTGTACGTACACATTTTCCCAACTTGACTGAGAGCTCAACGATAAGTTTGTTCAAGTAAGCACCGCTGGTTCCTAGAAGCCCCACGCCTCACATCATACATTATTATCTTTCCTCTGTTTGCTATGCTGTGCTCGTTTGTCTTTTACTCACTGCTGCAAATCAAATTCAGAGCAGAAACAAGCGTGCACATTCCCCAGTTTCCAGTCGTCTCCGTACTAAACACGAAACACCAAAGTGTTTGACACAGTTCACGAGGTGCAGAAAACGATGACGACAGTGCCAGAATAAACCTCGGCTATCAGTGCACAGAAAAAAGCTAAATAAGCCTGCGCACAATCTATATACGTTCGCTTTTCAGTCAAAAACAATAAGTCATCGATGCGAACGATGCGTATTCAACGATAATGCGGCTGTATCGTGATTGGCTAGAAGTAGACTTGTTGAGTTGACATGAGTCCAGCTAGTCCCTTTATTTACTTTTCTGGACATCAGCTACGCACCTCAATAGCTTACTCGACCATCGCAGGACTCAATTGTGTTAAATCAGCTGTTCCCAATGCTACCCTCTCTTCAGCTTCTTCAGAGTCTCATTCAATGCCTTTTAAAATCATATTGGGTTATTGTGCATGCCAGAATGGCTTTTTTTTAATGAAACCTGATACACAAAATGGCTCTCTGCTGTGATAGGGGCCCATATGGAATTGATCGCAGAACAGTAGCACGGCGGTATTATTGTCCGGTGCAGAACATGTCCCGACTGAAAAACCTGCCTTTCACATTTCAGCCATGAAAGTGGATTTGAAACCTTAAATACGGTATGACACAAATATTCCCCGGAGGGGGCCCAAGGACACAGCTCGGGAAAGTGGGGTCACGATCCATCGGGCTCCCGTCAAAGCTTATGGCAAATTAAAAATAACCTACCTACCGATGATCAAAACTGGCATATATATATTTATACACATATATATATACAGGTGCAGCTCAAAAAATTAGAATATTGTGAAAAAGTTCAATATTTTTTGTCACTCATTTCAGAAAGTGAAACTCATATATTATATAGATTCATTACACATAGAGTGAAATATTTCAAGCCTTTATTTCTTGTAATTTTGATGATTATGGCTTACAGCTAATGAAACCCAAAATTCAGTGTCTCAGAAAATTAGAATATTTTGCTTTAACATATTTTTAAAGTATCATATTTAATATTTGGTCGCATATCCTTTGCATGCTGTTACGTCCTGAAGTATGTGACCAATCAACATCAAAAGACTCTCAATATCTTATTTTCAGGTACTGTTACAAGCGATACTATAACCTCTCTGCATTTGAACTGATCTCTATGAGAATTGGGGGGTAAGACAAGATTCAGTTGTAAATTACGCTGGTACAGTATGGAACACATGGCTGGCTAAATGGCTGTAAGTCATCAAGGGTCTGAGCTATCGAACGAGCCTCAAACCATCACTCTGTTGCCAGATATGGAGTAGATGTGGATGGATCACTGCAAGGGTTATTTCTCCTGACTCATTTTCCTATAGAACTCTATGGGGAAAAAAGTCAGGAGAAACAACCCTTAAAGGGATCCATCCACATCTACTCTTTATCTGGCCGCAGAGTGATGGTTTGGGGCTCGTTTGATACCTTAGACCATAGGTGTCAAACTCAAGGCCCGCGGGCCGAATCCGGCCCGCCACGTCATTTTATGTGGCCCGCGAGAACTGAATTATCTGACGCGTGTATCTACGTGGCTGGTTAACGGGGATTTACTTTTACGATATAACAGACAAACGCAGACGCGGACGCACACCCGCGGTACATACGTTAAATAAACCGTTAAATAAAGTTTGTATTAAAAAAAAGAAAAGGTGATTGCACCCCCCCCCGTCCCCGTCCCCCCCCTTCAACAATTACAATCGAGGTCCGCGAAAATCCTTGATAATAAAAAGTGGTCCGAAATTAAGTTTTTTTCTAGGGGAGGAGGACCCCCCAGACCCCCCGTGGTGGTTTCGGAAAATCTCCCTATTTCTGAGGGCTCAAGGTTGGCAAGTATGGTTATATTTATAGTCTTACAGTTACAACCGGCCCTTTGAGGGCAACCATAATGCTGATGTGGCCCGGGGTGAAAATTAGTTTGACACCCCTGCCTTAGACCCTTGATGACGTACAGCCATTTCGCCAGTCATGTGTTCCATACTGTACCAGCGTAATTTACAGCTGAATCTAGTCTTACCCCCAAATTCTCATAGAGATCAGTTCAAATGCAGAGAGGTTATAGTATCGCTTGTAACAGTACCTGAAAATAAGATATTGAGTCTTTTGATGTTGATTGGTCACAGACTTCAGGAAGTAACAGCATGCAAAGGATATGCGACCAAATATTAAATATGATACTTTAAAAATATGTTAAAGCAAAATATTCTAATTCTAGTTTCATTAGCTGTAAGCCATAATCATCAAAATTACAAGAAATAAAGGCTTGAAATATTTCACTCTATGTGTAATGAATCTATATAATATATGAGTTTCACTTTCTGAAATGAGTGACAAAAAATATTGAACTTTTTCACAATATTCTAATTTTTTGAGCTGCACCTGTATATATATATACATACACACAAACACACACACACACATACACACACACTCTACGGTTCAAGCCCCCCCCCACCCAAATCCCTTCTTTGTAATTACATAAAGTATAGATGTAAAGTATTACATCATCAGTAAATCCCTAAGTATCCGATTCTCCTTGAATTTCAAACGAAACACAAGACCATACTCCGTCTTCGCGGCCCCTGGCTAGTAATTCCATACAATAAAGCTTAGCATCAGATTTGAGTGTCAACACTTCAATCGGCCAATGGCTCAGTTCCGCCCTGCTTGGACCCAGCTCGGGACAGGTGTGGAGTGACCGAGTAATGCACTGAACTTTTTACTCCCTGTAAACCGTCGCTGAGCCACAAACTGCTCCCCGGACGCGGGGCCGATCCCATATCTTTGCTCAGCTGTCGCTATTTGAGGGATGTTTTGGCAAAACCCAGAGCAAAAGTTACTGGCTCGTATTTATTAGCCTTGGAAGGAGGGGTGGCCAGACAGCCAAATGTCTACTGTAAGCCCCCGCCATGTCAAGAGATGAGGAGATAGCGGCTTGTCAGGAGGCTGCTTTCCCTCACGAGCACTCGGCCCCCTCCACTCCGCTCCTGCAGCCAGGCCAGGAGACACAGCGCTAACCAAACACTCAAGGCTAAAACAGGATGTGGAGAGTTCAGTAAGTGCAACACACCACTTCCTCTTTCTTTCAATTTCCTAAATTACATTCACATATCAAAGCGCTGCAGATATGAAGTAGATAGGGGTTAGGGTATCCTTGATGTGAAGAACTTCACATGCGCTTGTTCTTTCAATAATAAACTCCCCCACACCGGGAGAAGAAAAAGAAGAAGACGGAAGAAAAAAGAAGAGAGAAAAAGTCTCGGGATTCAAAAGGAGGCTATAAAACTCGATGCAGTTTGAGGCCTGGAGAAACCGAATGAGATTACCAGCTTTATGGTGTGGGAGTTGGATGGAAGACTTTTTTCGGGAGAAAAGGAGTTTATTTAATCCGTAAATTACTGATGGACACTTGCTTTATACCGTTAACCCTGAAAGCTATTTAATCCGTAAATTACTGATGGACTCTTACTTTGTACTGTTAACCCTGAAAGCTTGTGGTCACCTGGTTTCAATAACAGGGGGAAGGGGGTGGAATCCAGGTTCCAGAATAGGTTAACATTAATTTAAATAATGTCTCACTGTGACATACTACACCATACAGCGATCCAAGCGGCACAAAAAGAAAGCTTTTTTTTCCTGTCCCGTGTTGTTTTTGGACTGAGATCTTTGAATAGCATATCCAGAAATAACACAGCTTAACCGTTACATTTTATGGAATACATAAAGCGGTAAGTCCAACTACAAATTACAATGCACAACCACTTATGACGAGGAAAATCCAAACACCACAGAGAGAGAGAGGGAGAAAGAGAAAGAGAGAGAGGGAGGGAGAGGGAGAAAAAAACAACACAGAAAAATGAAGGTAGGGCTCAGCAGCTTAATGTAATGCAGCGGATCTGGCCTGGATTCTGGCACTGCCACCCTGGCTGGACTGACATCTTCCTGATCCCACTTTACGTCCTGGCCCCTTCCCATGATGCTCTGCTCCCCCCAGCCATAAGCCTGCCTTGGACGCCTTCGGTTCTGATCCGTTACCGTGACTGCAGTCTCAGGCTCTGGCCCAGACTGAGCTATAATGCTTGCATGAAGTATTTTGGGTTACAGGACTGTCAGCAAATAAAGATGGCCTTACGTCAGAAAGAACGAGCTCTTTTTGAATGCTTTAAAAACAATGACAAAAACATCGAGGTTTTGAAACGGTTGCTTTCTTTTCGGTCACACGGAAAGGACCTGAAAGTGTTGACATTTCTTCCCAGACAACCTGAACTGTGCCCTCGACCAACACAGCAGTTTATATCGTAACGGAAACCAAAACTGACAAAGTCATATGAAGCAGACGGCTTCCTCCTGCCTGCATAGTATGAACTCCAGTCACTGGAGTCAGCCTGGGTTTCTTAGGTAACCGCTGCATAAGCGCCCCCTATCTACTCACCGAGCACCTGCAGGCTACCAAATGCCATCAGCGAGAGACGTGGCTCTCCTCCAACTGGCGCTAGCTCTCCTGTGGTAAACTGTGTGGCTTCTGTTGTGGAAGGTAGTCACTGGCTAAGGGGGGTGTACAGAACACACTTGACTGCAAGGCTCCCTCTGTGTGAGCAGGTCACGAGTGGTGATGAAAAAGCACAGAAAATGGCCAATTCAAAAAACATTTTAAATAAGTTAAACGGGAGGGGGGGGGGAGAATTTGGAACAGTATTTTAAAAAGATATGAAGCACATATACTTGGAGAAGACAGTTGGAGAAGAATGCTACTGTACTGCGGCTAAAGCACTTGGTGCACGAACAGCAGTAGCATTTAGCGAAGACTGGCTAACAGAAAGACTGCTCGTCTGTCATGTTGACCTTCGGGTTTGCAAATGAGAACCCTGGATCCTAACGCAAACTCCTCTCTCTCAATGACACAGTTCAATCGGCAGTGTCTGCAGTCCTGGAGCCTCGGTGCTTGTGAGATTCCATGGGGGGGGGGGTTTAGCTCGAGTTAGCAGTAATCAAATTAATTTACACTGGATGCTGTCAAGACATCCAGAAGCATTCGAGCAGAAATGCACAAATACAGTCAGGGTAAAGCAATTCACCATATGCTTAATATATATACCGGTACATATCAATAGAGCTGCTATAATAGCAACCTGAAAGAGCTTCAGCATGGAGAAATACCCCTCTGTGTCATAATCATTATTTTACTGGAGGCTTTCCAAAACGGTGCATGCGTGCCGTACACTAACGACACATATTCTGGAACAGATTCTTGTACAAACATTTCAGCTCTGTATTAAATATTAACTCAGGAAAGCAACTTTTTCCTCCTTCCACCTCATCATACTGTAATTGCACTGAGAAACATATTTATCCATATGTTTTTTTTTAGAAATAACCAGTTTCATGGCTTGTCATGTAGTTTAATGCAACAGTTAATAACATACTTGTAGAAAGGCCCAGTTGTGGTCTCGTGGGTAAAAATGGAAAATTTAAGGGATAAAATATGAAAATTGCATATCACTATATCTGCTTTCCAGTTCCCATTAATACGGAATTGTACTATCTGGTAGTTTACTAAAAGGTAGTTTCAACAATAATGCATGCCTGTAACTACAGTAATGCATGCCTGTAACTACAATAATGCATGCCTGTAACTACAATAATGCATGCCTGTAACTACAATAATGCATGCCTGTAACTACAATAATGCATGCCTGTAACTACAATAATGCATGCCTGTAACTACAATAATGCATGCCTGTAACTACAATAATGCATGCCTGTAACTACAATAATGCATGCCTGTAACTACAGTAATGCATGCCTGTAACTACAGTAATGCATGCCTGTAACTACAGTAATGCATGCTTGTAACTACAGTAATGCATGCCTGTAACTACAGTAATGCATGCCTGTAACTACAATAATGCATGCCTGTAACTACAATAATGCATGCCTGTAACTACAGTAATGCATGCCTGTAACTACAGTAATGCTTGCCTGTAACTACAGTAATGCATGCCTATAACTACAGTAATGCATGCCTGTAACTACAGTAATGCATGCCAGTAACTACAATAATGCATGCCTGTAACTACAGTAATGCATGCCTGTAACTACAATAATGCATGCCTGTAAATACAATAATGCATGCCTGTAACGACAGTAATGCATGCCGGTAACTACAATAATGCATGCCTGTAACTACAATAATGCATGCCTGTAACTACAGTAATGCATGCCTGTAACTACAATAATGCATGCCTGTAACTACAGTAATGCATGCCTGTAAATACAATAATGCATGCCTGTAACGACAGTAATGCATGCCTGTAACGACAGTAATGCATGCCTGTAACTACAGTAATGCATGCCTGTAACTACAATAATGCATGCCTGTAACTACAGTAATGCTTGCCTGTAACTACAATAATGCATGCATGTAACTACAGTAATGCATGCCTGTACCTACAGTAATGCATGCCTGTAACTACAATAATGCATGCCTGTAACTACAGTAATTCATGCCTGTAACTACAATAATGCATGCCTGTAACTACAATAATGCATGCCTGTAACTACAGTAATGCATGCCTGTAAATACAATAATGCATGCCTGTAACGACAGTAATGCATGCCTGTAACTACAGTAATGCATGCCTGTAACTACAGTAATGCATGCCTGTAAATACAGTAACGCATGCCTGTAACTACAGTAACGCTTGCCTGTAACTACAGTAATGCATGCCTGTAACTACAGTAATGCATGCCTGTAACTACAGTAATGCATGCCTGTAACTACAATAATGCATGCCTGTAACTACAGTAATGCATGCCTGTAAATACAATAATGCATGCCTGTAACTACAGTAATGCATGCCTGTAACTACAATAATGCATGCCTGTAACTACAGTAATGCATGCCTGTAAATACAATAATGCATGCCTGTAACTACAATAATGCATGCCTGTAACTACAGTAATGCATGCCTGTAAATACAATAATGCATGCCTAACTACAGTAATGCATGCCTTTAACTACAATAATGCATGCCTGTAACTACAGTAATGCATGCCTGTAACTACAGTAATGCTTGCCTGTAACTACAATAATGCATGCCTGTAACTACAGCAATGCTTGCCTGTAACTACAATAATGCATGCCTGTAACAACAGTAATGCATGCCTGTAACTACAGTAATGCTTGCCTGTAACTACAATAATGCATGCCTGTAACTACAATAATGCATGCCTGTAACTACAGTAATGCTTGCCTGTAACTACAATAATGCATGCCTGTAACTACAATAATGCATGCCTGTAACTACAGTAATGCATGCCTGTAACTACAATAATGCTTGCCTGTAACTACAGTAATGCATGCCTATAACTACAATAATGCATGCATGCAACTACAGTAATACATGCCTGTAACTACAATAATGCATGCATGCAACTACAGTAATGCATGCATGCAACTACATGTTACAGCCTGTAACTCAGATCCTGGTATGGGACAATGGAACATGTAAGAGAGGGTGGTACCGGGGGTGAACTTCAATTAAAAAATCGCAATTGTTCTCCACAGAGGAAGATGAAACCCAAGCTCTCATCCTTCCTCGCAAGTGAAGAGAAACACATGCGCTTCATTCTGCACTGAAAGACCAGTCAACATGGGAAACTCAAACTCAAAGACAGAAGAAAGGGAAAAATAACTAATTTATCCAAAATACTCAATCATTTATACATAAGCGATTCTGTCATAATGGGATTTCTTTTAAAAGCTTGTAAGCATCTTATTACACAAAGCGGAGGGGCCAGAAACTTTGCGTCTCTCCCCCGGAGTACTGAAAGAGGTCAACTGCGTCGGATCTCTTTGCGTGGGATAAGTTTAATGTCCTCGCTGAAAGCAATACATTGTCTGCGGTGTTTGCTTTCTGCGCTCAGGCAAATGTTTTTTTCATTTTATTTTTTTTAAAAGAGACAAAAAGAAGATTAACATTAATGACATTGGTGGCACAGAGGATGAAGGCCGGGAGTTTAGGATTTATCAGAAAATGAGCACTCACTGCAATTTATCGCCAGTTATGAGCAAGGCTTAGTGCACATGCTTTCCTGTTTGTTCCTAAGAATGATTATTCATTTCGTAAGAGCTTAAAGTTTCTAAGAACTTTTCGGTCATCAAAGAAAAGGATTTTTTCCCCCCCCTACTTGCTTCGGCTTCTTACAGCCTCCACAAATCCACACTTCTAAACTAAATGTATACTTTTTTGGATTTATGCTGCATCTTAAAAAAAAAAAAGATTCTCCCTCTCTGTACTCTCTGTTAACATTCAGTGGAACTTCAGAGAATTTCTCCCCGGTCGTAAAAGGCAAGCTTCTCATTACGCTTATTAACCATATGGATGATAAAATTGTCACATTAAATTAAAGAGTAAGAAACAATGGATCTCCAGAGCCACATTAGAGGCAGCACAAATGGTCCAGACAGGCATGCCTGTGTATAGCCCTGAGCGCGTTGTGTACACACGACGTATTTCAACGACGCTGCCAAACTGTCACCACAGGCTATGAAAATCATAATGAAAACAATGTGAATCTTGAACACACAGAGATGTTGTTCTTAAATAAACAGCGTTTGTACTCGAGCGAGGACAAGGGCGATACGGGATGGGAAGAGTTCGTTCGTCCGCTCGTTCAAAACGCCGGCATTCAAAGAAAACCGCCGGGCAGGCGAGAGCCCGACGCCCATTCCAAAGCAACCCCAGGACCCAGCACTTCTGGGTCACACGTGGGGCCGTGATCCGCAAAGCCCGCTTTTTCACACCAAAGAGGTACGTTTTCAAATAGGGAGCAAAGGTGCTTAAAAAACGCCAAGAGCACTGAAAAAAAACTTTTATTAAAAAATTAACAATGAAATTCCCGTACAAAATAAAGCCAAACGTATATATTCTGTTAAGTTACTGTCTACGTATCTAAGTCTGTCATGACAGTGGTAAATGTTATTTAGCAAGCTACCCCATTGTCACAATGCAACATGTACACAAGAGCTGGAACTGTCAACCGACGTAATGAGAGGACGTTCATGCAAATAAAAAATAAAGCATTTCCACGGTGTTCACTCTTGGATGCCACAACAAAATTGACCAAATATGCTGAAAATATATTTTTAAAGGATGAATGCAGTGGTTTGCTGAAGCGAGGACAAAGCAAAGCATGCTGGGAGTGAACTGGGGGGGGAAAAAAACAAAAAAAAACTCACCACGGAGTTTTAATGGAAAAACATCCTGCCCCAAAGAGGTAAGGTCTTCGTGAAGGAAGAGAGATACACAGAAATAGATTGAAAATGTGTTATTATTCAGTAAGTTGTTCATATGGCAAAATAAAACATTTGCACGTACTGTCTAACAGCACATCACACACAGAGCAGGCTTTTTGGTATGTCTAGTGGACAATTAACACATTTTAAGGAACTAAAAACAGATTTCACTTCCAACCGAAAATGGAAAGGCAAAATTAAAATAAAAAGGAAAATAATGGTCTAATCTCTGCGAATATGAATTCTCTGCACTCTCTTCCTTGTAGATGGTATGAGCGCCTATGTGAAAACAAGCTGGGGAAACAGAAAGAGCTCTTTATTTCCACCCCCTTTATTACCAACATAAGTGTGCATTATAGAGAGTGTGTGTGTGTGTGTGTGTGTGTGTGTGTGTGTGTGTGTGTGTGTGTGTGTTCCAAAAGTTTTAAGGGGCGAGGGCAACTAAGGTTACTCTCTTTATGAAGACTCAAACTTTGGTCTTAAAAAGAAAGTCTGTATTTCATAATGAAAAGGAAAGCAAGAGGATATAAATGTCAGCCAGAAACGTAGGTCCAGATCAATCTAACCGCAGTGCCGCCCTCTCTAAGCGCGAGAGACTTTGTCGGTTCCTTCATAACCGTTTGAATTGTAAGGCCAGCGAAATTAATGTAAAATGGTGTACAATAAATGTAAAGGCCAAAGAGAAGCGCAGGTTATTCAAAGCAACAGACAACCATGCATTGTGGTGATAAAAGAAGCTGGCCCTCAGTTTTATGCTTAGAAACTCCGATATGCCGCTTTTCTTTGGTTTCATATTCCAACTCATTCGTCCTAACAGCCGTGGGAGTCTATCCACGCGTTCATCAAAGCCTTCCTACTACGCTAGTCAGGACAGTACCGTACATAGCTTTGTGTGCGGTTGATATTATAGGTTGCTCTCTTTATAGCAATAATGGGGAATGATCTAGAATTCAGTGACTTCTGGGGGAAAAAATCATTCATTCATGTGAAACTTCTGTGGTATGAGAGTATTGTGCCGTTTCAATTCAAAACTGAATTTAGCAGCACAACACAACAGCACCAATCCGTCCAGCAGAATATTCATTGTAACTAGAAATGTACAATAGACATAATAAATAAAAAACAGTAGCTGAAGTAGGTTCAGTAGCTGAATACCGCCTCCAGTGGTAGAACTTTAAAACCTTAATTGAAAGTAAATATTAAACATAATTCAAAGTTTGAAGGGTGAATTGGGATCGAGTTTGACCAGACACAGAACTCATTTCTAAAACACAGAAAAGTGCAATCGCTCAACATATGAGACAATATGACTGTGTTCAGTAATACCTTCATATGGTCGCCGCAGCCCTGAAACACTGAAGCTGTCGGGTCTACCCCCGTGTGTTTAAACGCTACGCACTGGACTGCGGTGCTGACAGGGCCCAAAACACACTGACATTGTTAACGAAGGGAAACTCAAACGTACGACAAGGCCCAATGCACAGGGCGACTTCCGACCTTGTTCTCAATACACACAGTGGATGGAGAGATTGAGGATGAGGAGGAAGAGTTGGAGGGGGAAGAGCCTCAGACCCACGCACATGCTCCGCCCACTCCCTGACCAGGCTCTCAACCGCTTTTTATTTTATTTTACGGGTGAAACAGTGGCCTAACGAGGTTTGGCTGAAACACTCCACTCAAGCCTCTTAAAAATTTTCTAGAACTACCAATGCACATAAATTCCAGCTAGAAGGCTTGGAACAGCGAAAGGGAGCGATAATCCTTTTTAAAGCATCAATCGCGTAAAAACACTCGCCGCAACGTCGTCGTGTCCCATCACACATTTCACCACGTTTCAAAGCCTCGGCGTTAGAAATGAGACAACTTGCACAAATGATATAGTATGTGGAGAGCCCCATCTCTCCCGGTACACCCAGGCTCTTAAAACCATTTCCACACTTATTACCCAATCACGAAACAATGGCTTAAGCGCCGATTGCTTCCTGCGTTACACTAATCTCTGCACATCTGCGGAGTCGAAGGGATTGCCCTCAACTTCCAGCAACATTAGTCCGTATTTCAGCTGCATTACAGCAAATGTTTTCATGGGGAATTTCCTTCTTTTTTTTGACGACGGTCATTTTTTATTTCTGCGCACTGCCGTAGCACGTACATGTGTTTCAGCTGGATCTTGGCACTGACAAATTAAGTGCGTCTGGATACGACGCACACAGACGAAGGCGGAGTCCTGTCGACGCCCCGCTGCAGGAAAAGCCTCAAAATCACATGGGTAATTGCACGTTTTAACCATCGCGCAGCTCTGCTGTTACTGCCATTGCCCGCGTGTGCGCGCCGTATCTGATCGGCCAGTCCGCCCTACGCCGCTCTCCGGTTCCCTCTCCCTCTTGATGTGGGCTGACGGCTCGAACACTTGGGTGCGCACGCCCTCCTCGCCCACGAACGCAGACCAAATCCTTTCTGAAGGGTATGGTCAGAACCCTGCCCCGTAAAGTGGATCTGAGCTTTCAATCTCGACACAAAGGAAGCGCTGCTGTAGGTTCTGTCATGTCAACCCAACTGGTATATAAGTGCTGTAAACATTGGGATGGAGCCTTCGCTACTTCTCCTAACCACGCACCCCCCCCCCGACCCACCCACGACCTCCCGCAGCACTGAAATCAGAGGACACACTCTGTGCAGAAAAGCTTAGAGCGCACAGTGGGATTCCTCAGCAATAATCATTATAGGTTTAACTTTGCGCATTGAAACTCAGTGGCATAGCTCTTGAATTATGCCAGTGTACTGGCTAGGCATGGAAATCAGCTAAGAAATTTGCTATAGCAAGCACCAAAGTTCATTTGATTTCTGGCCAATCAGGAAACACCTGATGCAAGTGTTGGGTATCAGCTGCCAAACTTTGTAAGACTCCAAAAAGGGTTGAGGTGATCTGTGTGATCCATGAATAAGATTTTAGTTTTTTCGTAGCGGAGAAATCGGTTTTCTTTAGGGACCAAAACATGAAGGAGGGAACTGTGGCAAAAGGCAGACAAAATGGCTACCAGAGCCCCATATACTGGACAGAGGTATAAGATGAGCCAACCACTTATTGAGCTGTGGGCAAAATATGAGTGTTCATTCCATCCATCCGCACAGACCTGCTGTACACCACTGCAACGAGCAACACAAGTCTGACAGAAAAAAATAATAATTTGTATGTCTTCGTTATATTCTGTAACTTCTGGAAAAACTAGCGGGAAAGGACCAAGCTTAGCAATACTTGTACGATTGACTGTAGCCAGATTCAAAAATGTTTCCATTTCAAAAGTGTGTGTGGTACTGTAGGTTAGCTCCAAATCCATATAGTATGACAGACAAACCAAAATTTTATTCCGTTACAATTTTCGAAACCGTTTACTATATCAACAATGTAATACTGTGTGGTCTAGGCTTAAGTGTGCATACAGTATGCCTACATATGTGTGCACACTTTCTCATGTGAATGTCTGTGCACGCATTCTCATGTGTGTGTGTGTGCGTGTATATACATGTATATGTGTATATGAGTAAGGGCATGTGTGTGTTTGTGTGTTTATGTATCTATGCATGAATATGTTTCTGCATGTGCATTTGTGTGTATGCATAATACATATGTGTATGTATTAGCAGGCTAGCGTGTTGAGAGTGTATGTGTATGTATTAGCAGGCTAGCGTGTTGAGAGTGTATGTGTATGTATTAGCAGGCTAGCGTGTTGAGAGTGTATGTGTATGTATTAGCAGGCTAGCGTGTTGAGAGTGGGGGGTAAGCTGGGTGTGTGCTGAGCAGCTGGTGTGTTTCGTCGGCGTGCTGTCTCACAGGATCTGCTCACACAGGTGGAAATTGAGCTGTGTGACGACTGCGCAGACGGGCAGATGCACGAGCTGCTTGAAAACAGAACGCCTGACACAGAGTAACACGCACCGGCGCCAGTCCCCCCCCCCCCCCCCCTCCAACGCCAACACAGGCCGTTTCCCGCTGCTGGACCCAGAGAAGGCAGCCAGAACGGCGGACGTCACAAAACATTACCGCCACCTATATGCTGTCGAGAGAGGCCCCCTCAGACTCGCGGCGCTAAGGCCTTTTTGGGTTTAGCGGTAATAAAAATGGAGCGTTAAAGGTTGGGTGCTGACGGTATGAGCGGAGGAAGACAGATCCGGGGGAACAGATGGCCGACGCGGCGCATCGCGTACATGCGTGCCGGAGACGGGCTCCAGATGTGCTGGACTCAGCCCCAGGGCTGGGGGGGGGGGGGTTGGTGTGGGGGACTAGAGCGAGGCTTTAACCGGGAGCACACGCCAGCGCGAGGGGGGAGGCAGGCATTTGTATGGCATCACTCTGGAAGTGTAACGCAGGGCCCGGCGTGTATGCAGGAAACACGCGCGTTAATTCGCGGGTCACAAAACGCCACGACGGGCAGGACCAAGACAGACATACTGGAGCTGAATGGGATAACGCGGGAAAAATGGACAAGATTAAAACATGTACACTAATAAGGCTTAAAGCAGTGCTGTGCACATGGTGCTGCAGACTGCCTGCACAATCAGATAGAACAGGAACGATTACTAGCATTTATAGCAAAGATAAAAGATTTATTACTTTCATTAACATTACATTCTACCGCTATAATATTATTATTATGATTATTATGACTATTTTTGTTAACCGATCAATAGTTCTATTGCCATACAATTAATTACACGTTGTTTTCCTATATGTATTTTAAAATAGGCCAAGCCAATAAAGCTTTTAAAAAAATGTATGCTAATAATTATTAGCATTATTTAAAAAGCTAATGCTAATAATAGAATTGAGCTGAACTGAGAGAAAGGGAGAGAGAGAGTGAGAGACAGGAGAACGAGAGAGAGAATGAGAAACAGAGAGAGAGAGAGAATGAGAAACAGAGAGACAGAGAGAGAGAGAGAGTAAGAAAGCGAATGTAGCCTGATGCGGTGTACAAAATGTGCTGCAGGACGGGTAAAATCACTGAATGGTGTGAATGTCTCATAACCGCCATAAAGAGGTCGGATCGGAAAATCCACAGCAGAAATGTGACTAATGCACAACACAGCACCTCACCTCCACAGAGCTGTCTGACACCGTCCTGACTGTTATTGTATCGCCCCATAAATTCATAAAGGTCTTTTCATTGGACAAAGATTTGGAACGGCGCACAGCCTGTGCCCAATCACAAAGAGGCACACCTAAATAAATGTTGTGTCATCTACAACCAAAATACCAACTAAAAATATACCTTAAAATACGCAAATCCCACGTTATTTTACAATGCATTACTCACCATCGCTAGAACGGCAGCGGCACACAGCTACGGGACGTAATTGTGCAGCACAAGCAAAAAGGATGATGTGGAGCAGAGCTGGGAGCGTAGCGCGCGCGAAGCTAAATTCTGCACAATCCTTGATGAATAAGCGAAATGCGAAAAGCTGAAATAGAGCAGCAGAATAAAACGCAAGAGACAGGCTCGAGCAGCGGAGGACGACCTGCTGTCTTTCCGACACACAGAAATCGATGTGATTTAAAAAGGTTTACAAAAAAAAAGAAAAAAAAAAGACATGTTTTCGAATCTAGTGGGAGAAAAAAGCTCAAAATACGTTCAGTAAAAAATGCCTAACGCTCACAAAAGTTTTGGTAAACACAATATCGACAATCCTACGTAATTTTTAAATTATTTTCAAAAGGTAAGAAATAAAACTGTACACTGAAAAAAAAAAAAAAAAAAAGGACTCTAAAAAGATTACTTTCTCCTAGAGAAATAAAATCCCAAAATCCCTTCCAGTGACATCACCTATAGAACATGCAAAAAAGAGTTGGACGCTATGCTACGGATTATTTCTGAGTGCATAGATACAATTTGTCTTGTGGATTTTATGCATATTTCAGTTCTATTCTTAATATTAAAAAAACAAGTTCCTAAGTGATTTCTGAAAATGTGCATTTGGCTCTGCGTGTATCCAGCAAGGTCATGCTTGCAATTCATTGTCTTCCTGTGTGCAGACGGGGCCAACTACACGCCACAATTCAATTCAGAACCAAGGTATTTCTGGAGTGAACTTGGAATTCATTAAGCTCTGGTTCATATTAACTGAAAGGCTGCTACAGTGCTTAAGTATTATTTATTTACCAATCCAAACACAAATTCTGTTTCAAAACAAAATTTATAATTGAACAGCATGACAAAAATGTGTTGTAAGCCTTGTTCTTTAAAGTAGTTATTAGGGTGTCAAAACCACACGCACGCACGCACACACACATTTTATATCTACATATCGATATCGCCACGTATATACAAACCTATATATAAAAATAAATATGCATATACATATTAATATATATTTATGTGTGTGTGTGTGTGTGTGAATATTTACATGTTCAAAACATTGTGTTATTTAAAAATATATATTTTCTCTTACTTATTTTTAAGGCTATTTTCCTAAAGCCGTAGGCTAATGTACGCGATGGTCACAACACGCACAGCTCTTTAAGGTGACTCGGGGCCACACGCGGGCCCCCAGGCCCCCGTTCTGGTTTAACCCTCGGTGCGGTGGCTGGCTGCTCACCCCGTGCGCTTTGTCATGGTGCCCAGGGTTACAGGCTGCTTGATCTGGGCGAGCGGCAGTACCACAGTCAGGCTGGGCAGGGGAGAGAGGCCAGGGTTCCCCGAGTTGTTGTTGGTCAGGTTGTTGTACGTCTCCTGGTTATTGAGTTTGACTGGAGGAGGAGGAGGAGGAGGAGGAAGAGGAAGAGGAAGAAAAAGAAGAAGAGAGCGAAAGAGAGAATGAGGGAGACACACACACACATTTTCTTCAGATTTGAAATTGCTTGCCATCACTCCGAATACCCATAATGCACTTTTTTTTTTTAAAGCAAATGTGAAATACTATGTTTTTCATATATTATATTACCATGAAAATGAAGCATACATTTAAAGTGGTGGCAGCACACCACTTTTTATTTTTTATTTTTAATTTTTTTTTAATTTTTATTTTTAAACACACACCAGGCATTGTAATGGTGAAAGGTGAAACAGAGGGAATACAATAAGACATTTTACTTTGATTTTTTCCCAACAAGATGGCCACCATTGTCATAAACCTGCATTTTCTGAGGGGAAAAAAGGACGAAAGGACGAGAAGAGATGTCCGCTGATGTCGCGCTGAACGTTTTGTGGCGGTGGGGGCTAAAACAATCCTTGATCGGAGGGACAGCCGAAGCCTCTTTACCAAACAGCGCGCAGCGATTCTCGTTAAGTTTAATGGGTATGAGCCAGGCCTAGCGGCCCGTAGACTCCCTTACTGAAGGCAGCTATAGAGTTCCTCTGAATACTCAGTTTAAATAACCCAGTCTGGACACTTCATGAACAATATCCCTCCCAACCCTCTACAACCACACTGAATAACGCCGTGCGCAAAACGAATGTGAACAAGAAAAATTAAATGACTTGAGTGCATGTCAGAGCTGCTTTTAAAGGCAGAAAGCAAGAACGGGTGAGATCATGTTCAAAGAAGAGGGAAAGACCCATGTGGAGCTGATCAGGGGTAGGTTCACATCTCTGCCAGGGTCAGACACCCACTCACCCCCCTCAACACCGCTTTCAGGCCCCTATCGACACAACTCTACATGGCGTACTGTACAGCCTGCTAGCCAATACCCTGATGCTAACTTCATCTATAATGAACTGTATTTGTCAAAACAATCAATTTTTTTTTTTAATCCAGGTTTGCTTTTGCCTTCCCTTGAGCTTACGCCTGACACCTGGTTCCCAGTGCAGCAAAACCATTTTAAGATCCACTTTAGGATGTTTTTCCCAAACACTAACCTCATTGTAATGTTGCATTGCCTTTTTAAAGAAAAATATATGTGTGTGTGTGTGGACGTATACTGTATATACATGCACACATACACACATACACACACACGTACATACATACAATCTAGATGGGTTGAATGTCCTGTTTTCATCGTAATATAGTCTTGTGTTCTGATGTTCTAGTTCTACTTGTTTCTTGATTTTATACAGTACCCATTTTTTGTGAAATATATGACGTTGCAAATTTTGTTGCGTCTATTTAAATATGTATATATTTTAAATACACTTTGCATATAACCATATACATAGTATATGCATATGCTCATAACCACCATGACACAAAGAAAATCCTTTCAACAAGACCATAGTTTCACCTCAGAAAAAACCAGCGCTGGCTCTATGGTTTGCTATTGAGATTCCTCATCAGGAAGGGCTTTACGGACACTAATTAATACCTTTTAAAAATTTAAAAACAGATATCCGTTAACACATAGTTCAATTACCTTCTTTCAAATGTCATGCCATGTCCAAAATGACACACATAATTTGGTAAAGACAAGGCCCCGCTTAACAAATGCGAGTTCAAGTCCTTTCGTTCCGTCTTTATCCGAAGGCTTTGAGAAACAGACTCGATTATGTCGGTGTACGTTTTCCTTTCCTCTTTGTTGCATAAATAAGGGTAAAAGGCAACGGCCAAAGACTGAAGAGGGAGAAGAAAAAGCCCCACATAGAAACGACAAACAACAACCGCTCGGGGTAAAAAAAGAGCCAATCACAATGAGAGAAAGCACTCCGTTTATACGGGAATCAAAGCACTCAGAGCGGCCGTGCACCGACGTTATGGAGGTGGGGGGGGGGGGGGTTTAGATCACTAGCCGCTTTCCCTGTCTTTCGTTAATACTGTGAAATGCCTGCTTTGTGATGAATCAAAGGGAGGCCATTTAGGACTTGTGCTTCTCTCGAAACAGAGCATGTGGGTAGAGGCTCTGCACAAAACCCCTGAGCCAGGGCTGGAGAGGGCTCTCTGGCCTTTCAGAAAGCCCCCCAGCGCCCAGTGCTTTTGTGCAGGCCCAGGGACGGGGAGGACGGGGGGGGAAGAGGGATCTGAACAGGAAGCAGCCTGAAAAACCATAATGGTGCTTCAGACGCAGCGAGCGTAAGACGGGAGGAAAAGGGAGGGGGGGGGATCTTAATGAATTTAGCATCTTTCCGAGAGGACACTTCAGCGCTCCGGCGCGCTGCCTTAACCCTCTCGCAGCCGCCGAGCACCGCCAGGCCGGAGATACGCCTCTGGTCCGCCCGCCATACCGTCCTGAGAGCCCCGCCATACCGCTCGGCCTGACCCGAGACAATGGCAACTACCGCACTATTACAAAAGAGCCCGGTTTCCGTCAATTTGTTAAGACGCCCTGGCTACGAGTGTCAAATGAATGAGCAATATCAAATAACGCCACAGCAGCTTTGTGTTGCCAGAAACTAAGATGGCAGTGGTGGGGAGGCTGTGTGGCGCAGTCCATAAGGTGCCAAGCGTTCGACCCTTGCACGAAGCCAACCGGTCGGCTGGGGGTCGATTTCCCCATCACAGCACTTTCTGTACTATGATCCCATCACCCTCCCCAATACATAAAGAAGGCTGTCACTTCTCCTAAAAAAAAAATATATATATATATATATATTTTTCTTTTCAAAAAGTGTCCTGGTGATAGAGCAACCATAGGATTGACGGCATGTGCGATGTTTAAACAAAGAAAGGTGCTGTGACGGAGAGGAGTAACGGATGATCCACAGCAGTGCCTGGTCCAGTCACTGTCGACAGCGGCTCACGCTACCGTCACCTGACCTCCCCACTCACACTCTTGTGTGAGTCACTCTCATCACTTCATCTCCACTAACTGACGCAGCTTCTATCACCTTCTCCACTTTTTTTTAAATAATATTTTTAATCATATTTAAAAAGTGCAGTCTAATTCTGAAGAGTCGACGTTAAAACGTCCTTCGGGGGTTTAAAACAACCGCCTGCTTTTGCTGTGACCAAAAGGGCCTAAATTGAAAACACGCGCAATCGTGACATTTATTATTAATTTCACAATGACGATAAAAAAGAGATGTTAAAAAAAAAAAAACGAATGGAAAAAAATTAAGATGACACTGCCGCAAAAGGCTGAGAAGGTAAGAGCAGAGTCCAGTCTGGGGAATAACTGCAGGCCTCGAGATGCTAAGGCCTCCGCGCATCTGCCTCGGGCCGCCGTTTCAAGACGGACGCGGTGATAGATGGGATTTCTTTCGTTCGCGGCTTTCTTGCCGGTCCAAGTTTCCCAGACATGTCGTGGTAAGGGAGAAAAGTGCACAGGAGGCAGGGACTCAGGTGGAGGGAACGGGGGTGAGGAGGGGGAGGCGCGTGAGGAGAGGGAGAGGGAGAGGGAGAGGAACAATGGCAGCACCGGGGGAGAGCGCTGTCACGTCAGGCGTGCTTGTGTAAATTCCCAGAAGCATCATTATTAAAACACTCACTTCCAGGGGAAGAAAAAGAAGAGGGAAAGAGGCCGGACTGAAGGCAATCCCGGCGGACAAAGTGAAAACAAATTAAAATGACCATTATAAAACACAGATGCTGCAAAAAAAATAAACTCGGTGAGATTTACTGTTTTTTGAAGAAATCGGACATTTGTGGAAAAGATCAGGGACGACTCACAGGTAATACCGGAGCACGGCTAAGACTCCTTTTCCCAGATCCTTCTTTTTCAAATTTTTTTTTAAAGGAATCTGCACCCTTGCTATTTTCGGACTCTGGGTGGGGTCAAGCCGGCCTATGAGAACATGGCGGGGGGCCAGACCTTGCTGAAGCCATGAGTGAATGGGAACGGCGGTTAAAGATTCACACAGTTCAGGCTCATCCTCCGGCCGTAACTTTAAGCTGAATTATTTATTTCAGCCGCAGGTAACCGTTTGCTTCTATCCCAGATGATGCTCTACTCATCTCATTTTTGGACCAAAGTTTGGAGCAAATTTGTTAAAAAAAAATTAAAAAGAAAAAAAGAAAAAAAGTCATTAGTCTATTAAAGGGATTCGATTTTTCAGCAAAATATGCCTGGCTATATACAGTATAATATAATCACGCAATAATATATATATACCACCCATTCTAGAGAATTTGGACAAATCATGTCAGACAAAACAGTCTTTACAACTATTACTTAAAACAACTCATTAAAACCAAATATTTCTTAAATGATTTATGTACGAAAGAAATATAATTTATTAAATTTTTGGACTATTTTTTTACTTCTATACCTGCCAAAAATTCACTATTTAAAACTATTTAAAAATGTGTTCAAAACCTAAAACTAACAATTCCTACTGACAATATAGGTGTGAAAATGTACTCTTATAATCCTCCTCGTTTAAAAATAGAATCTTTTATGAAAATGTACTCTTATAATCCTCCTCGTTTAAAAATAGAATCTTTTATGAAAATGTTGGCCCTTGTTGTGTCCCAGATTTTTGTCAACACCTCAGATTTCTATAAAAATATTATTTATTCAATCGTAAAAAAGGTTATCCATATTCTAACGACCTCTGTCTCACTCCGTAGTTTCACAGAAGGCAGCATTGGACACCTGTCCTCTGGTAAGTTTTCTACGTTTCGAAAAATGACAAATAATCTTGTGATCAATGGCTACTCACTACGGCTATGGCGTGAAATGAGAAAATATAACATAACATAACTCCGTAAGATGTCAACTCTATTATTTTATCTGACAGAGTTGACATCTATGCTGATGGAGTTTGATTCTCTTTAGCAATTGAATAATGTTACTGAAATTAGCTATTTATTTTCAATTAAGTTATTTAAATACCATTATAGCATTAATAAATTAGGTTTTCTAGCTGAAACGTCTGCTTTATTTAGCAAAACTAGCTTGTTGTAATGAGAGTCCTGTGTGAATGTTGGGAACAGCAAAAATATTTAAGAAATAAATATTTATGTACTGAAAGATGACTTTCATCTATCAAAATATGTTTTTCCAGTAAAATAGAAGAGTGAAAAACAAAAAGCAAAATGGTAGCAGTGAAGACAGAGGACACGGACGACTTGCATTGTCTGGCAGGGCAACAGCACAGGGCAACAGCACAGGGCAACAGCACAGGGCCAGGAGGTGAGGACAGGCACATCACACTATACAAAACATTTGACTCATCTGAAAATCCAGTTAGCGAGCAGCGAGCCTATGAACAGGAATGCATGCGGCGATACAATCACTAGCCTCACCATGTGGCCCTGATCAAGAGGCAGTAATCTGATAATGTCAATTTACTTAAGACTAAGTGGTAAGCAGACTGAGCATTCAAGTCACGGAAAGAATTTTAGCAACGAAAAGAATGAAAACTGTAACATTAAGACCGTATGGAATTCAGGGATTCCTTATTTTGGCCAAGGGATTTGATTTTGGTCCAGTGTCTTATCGGTTACACAGACCGATTCCCAAGGTGAGCTGTAAGTCAGGAGAGTACTAACACACTGTTACTGAATTGAAATCAGCTCACAGAATACTAACACACTGTTACTGAATTGAAATCAGCTCACAGAATACTAACACACTGTTACTGAATTGAAATCAGCTCACAGAATACTAACACACTGTTACTGAATTGAAATCAGCTCACAGAATACTAACACACTGTTACTGAATTGAAATCAGATCACAGAATACTAACACACTGTTACTGAATTGAAATCAGCTCACAGAATACTAACACACTGTTACTTAATTGAAATCAGCTCACAGAATACTAACACACTGTTACTGAATTGAAATCAGCTCACAGAATATTAACACACTGTTACTGAATTTAAATCAGCTCACAGAGTACTTTACAGGTCAGTCTGTGAGACTGGTAGTGCGAGGGGATGATGTTTGCCACCAGCGACAGCAAACTCACAGTTTTTTTACTTGGGAGAAGTCAATTCATTTAAGAGGCTTAATGCACCACCTTTCCTGCCATTTACAACAGTACATCTGGCCGCCGTGGCGGCGACCGATATCAGATCGAGCGAGGCCCCAGGCCGCGCCATTCCACCATACCAGGGGCGGGGCAGTGGCGTAGCCGGGCCCCGGCCCAGACGGCCCGCGGCCCCGGGGAGCAGACACCCCGGACGGGGGAGCGGAAGCGGCCGGATCCTGCTGGGAAAGCGCTGCTGGATGACCCCAAGAGTCCGGAGGGAGGGAGGAAGTGGAGCCCCTGGCGGGCTCAGCCAAAAACTTTTGGACAGTGGGAGGACAGGGGCCGGCGTCTCGGGGGGGGAACAAAAGCCCCACGAGATACCCGGCATGCGCAATAAGAACAAACACAGAGGAAGAGGAGGATGAGGAGTAAGGCAGGGGGAAAAACGCAATGATTCTCACGAAAAACCTCTGGAACATGAAAAAATGACCAGATTCAGGTTCAAGTTCGCCCTGTAAAATAACATGAATTTAGAAAACTCAAGTAAATATTGAAATAAACGGCGCTAGCTGGATGAGCACCATACAACACATGGAGAGATAGGGAGATGCCCTACACCATGCATAGTGACCCAGCGTGAGTGTCAAGCACAAGGACGTGTGATTTGTTTTTATGATTCTCTGAAGGTATTCGCAAAAACTTCAGGACATCCCTTACAGATTCCAACAGCTGTTTAAACACATCCGTGGCACTAAAATTGTCTTCATTTATATAAAGTGGACTTCAAAGAAAAGAAAGGGGGGTAAAAATGCGCCTTTATATAACTCGCAGGCTAAAGCTTTTTTCACCAGAAGGACGTGTCCTCTTTTAATGAAGTGTAATAAAATACAGACATTTCCTTGGGGTTCAGACATCGGTTTTATCTAACGGGTCTGCCGAAAGGCTGTCCTCCGCGACAGCGACCGCTCCGCGACTCTACCGAGGCCCTGCGCACCAGCCAGCAGCGTTTAAAAAACCACTCGGCGCGTCAGGTTTTCTTTAATTAATGTGACCGCCGCTAAACCGCACGTTTTTAGAACTCTAAAATGAATCCGACATCATGAGATGGCGCTCCAGCGCCGTTAATGCAGTCAATGAACTGAAGACTTTCGTCAAACACCACTTGTCATTTCATTCACATCAGTTTAGTTGCTACCAGGTAGTACTTACTTTCTAGTACAAGTTTCTCCACCCCGGCCTGTTTGCTCATATTTTTATCAGCATCAACAACAAAGAGTAAACAAATCTCCATTACTGATAGAGAGAGCATCATCAAATTACTTTTTTTTTACAGAATTGCCAAGAAACATTTCACACAGATTATCAATCCACCTGTTGGCTGAATAGAGAAGGCTCTTTTCAGAGATCTTACTGCGAGACGGGCTGCCTCACAAATTGCGGCCGATTTAAACGTAAAACTTTCCTCAGACAAGCGGTTTACTGGGGCAATGACACAAAATCACATCGCTCAGCTGCACATTTTTCGGCAATTTTCAAACATCAACACTTTGAATGACTTTACCATGCAAGAGGCATAATTATATATAATTACCTGCCATTTATGTATGCACATACATGCACGAACATGCACATACATGCACGAACATGCACATACATGCAAAAGCATAGACACAACAGGATACGCGCACACACACACATATATGCACTAACACACACACACACGTAGACATATAACAGTATACAACACACATATACCGCATATACAATACAGGCCTATGCACACATACATACTTCATAAAGACATATAAATATAATAAGCACACAGTCAAACATTCTCTCACACACACACACACACACGCACACACACATGCACTATAAGGTCCAGCAGAGAGTCAAATCAAAGAGAGGGCTTCTCTTCCTCCTTTTCCCCAGGCAGGCCGTGATTTATTGAGTTCACATGGGGTGCGCTAACTTCATCAACACAGATTTCATTATGCTCCGTATGCAAAATGGAACAGGAGAGCTCCTAAAACAACACTTACTGTACAAACAACAAAAACCTGGATACACTTTCCCCCCACATAAGCATCGCATGTGTTTTGTCAATTATTACCATAAATGGTGATACGTGGAACGAAAATCTTGCTTTATTCAATGACAATAACATATATATATATATATGAGAAACAGGGAGACAGAAAGCATTAAAACAGAAGCAAAAACAGGTCTTAAGATGGCCTGACGTTACCCAGATCAGTGAATGTTAAAGAGGAAACGGAGTGCACCCTCTCCTACTAGCCACGGCCAGAGAGCCCGCTAGGATCTGGTCATGACTCGGGTCATGAGAAGTGTCAGAAAGCGCATTTCCTCACGATGGGAAAGGACAACGTAATTTCATGTGCGCGGCCTCTCACACTGCCTGATAAAGACAGTACTGAACTATCACATGACTGGGGGTGGGGGTGGGGGGGGGATGCTGCGTGAACGCGAGCAGCAGCAGCAACAACAAAAAAACTTTATAAAAAACACAGAGAGAACTACCGCGTACTATACAGCGCATCGCGGAAAACATCTCGTTTCTTTCTCGAATCGTTACGAAAAAGGAGGCGATGTAATGTCAGGCAACCCGCGTGGAGTCCGATACAATCAAGTACATTTCCATTGTATAACGCGTGCCCTTCGGTTCATCGCGAAGCAGTTGCGCAGAAGGCACTGATGTTAATATAAAAGGCTTGTTGGGTTGCACGGTGACCCTATGAAATCTGACCCAGCCTGTTCTTTCCCCTGGAAGCCGAGGCGGAGAGCCCTGCTCTCTGTTCAGCCGTAAAACAGGGCAGCACCGGGCACTAGAGTCTTAGGATGAGCCACTGGACAACTATCATTCCACTGAAAAAAACAGTTTAATCCCAGACTCATGGGGGGAAAAACAGATCAGGGTAAGAATAAAAATACATAACAATCTGTCCATAACCAAATTAACAATAATGATAACAGTGTGCTCTTTGAATGTGAAATTATATTTATTATATTTTAAAAAAACATTTAGTATTGTTTCGCACTTTCTTTTCAGTGCTAACAAACTAAAGGTGTCTCATATCATGTGTGAAAACACTTCCTGTATTTTTAATTTGTCTGAATATTTATTTGTGTGGGAATAATATGTACAGTATATTTGGACTCAACACATGAAAAATGCGACATGAAATGTGTTCCTTCACCAAAAACATTTAATTATTGTCGATTTGGTGGCAAGGGATATTACATCTCTATGACTGTAGATTCATATGAGGTAAAATAATAGAAGCTTTTTTAATTAGTTAAACAGATTACATGAATTCTATTTCCAGAGACGAAGGTCACATTTGAGGAATAAAAGGCTGAAATTATGATATTTGGATCACCACCCATATCTATGAGCACAGACTTCACTTTACAACCTGCGACCTTGAGACTCAGATAAATCTCTCAAAATTTTAACTTGTTTAGAGCAAAAAATATAGCCTACAGCTTTCATCCAGTCAGTCATTTACCACTGGGATGAGAAACACTGATTTTATTACCATTTCTAATATTAGTTTATTCTTTTACTGACAGCCCAATATCTATTTTATTGTGTGGCAACTTTCTTGAATTAAAATGTAATAAATTAAAATTATATTTCTATAATATTTCTAAAATTAACATTATAAACTTTTTATTTGCAAATAGAAGAAAATGTATGGTATTACAGGGTTGGTTGTCATTCACATTGAAAAGGCACTCTTTATTTTGGACAATAAAAAGGGATTTAAATAAATAGTGCTTTTTAAATAAAAAAACCCTCATGAATGTAAGGATTGAGCCTTCCGAAGAGGCCATTCATAAACCCAGAACAAATTCCTGCACCGTCTCAGCCCTTGAGCAGGATTAGATTTGTATCGAGCCCAAACTTAGCGGCACAATTGAAGCTTTGCGAGTCTTTTCTTCTCTACCTCAGTGGAGTGGAAACAGAAGTGAGGCTGCAGCTCGCCAAGTAAACCTGAGAGAACAGCGCCCTGCAGAGGACAGCACAGGTAATGCACCGGGGGAACGGTTTTGTGGTAATAAACAAAACAATTCTCTAAACTTAACTATGAGCGCAAACTTTTGTCATTTCTACCTGCTAATTAAAAAAAAAAAACTGAACCTGACTCTATTTGATGCAAAGTTGAAGTGGAGTGAGGTACAAAATTAAATCACAGCTATGCTTTATTCCGTAATTAAACATGCAAAAGTGACAGCTACGTCTTTTATGATTCCGCCTTTAATTTTGAGAAGGAATGTGAATTGTGCAATGTGGGTCTGTGGATAAATAAGAGCAGCAATGTGAACATAACATGGCATATTATTAACAGGCATCGCGAGCAAAATGTAGGGATCCTGCAGCAATTCCATCTGATGCCAGAAATTGCAAACATTCCAGCCAATGAATGCAAAAGATTCGACCGGTCACCTTACTTTCATTTTACAGTTTTAATTGTTCTATGCTTTGAAAAAACACACAAATGTTTCAGACAACAGGTTTTCCGTGTTTTCGGCCCCTGCCTCCGTCGGAGGAACAGACCCAGTCATCTGGCAGGAGGCCCTGTCTGGCCCACATGTAATCCGTTACCCAGGACGGAGGACTGTCGCCTCCTTGTCCACACTGTTCAGAGGGACGCGACGCACCGCGTCCGCCCAACCCCTCGAGCCGCGGAGCGGCGACACCCGCCGCAGCGCTGGGGAGGACCGCTGCGAACATGGAAGACGCCTCGCGCCAAAGTTCGTTTCCACCCCCGAGCGGCAGAGGGACGAAAAAGGCTTTTCTAACCAACTCAATTAAAATATATATCTGGTAAATATAGCAAAAAAAGCAAGAAAAACTATCTGTGCTTTGCCCTTTAACGGCACAGAGGAAGTTCTCCTTTTATCTGTGGAGAATTAACGGTTTCCTCTCTCACCTCAGCGGCGTATGAACATGTGCCAAAGGCCAAAGCGCTTTGCTGTTCCCTTTTCTCATCCAGCTCGAAGGTCCAGTGATTCATGCTAACGAGCAGCGCCGTGCGGTCGCAGAACACAACAAAGCTGGAACAAACGAGAACCCCATGAATTAACATGAAGCGTTTTTTGCTCTTATGAATAGTGTTCCCAAGGATACGGTGCAACACAGAGCCCGTGGCCCAGATGGCTCCATACCAGGAGTCCTCTTTGCCGGGCCGCCAGACCTAACTGGCTGGAACCAATTCACTCCAACCAAAATGAAGATACAGCTATGCGCTATTTTCACCCGCACGCCAAGGTGCCCCAGGAACATTCAACCTCTGAAAACACCAGCTACCGTAAGATTGTGTGGTGACATCTTGGGAACAATTTCATTTCCATTAGTCCCACACCATGTACTTAGAAAAGTCTGGCCATGTAGAGTTTCAGTGTACCCACATACAGACAGGCAATGCCATTGTATCTACAGGGAGACTTGCCGGTCTGAGATTTCTTTGGAGTAGCTACATGCATTCATGCGCCTTGTTTCAAATGATCAAATCAAATGAAAAGCCGTCAGACAGAGAGAGGACGAATACCAGGCACAAAGCAAACAGAGAGCCCAATCTTGGGGTCTATTTTTAGAGATGCTGGCAGCTCTGAAGGATATGTGCTTTCCTTGTTCCTGTCCCAAATCAATGTGTTGTCATGGGCAACAATCGCAAAGCCTAGCGCCGCAACCATTGTGTCGCAGTATGCATCATTTCATTTTCTGCTGCCCAATTTAGGGCCGGAAGAGCAGCGCAATGACACAAAGCGGCCGCAAGGCGATCTCAAATGGACCGCTGAGGTTATTCTCCTTTTCCCGCGGCTGTGTGGACTGGAAAATTACTTTCAATGTTCGGCAACTTCTGGACTTCTATGAGGTTTGAACTCTGGAGCTGAAACGCAAAATTACGCTTCTGGTTTTTTTTCCCCCCTTTTACATTTCAACCGACACTCACGCGAAGCTCACATTTTGGCTGGTGATTTGTGAGAAGTGTCAAGTTTTATTTTGGAAAGAAACGAACAAATAAATATGCACACACAATGTTTAAATTACCAAACCATCGTATCCTCTCGGAGAGGCTGTTTAGGGGGCTTGAGAATATATTGCATGTATACGCACGCGGTGTTTATGTAGTCCTCCAGCAAATTTCATTCTAATGTGTAAAATCTGCACTTTTGCTCTTTCCACGGGCAAAATAATCGCTCCTCGACAAAAGCAAACTTGTCATGATGCCAGGAGTCTCAACTGCCTTTTCTGTAACCTTTTTTTTAAAAAAAGGAACACCATACCTAAACAGCCAATGATGGCAGCAGAGAACTTCAGCGAGGGGAACACAGCCATCATCGCACTGGTAATAGATGGGGATTAGCGAACGCAACCGCGTGACATTTACGTACAGAATCATCTCATGTTATTAGCCTTTGGGAAAGGGGATCAGGAAAAAGTGAGTCTTTGGGTTGGGACTCTGGCCAGTAAAATGGGGAAATGTGTCTAACAGCGAGAACAGACCTTGAGGCGAGAGAGAGAGGGCGAAGAGAGAGAGAGAGAGAGAGAGAGAGAGAGAGAGAGAAAGAGAGAAAGAGAGAGAGAGAGAGGGCGAAGAGAGAGAGAGAGAGGGGGGGAGAGAGAGAGAGAGAGGGAGGAAGAGAGAGAGAAAGAGAGAGAGGGGGGAGAGAGAGAAAGAGTGTGTAGGAAAGAGAGAGAGAGAGAGAGAGAGAGAGAGAGAGAGAGGGGGGGGAGAGAGAGAGAGAGAGGGGGAAGAGAGAGAGAGAGAAAGAGTGTGTAGGAAAGAGAGAGAGCGAGAGAGAGAGAGAGGGGGAAGAGAGAGAGAGAGAGAGTAGGAAAGAGAGACGGGAGTGAGTCCCTCTCAGCGGCAGACACAGTGAGAGCTTTTAAACCAAAGCAGCTACCAGGCCCACACTGCCCAGCGTGTTTGGCACTGGCGCTCATTTCACGCAGGGAGGAACATATAAACAAAACAAGGCTAAATCTATAACAATACATGTCATTTTGTGGAATGAAGCTGAATTATTTACATCAACATCCATGTGATAATCTGTCATGTTTGGCCTCCTTTTTGGCAAGGGCACCTAGGATTGTTCTTTTTTTTTGTTCTTTGGAAAGCTCACCAAGAAAGGTATCTGGATACAGATGGCACTGATAACTCAGCCTTTTAAACTTTTGAAGGGATGTTTTTAAGCTACATTTTTTTAGATTTATTGGAAAAATATGAGATCGAGATATATAAAGTGTTCTCTCAATATTGTTTTTGCTTATGTTTGTCATTACACATCAAGTTGGTTTGGATTTTTAACATCAGGTGCCCGTAAGTGTCAGCACCACGGCTCACGCCTGCTCACCAAAAACCCAGAGTAGAGGTAACGCAGAGAGACGACTAATTGCAGACAGGTGGTTCTAATGCCGCCCCTTTGAAAAGGTCTGATTTACAGCTCAGTTCCTCTGACTGACTTTCATGGCCCACTGCTAAAGCTCTCCTGCGCAAGAAGCCGTGCATTCCAGCGCCGTGATGTCACCCCCGAATATTTCACGTACGCCGTCCATGTTGGTAATTAATAATTTACCAGGAAAGAGTACTGAGCCGAGCCCTGAGAGCAGATCCCGGCGGCCTTCAGGAAGCGCGCGGGGAGAATCGACGACCCCGGATCCGGGACAGCCAGCTCTTGAGCTCGGGAATCCGCTCCCAACTCTCTGCACTTTTAAAGCTCTGCCCGCTGTTCTAAGTGTGCTTCAAACACAGCTGAACTCAAATACAGCATGCTGGTGTTAACTCTCCGCACTTTTACAGCTCTGCCCGCTGTTCTAAGTGTGCTTAAAACACAGCTGAACTCAAATACAGCATGCTGGTGTTAACTCTCCGCACTTTTACAGCTCTGCCCGCTGTTCTAAGTGTGCTTCAAACGCAGCTGAACTCAAATACAGCATGTTGGTGTTAACTCTCCGCACTTTTAAAGCTCTGCCCGCTGTTCTAAGTGTGCTTCAAACGCAGCTGAACTCAAATACAGCATGTTGGTGTTAACTCTCCGCACTTTTAAAGCTCTGCCCGCTGTTCTAAGTGTGCTTAAAACACAGCTGAACTCAAATACAGCATGTTGGTGTTAACTCTCCGCACTTTTAAAGCTCTGCCCGCTGTTCTAAGTGCGCTTCAAACGCAGCTAAACTCAAATACAGCATGCTGGTGTTAACTCTCCGCACTTTTACAGCTCTGCCCGCTGTTCTAAGTGTGCTTAAAACACAGCTGAACTCAAATACAGCATGCTGGTGTTAACTCTCCGCACTTTTACAGCTCTGCCCGCTGTTCTAAGTGTGCTTCAAACGCAGCTAAACTCAAATACAGCATGCTGGTGTTAACTCTCCGCACTTTTAAAGCTCTGCCCGCTGTTCTAAGTGTGCTTAAAACACAGCTGAACTCAAATACAGCATGTTGGTGTTAACTCTCCGCACTTTTAAAGCTCTGCCCGCTGTTCTAAGTGCGCTTCAAACGCAGCTAAACTCAAATACAGCATGCTGGTGTTAACTCTCCGCACTTTTACAGCTCTGCCCGCTGTTCTAAGTGTGCTTAAAACACAGCTGAACTCAAATACAGCATGTTGGTGTTAACTCTCCGCACTTTTAAAGCTCTGCCCGCTGTTCTAAGTGCGCTTCAAACGCAGCTGAACTCAAATACAGCATGTTGGTGTTAACTCTCCGCACTTTTAAAGCTCTGCCCGCTGTTCTAAGTGTGCTTAAAACACAGCTGAACTCAAATACAGCATGTTGGTGTTAACTCTCCGCACTTTTAAAGCTCTGCCCGCTGTTCTAAGTGCGCTTAAAACACAGCTGAACTCAAATACAGCATGTTGGTGTTAACTCTCCACACTTTTAAAGCTCTGCCCGCTGTTCTAAGTGCGCTTCAAACGCAGCTGAACTCAAATACAGCATGCTGGTGTTAATAATGGATAACCGGGATTAAGCGGTGCACTTTGTGAACTCAAAGGGGAGACGTGTAAACAGGGTCAGAGGGGACCGCAGTTCTGGCAGCAGAAAGTGGGAGATAGTGTGCCCGCCGGGCATGGCCAGGTTGCCTGTTTGCAGCCAGGGACTGTTTGACAAACAGACGAGGTACTGTGGCAGGAAGGTCAGAGAACTGACGCGAGTACAAGGTCTGCGGCGTGGGGAGAGGGTGCATACGGGGGTGGGGTTCTTCAAGGACATCTAGGGGTGGTCCCTGAATGATTATCAATACTTAATCTCGCTATTTTCACTTAACACTGGAATGTACTTGAGGTTGCATTTGCATTTTAAATGCAGGGCTGGGTTTGTTACTGGCTAAATTGGCTTAGCAGGAAGAACTCAGGACCCACAGTAACTGACCGTTCAGCTAAGGCACTCAAAAAGCCTGAGTTTGTGCCTTTGCAGTGAGATAGATATCTGTATGAGAAAAGAGGAGCGGCACAGGTACATGTGAGACAGATACAGGGGACAGGTGAGACATATACAGGTGAGACAGGTACAGGGGACAGGTGAGACAGATACAGGTGAGACAGGTACAGGGGACAGGTGAGACATATACAGGTGAGACAGGTACAGATGAGGCAGATAAGGGGGACAGGTGAGATGTATACAGGGGACAGGTGAGACAGATACAGGGGACAGGTGAGACAGGTACAGGGGTGATATGTGACCCACCATGGTAAAACGTCCACAATGACAGAAAATGTGTTTCGGAGACATTTTACCAGTTCAGATCATACACTACAATCAGTAAAATAAAGAGGAAGTTATGGCTTTTTGAATGTTGCTACTTGAAAGTAAGTTCTGAGAAAAGGGCCGTTGATGTTTTGGAACTTTTTACGACACATTTTCAATGAAAATTAGCAATGCATTTAGAAAAGGAGAAGCTAAGTAAAATGGGCGCACATTAACACTGCTATACTGTAAGAGAGATTCAGTGCTGAACAAAGTAAACGTATAGACAGTGGTGTTAAAAAAAAAAAATAGCAGTACAACATCAGTAACCTGATAGACCACTGTTATTAGTGGTAGTGATATTTCTACATGGCAAATAATTTACTTGTAGATGTAGTAGTGTAATAGAAAAACAAGACCCAACTGTCATGACATGCACGCTGCTTGTTCTGAGTAATTGACTCATTCATTGAAAGGGGCGTGTTCAAAATAATAGCAGTGTGGAGTTTAATTAGAGAATTCATTCATTCTGTGAAAAATCAGGTGTCATTAATTGTCCTTTATTAAGGAAGAAGGGAAGCAAATGTTTCACACATTGTTATAAAATATATTTTCGTATATATTTTTTAGTAAAATGGGCCGTTCCAAACATTGTTCGGAGGAACAACGTAATTTGATTAAAAAGTGGATTGTAGAGGGGAAAACATATAAAGAAGTGCAGCAAATTATAGGATGCTCAGCTAAAAAGATCTCAAATGCTTTAAAATGGCAACAAAAACCCGAAACCCGTGGAACAAAACGAGCAACTACTGTTAAAACGGATCGAAGAATAGTCAGAATGGCAAAGATTCAGCCAATCATCACCTCTAAAATTACCTGTAAGTGCTGTTACAGTCTGATTTGATCGAAGCTAAGCTATCAGCAAGAAGCCCCCGTGAAGCACCATTGTTGAAAAAACGGCATGTGCAGGATCGGTAAAAATTTGCCAAGGAACACATCAATTGGCCCAAAGAGAAATGGCATAACATTCTGTGGACTGATGAGTAAAATTGTTATTTTAGGGTCTAGTGTACTAGGTACTGGAATTGAATTCAAGCCACAGTACACTGTGAAGACAGTGAAGCATGGTGGCGCAAAAATCATAGTATAGGGATACTACGGTATTGGGCTTATTTATCGTATACCAGGGATCATGGATCAGTTTGAATACATCAAAATACTTGAAGAGATTATGTTGCCGTATGCCGAAGAGGAAATGCCCCTGAAATGGGTGTTTCAACAAGACAACGACCCCAAACACACGAGTAAGCGAGCAACATCTTGGTTCCAGACAAAAAGGATTGAGGTAATGGAGTGGCCAGCTCAATCCCCCGACCTCAACCCCATTGAAAACTTGTGGGGTGACATTAAAAATGCAGTTTCTGAAGCAAAACCCAAAAATTCACAGGAACTGTGGAATGTAGTTAGTTCATCCTGGGCTGAAATATTTGTTTCTAGGTGCCAGAAGTTGGTCGACTCGATGCAACGCAGATGCGCAGCAGTTATCAAAAACAATGGTTATGCAACTAAATATTAGTTCAGTAATTTAAAGTGAAGTTAAATCTTGAAAAATTTCTTCAGGTTATACAGTAAGTGTTTGAGTTTTAAGAGAAAAATGTCGACACTGCTATTTTTTTGAACAGATTAAAATTCCTTTTCTTTGCTCCCTGTAAAAGAATAACAGACTTGATTAAAAAAATATTTGCACTTTATTCACTTGTTTTAATGCACTGCTATTTATTTGAACACAACTGTACATTAATATTAATATAAATATTTAGACAAAATATGAATGAAATTTTTAAAAATTCACTTCAGACTAAAACATTTCCTCGGGATAGACATGCAGTACTAAAAGTGAAATATGCAATCAGACACAATATAACATTATTCACAGTAATGGTTCTATTTGTTGGTTGAAAACAACAACATATTGCCAATGTTAATGATGATGGCTGTTAAAATAGGTAGCCTATGCAGAATTAGCCCGGAGAACTCTTTCAACTTCATCTCTCGCAAAAACACCGGGATCAGTTTCTTCATTGTCGCTATGAATAGAAACATCTTCGTTTTCAGTCAAATGTGCCATCATACCAAAGTCAGGAATCATATCGTCCCAGTCCAATTCTGCACCTTCCTCGCTGTAAGACTCAGAATATACAGGGTGGCTTTCATCTTCCACAAAATAATCCATAGTCAAGCTCTCCCACTGACTGCCATCAGCCGCACCAACTAGGTTATGTGCAGATAGTTGATTGAGAGCATGAACCATATTCTTGGAATTGCCCATGTGGTCAAATACAATGTGATTATTTCCAATACTGGAGTATGATCACGCTGTTTTTATGTTCAGGGAAGTAACTGTCAGATATAGTGGGGTCAGAGTGGGCTTAACCAATAGGAGGTTAAAACGTAGGCTGTGCGTCACCAGGGGCCACATGTATAAACAGTGCTGAGCAGAAAAATGCCCTCAGAACCCCGCATAAGCGAGTTTCCACATATAAATTTGGATTATTATAAAATAAGAAAATCTGCGTACCTCTGCACGCGCTGGGCACCATACGTACGCAGCGGTTGGAGTCAGGTGTGATATGGCGACACCGTGGTGAAAAGACCGGGAGAAAATGCTAAACTTTGCATAAGCGGATTTCCGACTTTCTCCCTGAGCGTTCTTTTACTCAAGAGTTTTATACGTGTGGCCCCAGATGTTTTGCCCTTCTGGTCTCCGAGCCAATCATGGCGCAGATCACTTTCACAAGGTAGACGAAGAAAAAGAATAAGCGTCTTGGCCGTCTGCTATGAAGCATCCATGTAAATATAAGTTAACACATGGGATCGCTTTAGAATCCTGGAAGACTCGCAAAGTTCCTTTTTTAGACACATCTTTAGCATGTTTATAGATCACGTTCGACATTTCAGTGAATTAAAGGCCCACTCAGTAATTTTGGTTGCAAATAAATTGCTAATGGCTTACAACGAGCAATAAGAGAAGAATATGGTACTATAGTATAAAATTAAGATCCTCAGGAAAAATAAGTATTTAAAATAAGTGTCGGACGGACACTACTTCCTTGTTCATCTTCAGTCTTCTGCATTTCATTCTTCTTCTTTGTTTTTGATATCCTTGCGCTGCTCATCGACATGGAAACGAACTGGTCATTCACTCACCGCTTTCGCTTGGTGCTCACTCGTCAGGTAATATATCGAAAGGAATAGTTAGCTAACATTTCCCCAAAATAAACTATGCCTTGGAAATGGTTTTTTCGTATTATATTGCGGCAGGTTAGAGTAAAAAAAAATACGAGCACAATGATTCATCGAGGTAATTCGTTTCCAAGCACGTAATTTTCATCGATAATCAACCAAAATTATGTTAATATTTCAAATATTGTGATCGTTAAACAACAGATTTCATAGGCCGATTTTCTACCCAATAGTCAGACTGCACGTCATCCACCTTTCCTATATGTTCAGGGTACAGGTGGCACACTACACATCCACCTTTCCTATATGTTCAGGGTACAGGTGGCACACTACACATCCACCTTTCCTATATGTTCAGGGTACAGGTGGCACACTACACATCCACCTTTCCTATATGTTCAGGGTACAGGTGGCACACTACACATCCACCTTTCCTATATGTTCAGGGTACAGGTGGCACACTACACATCCACCTTTCCTATATGTTCAGGGTACAGGTGGCACACTACATGGCCAAAAGTATCCGGACACCGCTGGGGCTGTTTTTCATGGTTTGGGCGAGGCCCCTTATTACCAGTGAAGAAAAATGGGAAAGCTACAGGATAGGATACAATGACATTCTAGACTATTCTGTGCTTCCAACTTTGCGCCAGCAGTTTGGGAAAGGCCCTTTTCTGTTTCAGCATGACAGTGCCCCCGTGGAAAGCGAGGTCCACGCAGAAATGTTTTATCGAGATCAGTGTGGAACAACTTGACTGGCCTGCACAGAGCCCTGATCTCAACCCCGTCAAACACCTTTGGGATCAGCTGGAAAGCGAGACAGGCCTAATCGCCCAACATCAGCGCCCGACCTCCCACATGCTCTTCTGGCTGAATGGAAACAAATCCCCACAGCGATGACCGAACATCTAGTGGAATAGTGGAGGATGCTACAGGAGCTAAAGGGTGGACCAACTCCATAGTAATGCCCGTGATTTTAGAATGAGATGTTGATGTGCAAGTGTCCATGTACTTTTAGCCATGTGGTGTATATGAACAGGTGAAATGGACACTAAGTATAGATCACAAGGGTACAGGGCACATGTGGGAAGAGCACAGGAGACAGGTTTGATGGGTACTAAGGACAGGTGATTATAATTACAGGGCACGTGTGTGATGACGAGCAGTTTGGGAGAAGTAAGGACTGACCGTGCAGCGGGGAGCCAGAGGGGCTGCTGGAGGGTCCCGGGACAGGACTGCATCGCCCCCCCTGCTTGCCGCCGAGCTCCTGCTCGATCTCCTCCAGCCCGGCGCTCTTCTGGAAGCGGCTGACGCGGTTCACCACGCGGGGGGACACGTGCGTGCGGGCGCAGGGCGCGCCGCCGTAGGGGTTGATGGGAAATACGTGCGAGGTGCCGCGCAGTGTGCTGATCACCACCCAGCGGCAGTCTTGGCTGAAGCAGATGTCCTGCACCTGTGAGGGGGGGTGGGGGAGGGGTGGGTGGGCGGAGGGATCGTCACAGTGGGTCACAGACAGGGACTCAACACCCCAACTGAACCAACTGACATTTTCATCATCTTTTTCAATTTCCACATCTTATCCCCAAATTGGAATCACCGGTGGCGTTTCTCGTGACACTGCTGTGGCGCCTACAACCGCAAAATGAGTTCTGCTGATGCTGTGCACCTCCAGTTAAACAGCGCAGGTCACAAAGCGCCTACAGGAGCAACACAGCGCCTATGTCAGGGGTGCATCTCTCACTGCGGGAGCCTGCCCGACTCGAACCCACCCTGTCCCTGACAGGACGAGGCCAACAGTGTCCCTCCGCTGCAGAATATCCCAGACACAGTATTTCTTTTACAAATTCTTTTGTAATTTGTTTTTTGTCTTATAAAAACAGAATATGTTAGGAAAAACTATTATGGACTGAGCCACTTGGAGGCCCCTTTTCTAACATATTCTGTTTTTTTAAGACAAAAAACAAATTACAAAAAAATTTCCACTAGATTTCGCAGAGAATATTATCCAGAGCAAGTTACAAATATGTAAAACCCTAAGTAAAAACCATACAAAAAGGATGGCTTAATGCTGGAATAAACAAAGTGGTAAAACCTCTCCTTGGCCGTGATAATCCACTGTTTTCAGTGGCTACTGGAGCCATGGTATCAACACAGGGGGCAGCCTGCTCAGCTAACAAACCCCTCAGATAAAATCTCCCCAAATATTTCAGTAATGCAGCCGGAGACAAAAGAAGAAGAAAGTGTCCATTATCTGAGTGGTTTCAGGCAGTGTGCAGTGAGACCCAACTCACATTTTTGTACCGTGATACAGGTCTGTTCAGCCCCCCCCCCCCCAGTCCTCCACCAACAAACATGTACCAGCGCTTTTCATCACCGGCCTTCTAAGACGCTGAGGACATAATTGCGCGGCCAATGACAGTTGATAGCTCGTCCGCTGCATTCCGCTAGCGTCTGCTTCCTCGATGCGTTGGCAGCGGTGGGGACGGCACTGATTAAGGCTCAGTAAATCGGTACAAGCTATGGGGGTCTGGCTAGGGCGCACGAGCAGGCCCCGTTCCCATAAACACACGTGACCAATTACCGAAACGCACGGCATCGCGTTGCCCCAGCTCCACGGCTTCGGCTCGTATCGAGTACAGCGTTTGCCCCAGCTCCACGGCTTCGGCTCGTATCGAGTACAGCGTTTGCCCCAGCTCCACGGCTTCGGCTCGTATCGAGTACAGCGTTTGCCCCAGCTCCACGGCTTCGGCTCGTATCGAGTACAGCGTTTGCCCCAGCTCCACGGCTTCGGCTCGTATCGAGTACAGCGTTTGCCCCAGCTCCACGGCTTCGGCTCGTATCGAGTACAGCGTTTGCCCCAGCTCCACGGCTTCGGCTCGTATCGAGTACAGCGTTTGCCCCAGCTCCACGGCTTCGGCTCGTATCGAGTACAGCGTTTGCCCCAGCTCCACGGCTTCGGCTCGTATCGAGTACAGCGTTTGCCCCTTAGCCATTGTGACGTCCTGAGAATGGGAACTTTTTTTCTGTACCTAGTTTCTGTGAAAAAGTGCAGAGCTATTAAAGATGTCAATGGACGCGACTATGTCAGGACCAGAACCAAAGTCAGCTGTACAGTTTCCACCCGTCCTACCCCACGCAGACAAGCTTGATGGAAACTGCCATCCCATACTCTGGGATGTGCCACAACGTAGTAAAAACTACCGGGACAACGTAAAAATTTCTTCCAGTGCCGTACTCCCACGTTTATTCCAAAACAGAGATGCAAATGGTATACCCATTCTTTCCCCACTCTCTCTTTTTTGGCCCTGGTACCCCACCTTAATTTTTCTGTGCAGCTCATCTGATCCATCTTGATTCAGAGATGAGAACAGTTTGCACTCATAAAATGGAGGGAACTCTTAATTCACTTTAAGATGTTAATAATTTTTTACATTTTTTTTTGCAGTCTGTTTTTCTCCAGAGCAGCAGTCGCAATAAAACCCCCTGCAGCGGGAGCTGAAATTAAGCGTTTATGAGGTCGTCATCATTAAAGAGTTAAAAAAAAAAAAAACAGCCTGACCCTTTTGGTCAGTGCACTGCAGTTTAAAACATGTAGAGCCATGCAGACCTATGGGCAGGCTCTGTTATCAACAGGGTTTATTTACCGGCAAAGGCTGAGGTCAGTCATAGGAGCAGGCAGTGAGTCAGAACAAGCAGGCTCCGGCAGCCAGTGAGATAAGCCAGGGTCCCTGCCGGCCGCCCAGCGCCATTATCACTCGTGTTATTTGTGCGGCTCGAGATAACGCAGCTTTTCTTTACCGTTTGCGAGGCCAGATCAAAGCGAGCGCATGGTCAGGCAGCAAACCTGGCGTTAGTCAGTAACAAATTAACCGCCGCTCATCTCGTTTGAGATCTCCACCGCCTGCCTGGCCGTGTGGGTCTGGAGGGGGGGTTTAGGGTGTGTGTGTGGGGGGGGCATTCTGTTCCCCATGGTGCTGGAGGTGTTTTGTGAGGCAATCTCTCCCGGATAATGACACCCGAAAGGATAGCAGGTTGTAAAGCACAGCAAGGTCATAAACCGGTGAGGGTGCTCACCTCGTGGGCAGTTGGACCGCCCTCCTCGCTCGCCCGCTTTTTACCCCCCCTCCCCCTTCCATCTCTCTCTCTAACTCAGTGGGACCCACCCAGTCTGGTTTACTGGCTGTCTGTCGGGCCGGACTTGTGACGGCCGTGCTGTTAACTGAGATAGCGCATGCACAAAAGACCCGCGCCCACTTAACGCACGCGTGGTTGCCGCTTCTCGTTACACAAGGTGTAAGTGTGTAACAGTTGCCCCTTACGTGATGATGGGCAATTAAAGGGCTGGTTCACGCATACTTATAACACTTAAGTGCGGGGTTGTTACCGGACACATATATGGCTGGGTGAACAATGAAGGCCGGACAACGCATTCCAGTCAGTGGAGGTGGGACCTGGCTCTCCCAAGGCTTTCATGAGTACTTTAAATCTGAGCAGTTGGGGATGAGGGATGAAGGGGGTGGTCCAATTGAGACCCAGTCACTGGGCGCACCCCACCTGCACCCCCCCACCACCTCCACTCGTCGAGCCAGCTGCTCCGGTAGGGCCGGGCCCACAGATGGTGCTGACTGCTAGGGTCTGGGAATGACAGGACGCAGCGTGTGGAAGCAGGACGAAATGCTGACAAACACCGCGTTCGTCTAAGCTCCACGAGGCACACGGAGGCGGCGCGCATGCGTGCGTTTGTGCGTGACCTTGTGTGCGTGTGAGTGTACGCGCGTGCGGAGTAGGTATGGTGGGGCGAGACGTAGAAGTAGACAGCAGCTCTGTGTTCAGTGTCCAAACATGACACTAACAAGACACGCAAAGGTCCAAGCCCTCAATGGATAAATATTAGTTCTGCTAAGGCAAATAAAACCGTACAAGCTGCCAACTTGAAAACCTAAAAAAACATTTCTGGAAGATTAACAGCTGTTAATGGGTGACAGCGAACTAATAAGAAAACTACATTTTCTAAATCAATGAACAGAACATTACAACAGGGTAACAGCGCCCACGCAGAATACATCCCACTATATGACTGGATAACTATACATAGTCTCACCCATAGTATCTGTTTATTTACCTATAAAACGTTTATTTATTTACCTGGAAAATATTCCACGCACTAACTTTTCTCTTTTTTCATACATGGTTACAGTGCGTCTAATGCATGTATTCATTTTTCTGCCCATATTAGCAAGGCTAAAAAAAGAAAAGACAGTTCTATATTTTGCATGATGCATATTATGATATTAATTTGTGCATTCCTATATACATACATACATATCCTGATCAGAACAATGTTTTGAAACCAATTGTTCATTACACAATGAAAAAAAACATCCAATTTACAGGAGCCTATTCCTACACAGGACTATTTACTGTCTACCATATTTATGAGACCAGTCAGATATTTATAACCACGCATGTATCACGTTCGTATCATGTATCAATTTCAGCGTAAGATGGGTGCACTGAAGTTGGGACTGGGGTCAATGAGTTCCTGTCTGAGATTAGAATACATAATTTGGAACCAAGAAGCGAAACATACCGTACCCATACACAGCAATCCCAGATGGAAACAGTGTGTGTGTGTGTATGTGGGTACATTGTACGTGTGTCTATACTGTATATCTGCGCGCATATGTGCATGTATTTCTTGTATGTGTGCGTGCATGTATCTATACTGTGTATGTGTGTAGGCTTGGCACTTTTGCGTGCGTGCGGCGTGCGTGCGCGGTGCGTGCGTGCGTTGTGCGTGTGTGCGTGCGTGCGTGCGTGCGTGCGTGCCACTGATCTGGCAGTCCTGGAGGGGACCTGGCCCCCCCCAACCCCCCCAGAGAAGAGATCTCCCTCTCTCTTCCTTGAGGCCCTGCTGTGCTGCAGTCAGGTTACTAAGGAACAAGAAGATCTCTGGCCCCCTGGCCCCCCCTCCCTGCTGAAAACAGGGGAGGGATCTGCACTCCCACACCAGTGTTGCTGTTGCTTTGCTGGCAGTCCAGTAGTCAGTGGTGGCTCGAAACAAAATCCTAGCGCCGTAGACATGATCTTCACAAGGCGCCAGCTACAAGAGAAG
>CM040401.1:14164724-14346045 GCA_022702515.1 Ilyophis sp. 1 JC-2022 | reverse complement strand
ACTTCATCTGTGAAACATGGTGGAGGGGGTGTTATGGATAAACCACCTCATTGTTGTATCATGGTGTTGGGGGTGTTATGAATAAACCACCTCATTGTTGTATCATGTTGGTGGGGGTGTTATGGTTAAACCACCTCATTGTTGAAACATGGTGGAGGGGGTATTATGGATATACCACCTCATTGTTGTAACATGGGGGTGGGGGTGTTATGGATAAACCACCTCATTGTTGAAACATGGTGGAGGGGGTATTATGGATATACCACCTCATTGTTGAAACATGGTTTAGGGGGTGTTATGGATAAACCACCTCATTGTTTTAAGATGGTGGAGGGGGTATTATGGATATACCACCTCATTGTTGTAACATGGGGGTGGGGGTGTTATGGATAAACCACCTCATTGTTGAAACATGGTGGAGGGGGTATTATGGATATACCACCTCATTGTTGAAACATGGTTTAGGGGGTGTTATGGATAAACCACCTCATTGTTTTAAGATGGTGGAGGGGGTGTTATGGATAAACCACCTCATTGTTGAAACATGGTGGAGGGGGTGTTATGGATAAACCACCTCATTGTTTTAAGCTGGTGGAGGGGGTGTTATGGATAAACCACCGCATTGTTGTAACATGGGGGTGGGGGTGTTATGGATAAACAACCTCATTGTTGAAACATGGTTGAGGGGGTGTTATGGATAAACCACCTCATTGTTGAAACATGGTGGAGGGGGTATTATGGATATACCACCTCATTGTTGAAACATGGTTTAGGGGGTGTTATGGATAAACCACCTCATTGTTTTAAGCTGGTGGAGGGGGTGTTATGGATAAACCACCGCATTGTTGTATCATGGGGGTGGGGGTGTTATGGATAAACCACCGCATTGTTGTAACATGGGGGTGGGGGTATTATGGATATACCACCTCATTGTTGTAACATGGGGGTGGGGGTGTTATGGATAAACCACCTCATTGTTGAAACATGGTGGAGGGGGTATTATGGATATACCACCTCATTGTTGAAACATGGTTTAGGGGGTGTTATGGATAAACCACCTCATTGTTTTAAGCTGGTGGAGGGGGTGTTATGGATAAACCACCGCATTGTTGTATCATGGGGGTGGGGGTGTTATGGATAAACTACCTCATTGTTGTAACATGGGGGTGGGAGTGTTATGGATAAACCACCTCATTGTTGTAACATGGTGGAGGGGGTGTCATGGATCAACCACCTCATTGTGTTAAGATGGTGGAGGGGGTATTATGGATAAACCACCTCATCTGTGAAACACAGTGGAGGAGGTGTTATGGATAAACCACCTCATTGTTGAATCATGGTGGTGGGGTGTTATGGATAAACCACCTCATTGTTTTAAGATGGTGGAGGGGGTGTTATGGATAAACCACCTCATTGTTGTAACATGGGGGTGGGGGTGTTATGGATAAACTACCTCATTGTTTTAAGATGGTGGAGTGGGTGTTTTGGATAGACCACCTCATTGTTTTAAGATGGTGGAGGGGGTGTTATGGATAAACCACCTCATTGTTGTAACATGGGGGTGGGGGGTGTTATGGATAAACCACCTCATTGTTGAAACATGGTTGAGGGGGTGTTATGGATAAACTACCTCATTGTTTTAAGATGGTGGAGGGGGAATTATGGATATACCACCTCATTGTTGAAACATGGTTGAGGGGGTGTTATGGATAAACTACCTCATTGTTTTAAGATGGTGGAGTGGGTGTTTTGGATAGACCACCTCATTGTTTTAAGATGGTGGAGGGGGTGTTATGGATAAACCACCTCATTGTTGTAACATGGGGGTGGGGGTGTTATGGATAAACCACCTCATTGTTGTTACATGGTGGCGGGGGTGTTATGGATAAACCACTTAATCTGTGAAACATGGTGGAGGAGGTGTTATGGATAAACCACCTCATTGTTGTAACATGGTGGAGGGGTGTTATGGATAAACCACTTCATCTGTGAAACATGGTGGAGGGGGTGTTATGGATAAACCACCTCATTGTTGTATCATGGTGTTGGGGGTGTTATGGATAAACCACCTCATTGTTGTATCATGTTGGTGGGGGTATTATGGTTAAACCACCTCATTGTTGAAACATGGTGGAGGGGGTATTATGGATATACCACCTCATTGTTGTAACATGGTGGAGGGGGTGTTATGGATAAACCACTTCATCTGTGAAACATGGTGGAGGGGGTGTTATGGATAAACCACCTCATTGTTGTATCATGGTGTTGGGGGTGTTATGGATAAACGACCTCATTGTTGTATCATGTTGGTGGGGGTGTTATGGTTAAACCACCTCATTGTTGAAACATGGTGGAGGGGGTATTATGGATATACTACCTCATTGTTGTAACATGGGTGTGGGGGTGTTATGGATAAACCACCTCATTGTTGAAACATGGTGGAGGGGGTATTATGGATATACCACCTCATTGTTGAAACATGGTTGAGGGGGTGTTATGGATAAACCACCTCATTGTTTTAAGATGGTGGAGGGGGTGTTATGGATAAACCACCTCATTGTTTTAAGCTGGTGGAGGGGGTGTTATGGATAAACCACCTCATTGTTGTAACATGCGGTGGGGGTGTTATGGATAAACCACCTCATTGTTGAAACATTGTGGAGAGGGTGTTATGGATAAACCACTTCATCTGTGAAACATGGTGGAGGGGGTGTTATGGATAAACCAGCTCATTGTTGTAACATGGTGGGGGGGGGGGGTGTTATGGATAAACCACCTCATCTGTGAAACATGGTCGAGGGGGTGTTATGGATAAACCACCTCATTGTTGTATCATGGTGGTGGGGGTATTATGGATAAACCACCTCATTGTTGTAACATGGTGGAGGGGGTGTTATGGATAAACCACTTCATCTGTGAAATATGGTGGAGGGGGTGTTATGGATAAACCACCTGATTGTTGTATCATGGTGGTGGGGGTGTTATGGTTAAACCACCTCATTGTTGTATCATGGTGGTGGGGGTGTTATGGATAAACCACCTCATTGTTGTATCATGGTGGAGGGGGTGTTATGGATAAACCACCTCATTGTTGTATCATGGTTGAGGGGGTGTTATGGATAAACCACCTCATTGTTTTAAGATGGTGGAGGGGGTGTTAAGGATAAACCACCTCATTGTTGAAACATGGTGGAGGGGGTGTTATGGATAAACCACCTCATTGTTTTAAGCTGGTGGAGGGGGTGTTATGCATAAACCACCTCATTGTTGTAACATGGGGGTGGGGGTGTTATGGATAAACCACCTCATTGTTGAAACATGGTTGAGGGGGTGTTATGGATAAACCACCTCATTGTTGAAACATGGCGGAGGGGGTGTTATGGATAAACTACCTCATTGTTTTAAGATGGTGGAGGGGGTATTATGGATATACCACCTCATTGTTGAAACATGGTTGAGGGGGTGTTATGGATAAACTACCTCATTGTTTTAAGATGGTGGAGGGGGTGTTATGGATAAACCACCTCATTGTTGTAACATGGGGGTGGGGGTGTTATGGATAAACCACCTCATTGTTGTAACATGGGGGTGGGAGTGTTATGGATAAACCACCTCATTGTTGTAACATGGTGGAGGGGGTGTCATGGATCAACCACCTCATTGTGTTAAGATGGTGGAGGGGGTATTATGGATAAACCACCTCATCTGTGAAACACAGTGGAGGAGGTGTTATGGATAAACCACCTCATTGTTGAATCATGGTGGTGGGGGTGTTATGGATAAACCACCTCATTGTTTTAAGATGGTGGAGGGGGTGTTATGGATAAACCACCTCATTGTTGTAACATGGGGGTGGGGGTGTTATGGATAAACCACCTCATTGTTGTAACATGGTTGAGGGGGTGTTATGGATAAACCACCTCATTGTTGAAACATGGTGGAGGGGGTTTTATGGATATACCACCTCATTGTTGAAACATGGTTGAGGGGGTGTTATGGATAAACTACCTCATTGTTTTAAGATGGTGGAGGGGGTGTTATGGATAAACCACTTAATCTGTGAAACATGGTGGAGGGGGTGTTATGGATAAACCACCTCATTGTTGTAACATGGTGGAGGGGGTGTTATGGATAAACCACCTCATTGTTGTAAGATGGTGGAGGGGGTGTTATGGATAAACCACCTCATTGTTGAAACATGGTGGAGGGGGTGTTATGGATAAACCACCTCATTGTTGTAACATGGTGGAGGGGTGTTATGGATAAACCACCTCATTGTGAAACATGGTGGAGGGGGTGTTATGGATAAACCACCTCATTGTTGTAACATGGTGGGGGTGTTATGGATAAACCACCTCATTGTTGTAACATGGTGGAGGGGGTGTTATGGATAAACCACCTCATTGTTGAAACATGGTGGAGGGGGTGTTATGGATAAACCACCTCATTGTTGTAACATGGTGGTGGGGGTGTTATGGATAAACCACCTCATTGTTGAAACATGGTGGAGGGGGTGTTATGGATAAACCACCTCATTGTTGAAACATGGTGGAGGGGGTGTTATGGATAAACCACCTCATTGTTGTAACATGGTGGTGGGGGTGTTATGGATAAACCACCTCATTGTTGTAACATGGTGGAGGGGGTGTTATGGATAAACCACCTCATTGTTGAAACATGGTGGAGGGGGTGTTATGGATAAACCACCTCATTGTTGTATCATGGTGGTGGGGGTGTTATGGATAAACCACCTCATTGTTGAAACATGGTGGAGGGGGTGTTATGGATAAACAACCTCATTGTTGTAACATGGTGGTGGGGGGTGTTATGGATAAACCACCTCATTGTTGTAAACATGGTGGAGGGGGTGTTATGGATAAACCACCTCATTGTTGAAACATGGTGGAGGGGGTGTTATGGATAAACCACCTCATTGTTGTAACATGGGGGTGGGGGTGTTATGGATAAACCACCTCATTGTTGAAACATGGTGGAGGGGGTGTTATGGATAAACCACCTCATTGTTTTAAGATGGTGGGGGTGTTATGGATAAACCACCTCATGGTTGAAACATGGTGGAGGGGGTGTTATGGATAAACCACCTCATTGTTGAACATGGTGAGGGGGTGTTATGGATAAACCACCTCATTGTTTTAAACATGGTGGAGGGGGTGTTATGGATAAACCACCTCATTGTTGAAACATGGTGGAGGGGGTGTTATGGATAAACCACCTCATTGTTGTAACATGGTGGGGGGGTGTTATGGATAAACCACATCATTGTTGTAACATGGTGGTGGGGGTGTTATGGATAAACCACCTCATTGTTGAAACATGGTGGAGGGGGTGTTATGGATAAACCACTTCATCTGTGAAACATGGTGGAGGGGGTGTTATGGATAAACCACCTCATTGTTGTAACATGGTGGAGGGGGTGTTATGGATAAACCACCTCATTGTTGTATCATGGTGGAGGGGGTGTTATGGATAAACCACCTCATTGTTGTATCATGGTGGTGGGGGTGTTATGGATAAACCACCTCATTGTTGTATCATGGTGGAGGGGGTGTTATGGATAAACCACCTCATTGTTGTATCATGGTGGAGGGGGTGTTATGGATAAACCACCTCATTGTTGTATCATGGTGGTGGGGGTGTTATGGATAAACCACCTCATTGTTGAAACATGGTGGAGGGGGTGTTATGGATAAACCACCTCATTGTTTTAAGATGGTGGAGGGGGTGTTATGGATAAACCACCTCATTGTTGAAACATGGTTGAGGGGGTGTTATGGATAAACCACCTCATTGTTGAAACATGGCGGAGGGGGTGTTATGGATAAACCACCTCATTGTTTTAAGATGGTGGAGGGGGTATTATGGATATACCACCTCATTGTTGAAACATGGTTGAGGGGGTGTTATGGATAAACTACCTCATTGTTTTAAGATGGTGGAGGGGGTGTTATGGATAAACCACCTCATTGTTGTAACATGGGGGTGGGGGTGTTATGGATAAACCACCTCATTGTTGAAACATGGTGGAGGGGGTGTTATGGATAAACTACCTCATTGTTGTAACATGGGGGTGGGAGTGTTATGGATAAACCACCTCATTGTTGTATCATGGTGGTGGGGTTGTTATGGATAAACCACCTCATTGTTGAAACATGGTGGAGGGGGTGTTATGGATAAACTACCTCATTGTTGTAACATGGGGGTGGGAGTGTTATGGATAAACCACCTCATTGTTGTAACATGGTGGAGGGGGTGTCATGGATCAACCACCTCATTGTGTTAAGATGGTGGAGGGGGTATTATGGATAAACCACCTCATCTGTGAAACACAGTGGAGGAGGTGTTATGGATAAACCACCTCATTGTTGAATCATGGTGGTGGGGTGTTATGGATAAACCACCTCATTGTTTTAAGATGGTGGAGGGGGTGTTATGGATAAACCACCTCATTGTTGTAACATGGGGGTGGGGGTGTTATGGATAAACCACCTCATTGTTGAAACATGGTTGAGGGGGTGTTATGGATAAACCACCTCATTGTTGAAACATGGCGGAGGGGGTGTTATGGATAAACTACCTCATTGTTTTAAGATGGTGGAGGGGGTATTATGGATATACCACCTCATTGTTGAAACATGGTTGAGGGGGTGTTATGGATAAACTACCTCATTGTTTTAAGATGGTGGAGTGGGTGTTTTGGATAGACCACCTCATTGTTTTAAGATGGTGGAGGGGGTGTTATGGATAAACCACCTCATTGTTGTAACATGGGGGTGGGGGTGTTATGGATAAACCACCTCATTGTTGTAACATGGTGGCGGGGGTGTTATGGATAAACCACTTAATCTGTGAAACATGGTGGAGGGGGTGTTATGGATAAACCACCTCATTGTTGTAACATGGTGGAGGGGGTGTTATGGATAAACCACTTCATCTGTGAAACATGGTGGAGGGGGTGTTATGGATAAACCACCTCATTGTTGTATCATGGTGTTGGGGGTGTTATGGATATACCACCTCATTGTTGTATCATGTTGGTGGGGGTGTTATGGTTAAACCACCTCATTGTTGAAACATGGTGGAGGGGGTATTATGGATATACCACCTCATTGTTGTAACATGGGTGTGGGGGTGTTATGGATAAACCACCTCATTGTTGTATCATGGTGGTGGGGGTGTTATGGATAAACCACCTCATTGTTGAAACATGGTGGAGGGGGTATTATGGATATACCACCTCATTGTTGAAACATGGTTGAGGGGGTGTTATGGATAAACCACGGGGGTGTTATGCCTAAACCACCTCATTGTTTTAACATGGTGGAGGGGGTGTTATGGATAAACCACCTCATTGTTGAAACATGGTGGAGGGGGTGTTATGGATAAACCACCTCATTGTTTTAAGCTGGTGGAGGGGGTGTTATGGATAAACCACCTCATTGTTGTAACATGGGGTGGGGGTGTTATGGATAAACCACCTCATTGTTGAAACATGGTGGAGGGGGTGTTATGGATAAACCACCTCATTGTTGTAACATGGTGGGGGGGGGGTATTATGGATATACCACCTCATTGTTGAAACATGGTTGAGGGGGTGTTATGGATAAACTACCTCATTGTTGTAACATGGGGGTGGGAGTGTTATGGATAAACCACCTCATTGTTGTAACATGGTGGAGGGGGTATTATGGATAAACCACCTCATCTGTGAAACACAGTGGAGGAGGTGTTATGGATAAACCACCTCATTGTTGAATCATGGTGGTGGGGTGTTATGGATAAACCACCTCATTGTTTTAAGATGGTGGAGGGGGTGTTATGGATAAACCACCTCATTGTTGTAACATGGGGGCGGGGGTGTTATGGATAAACCACCTCATTGTTGAAACATGGTTGAGGGGGTGTTATGGATAAACCACCTCATTGTTGAAACATGGCGGAGGGGGTGTTATGGATAAACTACCTCATTGTTTTAAGATGGTGGAGGGGGTATTATGGATATACCACCTCATTGTTGAAACATGGTTGAGGGGGTGTTATGGATAAACTACCTCATTGTTTTAAGATGGTGGAGGGGGTGTTAGGGATAAACCACCTCATTGTTGTAACATGGGGGTGGGGGTGTTATGGATAAACCACCTCATTGTTGTATCATGGTGGTGGGGTTGTTATGGATAAACCACCTCATTGTTTTAAGATGGTGGAGGGGGTGTTATGGATATACCACCTCATTGTTGAAACATGGTTGAGGGGGTGTTATGGATAAACCACCTCATTGTTTTAAGATGGTGGAGGGGGTATTATGGATATACCACCTCATTGTTGAAACATGGTTGAGGGGGTGTTATGGATAAACTACCTCATTGTTTTAAGATGGTGGAGGGGGTGTTATGGATAAACCACCTCATTGTTGTAACATGGGGGTGGGGGTGTTATGGATAAACCACCTCATTGTTGTATCATGGTGGTGGGGTTGTTATGGATATACCACCTCATTGTTGAAACATGGCGGAGGGGGTGTTATGGATAAACTACCTCATTGTTTTAAGATGGTGGAGGGGGTATTATGGATATACCACCTCATTGTTGAAACATGGTTGAGGGGGTGTTATGGATAAACTACCTCATTGTTTTAAGATGGTGGAGGGGGAATTATGGATATACCACCTCATTGTTGAAACATGGTTGAGGGGGTGTTATGGATAAACCACCTCATTGTTGTATCATGGTGGTGGGGGTATTATGGATAAACTACCTCATTGTTTTAAGATGGTGGAGGGGGTGTTAGGGATAAACCACCTCATTGTTGTATCATGGTGGTGGGGTTGTTATGGATAAACCACCTCATTGTTGAAACATGGTTGAGGGGGTGTTATGGATAAACTACCTCATTGTTTTAAGATGGTGGAGGGGGAATTATGGATATACCACCTCATTGTTGAAACATGGTTGAGGGGGTGTTATGGATAAACTACCTCATTGTTTTAAGATGGTAGAGTGGGTGTTTTGGATAGACCACCTCATTGTTTTAAGATGGTGGAGGGGGTGTTATGGATAAACCACCTCATTGTTGTAACATGGGGGTGGGGGTGTTATGGATAAACCACCTCATTGTTGTAACATGGTGGCGGGGGTGTTATGGATAAACCACTTAATCTGTGAAACATGGTGGAGGGGGTGTTATGGATAAACCACCTCATTGTTGTAACATGGTGGAGGGGGTGTTATGGATAAACCACTTCATCTGTGAAACATGGTGGAGGGGGTGTTATGGATAAACCACCTCATTGTTGTATCATGGTGTTGGGGGTGTTATGGATAAACCACCTCATTGTTGTATCATGTTGGTGGGGGTGTTATGGTTAAACCACCTCATTGTTGAAACATGGTGGAGGGGGTATTATGGATATACCACCTCATTGTTGTAACATGGGTGTGGGGGTGTTATGGATAAACCACCTCATTGTTGTATCATGGTGGTGGGGGTGTTATGGATAAACCACCTCATTGTTGAAACATGGGGGTGGGAGTGTTATGGATAAACCACCTCATTGTTGTAACATGGTGGAGGGGGTGTCATGGATCAACCACCTCATTGTGTTAAGATGGTGGAGGGGGTATTATGGATAAACCACCTCATCTGTGAAACACAGTGGAGGAGGTGTTATGGATAAACCACCTCATTGTTGAATCATGGTGGTGGGGTGTTATGGATAAACCACCTCATTGTTTTAAGATGGTGGAGGGGGTGTTATGGATAAACCACCTCATTGTTTTAACATGGGGGTGGGGGTGTTATGGATAAACCACCTCATTGTTGAAACATGGTTGAGGGGGTGTTATGGATAAACCACCTCATTGTTGAAACATGGCGGAGGGGGTGTTATGGATAAACTACCTCATTGTTTTAAGATGGTGGAGGGAGTATTATGGATATACCACCTCATTGTTGAAACATGGTTGAGGGGGTGTTATGGATAAACTACCTCATTGTTTTAAGATGGTGGAGGGGGTGTTAGGGATAAACCACCTCATTGTTGTAACATGGGGGTGGGGGTGTTATGGATAAACCACCTCATTGTTGTTACATGGTGGCGGGGGTGTTATGGATAAACCACTTAATCTGTGAAACATGGTGGAGGGGGTGTTATGGATAAACCAGCTCATTGTTGTAACATGGTGGGGGGGGGTTGTTATGGATAAACCACCTCATCTGTGAAACATGGTCGAGGGGGTGTTATGGATAAACCACCTCATTGTTGTATCATGGTGGTGGGGGTGTTATGGATAAACCACCTCATTGTTGTAACATGGTGGAGGGGGTGTTATGGATTAACCACTTCATCTGTGAAACATGGTGGAGGGGGTGTTATGGATAAACCACCTCATTGTTGTATCATGGTGGTGGGGGTGTTATGGATAAACCACCTCATTGTTGTATCATGGTGGTGGGGGTGTTATGGATAAACCACCTCATTGTTGTATCATGGTGGTGGGGGTGTTATGGATAAACCACCTCATTGTTGTATCATGGTGGTGGGGGTGTTATGGATAAACCACCTCATTGTTGTATCATGGTTGAGGGGGTGTTATGGATAAACCACCTCATTGTTTTAAGATGGTGGAGGGGGTGTTATGGATAAACCACCTCATTGTTGAAACATGGTGGAGGGGGTGTTATGGATAAACCACCTCATTGTTGTAACATGGGGGTGGGGGTGTTATGGATAAACCACCTCATTGTTGAAACATGGTTGAGGGGTTGTTATGGATAAACCACCTCATTGTTGAAACATGGCGGAGGGGGTGTTATGGATAAACTACCTCATTGTTTTAAGATGGTGGAGGGGGTATTATGGATATACCACCTCATTGTTGAAACATGGTTGAGGGGGTGTTATGGATAAACTACCTCATTGTTTTAAGATGGTGGAGGGGGTGTTTGGGATAAACCACCTCATTGTTGTAACATGGGGGTGGGGGTGTTATGGATAAACCACCTCATTGTTGAAACATGGTGGAGGGGGTGTTATGGATAAACTACCTCATTGTTGTAACATGGGGGTGGGAGTGTTATGGATAAACCACCTCATTGTTGTATCATGGTGGTGGGGTTGTTATGGATAAACCACCTCATTGTTGAAACATGGTGGAGGGGGTGTTATGGATAAACTACCTCATTGTTGTAACATGGGGGTGGGAGTGTTATGGATAAACCACCTCATTGTTGTAACATGGTGGAGGGGGTGTCATGGATCAACCACCTCATTGTGTTAAGATGGTGGAGGGGGTATTATGGATAAACCACCTCATCTGTGAAACACAGTGGAGGAGGTGTTATGGATAAACCACCTCATTGTTGAATCATGGTGGTGGGGTGTTATGGATAAACCACCTCATTGTTTTAAGATGGTGGAGGGGGTGTTATGGATAAACCACCTCATTGTTGTAACATGGGGGTGGGGGTGTTATGGATAAACCACCTCATTGTTGAAACATGGTTGAGGGGGTGTTATGGATAAACCACCTCATTGTTGAAACATGGCGGAGGGGGTGTTATGGATAAACTACCTCATTGTTTTAAGATGGTGGAGGGGGTATCATGGATATACCACCTCATTGTTGAAACATGGTTGAGGGGGTGTTATGGATAAACTACCTCATTGTTTTAAGATGGTGGAGTGGGTGTTTTGGATAGACCACCTCATTGTTTTAAGATGGTGGAGGGGGTGTTATGGATAAACCACCTCATTGTTGTAACATGGGGGTGGGGGTGTTATGGATAAACCACCTCATTGTTGTAACATGGTGGCGGGGGTGTTATGGATAAACCACTTAATCTGTGAAACATGGTGGAGGGGGTGTTATGGATAAACCACCTCATTGTTGTAACATGGTGGAGGGGGTGTTATGGATAAACCACTTCATCTGTGAAACATGGTGGAGGGGGTGTTATGGATAAACCACCTCATTGTTGTATCATGGTGTTGGGGGTGTTATGGATATACCACCTCATTGTTGTATCATGTTGGTGGGGGTGTTATGGTTAAACCACCTCATTGTTGAAACATGGTGGAGGGGGTATTATGGATATACCACCTCATTGTTGTAACATGGGTGTGGGGGTGTTATGGATAAACCACCTCATTGTTGTATCATGGTGGTGGGGGTGTTATGGATAAACCACCTCATTGTTGAAACATGGTGGAGGGGGTATTATGGATATACCACCTCATTGTTGAAACATGGTTGAGGGGGTGTTATGGATAAACCACCTCATTGTTTTAAGATGGTGGAGGGGGTGTTATGGATAAACCACCTCATTGTTGAAACATGGTGGAGGGGGTGTTATGGATAAACCACCTCATTGTTTTAAGCTGGTGGAGGGGGTGTTATGGATAAACCACCTCATTGTTGTAACATGGGGTGGGGGTGTTATGGATAAACCACCTCATTGTTGAAACATGGTGGAGGGGGTGTTATGGATAAACCAGCTCATTGTTGTAACATGGTGGGGGGGGGGGGGGGGGTATTATGGATATACCACCTCATTGTTGAAACATGGTTGAGGGGGTGTTATGGATAAACTACCTCATTGTTGTAACATGGGGGTGGGAGTGTTATGGATAAACCACCTCATTGTTGTAACATGGTGGAGGGGGTATTATGGATAAACCACCTCATCTGTGAAACACAGTGGAGGAGGTGTTATGGATAAACCACCTCATTGTTGAATCATGGTGGTGGGGTGTTATGGATAAACCACCTCATTGTTTTAAGATGGTGGAGGGGGTGTTATGGATAAACCACCTCATTGTTGTAACATGGGGGCGGGGGTGTTATGGATAAACCACCTCATTGTTGAAACATGGTTGAGGGGGTGTTATGGATAAACTACCTCATTGTTTTAAGATGGTGGAGGGGGTATTATGGATATACCACCTCATTGTTGAAACATGGTTGAGGGGGTGTTATGGATAAACTACCTCATTGTTTTAAGATGGTGGAGGGGGTGTTAGGGATAAACCACCTCATTGCTGTAACATGGGGGTGGGGGTGTTATGGATAAACCACCTCATTGTTGTATCATGGTGGTGGGGTTGTTATGGATAAACCACCTCATTGTTTTAAGATGGTGGAGGGGGTGTTATGGATATACCACCTCATTGTTGAAACATGGTTGAGGGGGTGTTATGGATAAACCACCTCATTGTTTTAAGATGGTGGAGGGGGTATTATGGATATACCACCTCATTGTTGAAACATGGTTGAGGGGGTGTTATGGATAAACTACCTCATTGTTTTAAGATGGTGGAGGGGGTGTTAGGGATAAACCACCTCATTGTTGTAACATGGGGGTGGGGGTGTTATGGATAAACCACCTCATTGTTGTATCATGGTGGTGGGGTTGTTATGGATATACCACCTCATTGTTGAAACATGGCGGAGGGGGTGTTATGGATAAACTACCTCATTGTTTTAAGATGGTGGAGGGGGTATTATGGATATACCACCTCATTGTTGAAACATGGTTGAGGGGGTGTTATGGATAAACTACCTCATTGTTTTAAGATGGTGGAGGGGGAATTATGGATATACCACCTCATTGTTGAAACATGGTTGAGGGGGTGTTATGGATAAACTACCTCATTGTTTTAAGATGGTGGAGTGGGTGTTTTGGATAGACCACCTCATTGTTTTAAGATGGTGGAGGGGGTGTTATGGATAAACCACCTCATTGTTGTAACATGGGGGTGGGGGTGTTATGGATAAACCACCTCATTGTTGTAACATGGTGGCGGGGGTGTTATGGATAAACCACTTAATCTGTGAAACATGGTGGAGGGGGTGTTATGGATAAACCACCTCATTGTTGTAACATGGTGGAGGGGGTGTTATGGATAAACCACTTCATCTGTGAAACATGGTGGAGGGGGTGTTATGGATAATCCACCTCATTGTTGTATCATGGTGTTGGGGGTGTTATGGATAAACCACCTCATTGTTGTATCATGTTGGTGGGGGTGTTATGGTTAAACCACCTCATTGTTGAAACATGGTGGAGGGGGTATTATGGATATACCACCTCATTGTTGTAACATGGGTGTGGGGGTGTTATGGATAAACCACCTCATTGTTGTATCATGGTGGTGGGGGTGTTATGGATAAACCACCTCATTGTTGAAACATGGTGGAGGGGGTATTATGGATATACCACCTCATTGTTGAAACATGGTTGAGGGGGTGTTATGGATAAACCACCTCATTGTTTTAAGATGGTGGAGGGGGTGTTATGGATAAACCACCTCATTGTTGAAACATGGTGGAGGGGGTGTTATGGATAAACCACCTCATTGTTTTAAGCTGGTGGAGGGGGTGTTATGGATAAACCACCTCATTGTTGTAACATGGGGTGGGGGTGTTATGGATAAACCACCTCATTGTTGAAACATGTTGGAGGGGGTGTTATGGATAAACCACTTCATCTGTGAAACATGGTGGAGGGGGTGTTATGGATAAACCAGCTCATTGTTGTAACATGGTGGAGGGGGGGGGTGTTATGGAAAAACCACCTCATTGTTGTAAACATGGTGGGGGTGTGTTATGGATAAACCACCTCATTGTTTTAACATGGTGGAGGGGGTGTTATGGATAAACCACCTCATTGTTGAAACATGGTGGAGGGGGTGTTATGGATAAACCACCTCATTGTTGAAACATGGTGGAGGGGGTATTATGGATATACCACCTCATTGTTGAAACATGGTTGAGGGGGTGTTATGGATAAACCACCTCATTGTTGAAACATGGTGGAGGGGGTGTTATGGATATAAACCACCTCATTGTTGAAACATGGTGGAGGGGGTATTATGGATATACCACCTCATTGTTGTAACATGGGGGTGGGGGTGTTATGGATAAACCACCTCATTGTTGTAACATGGTGGAGGGGGTGTCATGGATCAACCACCTCATTGTTTTAAGATGGTGGAGGAGGTGTTATGGATAAACCACCTCATTGTTGAAACATGGTGGAGGGGGTATTATGGATATACCACCTCATTGTTGAAACATGGTTGAGGGGGTGTTATGGATAAACCACCTCATTGTTGAAACATGGTGGAGGGGGTATTATGGATATACCACCTCATTGTTCAAACATGGTTGAGGGGGTGTTATGGATAAACCACCTCATTGTTGAAACATGTTGGAGGGGGTGTTATGGATAAACCACTTCATCTGTGAAACATGGTGGAGGGGGTGTTATGGATAAACCACCTCATTGTTGTAACATGATGGTGGGGGTGTTATGGATAAACCACTTCATTTGTGAAACATGGTGGAGGGGGTATTATGGATATACCACCTCATTGTTGTAACATGGGGGTGGGGTGTGTTATGGATAAACCACCTCATTGTTGTATCATGGTGGTGGGGGTGTTATGGATAAACCACCTCATTGTTGAAACATGGTGGAGGGGGTATTATGGATATACCACCTCATTGTTGAAACATGGTTGAGGGGGTGTTATGGATAAACCACCTCATTGTAGTAACATGGTGGAGGGGGTTCTATGGATAAACCACCTCATTGTTGTAACATGGTGGAGGGGGTATTATGGATATACCACCTCATTGTTGTAACATGGGGGTGGGGTGTGTTATGGATAAACCACCTCATTGTTGTATCATGGTGGTGGGGGTGTTATGGATAAACCACCTCATTGTTGAAACATGGTGGAGGGGGTATTATATTTATTTTTATTTTATTTATTCAGCACATAAAAACGACAGTGCTAGGAGGGGAAAAGAAGCTCAAAAGGGCTTGTACAGAGTTCCCCTCACATCAAGAACAAGAATCAAAAGATTTAACAATATACTCAACACATAAAACAAATACAAAAGAAAGAAAAAGTAACCAAACAAACAGAAAAACAAGAACAAAAGAAAACAAAAAAATCAAGACAAAAACAAAGAAATGAAAACAGAATTTAAGAAGATAAATAAAAGAAAACAAATAACAAATTACATAAGTTTAGAATAGATAACCTATTAAGAAGGAAATAAAGTCATGTCACTAGATGAAATGAGGTAGTCCCTCAGTTGTTTTCTAAAAGCTGGCTGAGAAGATGTATGTCTCAGAGTCAAGCTCAAGGTATTCCAGAATTTCGGACCTCTGAATTTAATATTAAATTGGTGGCTAGAAGTTCTACAGAAAGGTAAATGAAGATGATTACTACGGCTAGTTGGATATGAATGGATGTCAGATGAGAAAGTAAACAAGTTATGAAAGGCAACAGGAAGATCTTGCTTACAGTTTATGGATTTGAAAATAAATAAACATGTTAGGAAAACGTTTAATTTATCAATCGATAATAATGAATATTTCGTGAATAGTGGTGCAGATGGTTCCTGACTGTTAGAATGAGAAATGATTCTTAAGAATCTTTTCTGGATTATGAGTAGTTTGTTGAGGTACGATGGATATGTAGCAGCCCAGACAATATTGCAATAGTTGAAGTATGGAAAAATAAAGCTATAGTATAATGTTAAATATGCGGAAGGATGGATCAGAGGGCAAACCCTTCTAAAGATGCCAAGCATCTTCATAGATCTCTTGCATACATAATCAATATGATTTTTCCAATTTAAACATTCATCAACAATGATTCCTAAGAATTTAGTAAAAGGTACTTGAAGAATTTCTTTTCCGTCAATTAATATTTTAGCTTCCTCTTTAGAATAAGACTTGTTTTTGTAGCAAAAGATCATGAAATTGCATTTTTTGATATTTAGAGTGAGTTTGTTAAACTGAAACCATTTGGAGATATTAGACAATTCATTGTTTGCTAAGTCAATCAGAGACTTGAAGTCATCATGAACGGCTATAAGATTAGTATCATCAGCAAATAGTATAGGGAAAAAATGTTTACAGGTCATAACTAAATCATTAATATAAATTAAAAACAATAAAGGGCCCAAGATAGAACCTTGGGGAACCCCAACAAGAATTTGAGACTTCTTAGAAGAACAACCATTGATTGATACAAATTGCTCTCTATCCTCAAGATAGTTAGTAACCCACTTGAGAGCAACATCCTGTATTCCATACCTGTTCAATTTGGAAATAAGGATTGCATGGTTGACAGTATCGAAAGCCTTGGTCAAATCTAAAAAGACTCCAAGAGCAAATTTCCTATCGTCTAGGGCAGAAGAAATGTTGTTCACAAGTTGCAACAGAGCTTGTTCGGTAGAATGTTTTTTACGGAATCCATATTGATGGTTGTACAGGATGTTGTTCTTAGCTAGGTGATTTGAGATTCTTACGTACACCAGTTTCTCCACTATTTTAGAGAAGCAAGGTAGAATAGATATTGGACGGTAGTTTCCAAAGTTATTAGTGTCACCAGATTTATGAATGGGTATAACTTTAGCAATTTTGAGATCTTGAGGAATGATACCAGATTGGAGAGATAAGTAAAATATATGGGTTAAAGGATCAACTATATAATCAATGGTTTCCTTGATAAGGATGGTTTTAATTCCATCGTGGCCTGAAGCCGAATTTCTTAGAGACATAATGATGTCATACACCTCTTTAGCACTAGGTGGTTCAAAGTTGCAGAGAGGAGGAAACTGACCTTTGATTAATTTACAAGGGTTCTCATTAGAGGGCTTGATGTTGGATGCCAGAGTAGAGCCAATATTAACAAAATAATCATTAAAGCCATCAGCTATCTCTCTCGGCTTATTGAAAGTCCCATCCTTACTTACCATCTCAAGAGGTGCACTGGCTGGATTTTTATTTCGATTTAGTAACTCATTAATGATGCTCCAAGTAGATTTAATGTTGTTAGATGCTTGGGTAAATTTATCTGCAAAGAAGATTTTTTTAGCCTTTCTCAATGAGAGAGTAAATTTATTCTTATATTTTTTGTAGGTTTCTATATTTTGAGTGGAAGGGTTAGTAATAGCTTTTCTATATAATTTATTTTTCTTACGGGAGCTTTTCTTTAGATCTTCTGTGATCCACGGTTTCTTTTTAGTTGAATATGACCTATTTGGTAAAGTAATCAAAGGAAAACATTTATCAAAAACAGAATTAAAAACCAATAAAAAGGACTGATAGGCATCATTCACCTCATGGAGATTGAAAACCTCATCCCATGAAACATTACTGATCAGAGACTTGAAGGAGTCCATATTTTTTTGTGTAAATTTACGATATTTAATTTGCTCATGGACAGTGTTGTTAGATTTGGTATTAAAATTTCCATTGGTGTGAATAATTTGAAATACAGGAAAATGATCGGAGATGTCAGAGGTCAATATTCCAGAAGTGATTTGAAAATCCAGGCAATTGAGTAAGATGTTGTCAATAAGTGAAGCTGATGAATTTGTTATTCTGGTAGGTTTGTGAATCAACGGGTAGAAATGAGTAGAGTAAAGTGCATTAAGAAAGTCAGCTGTGGTTGATAATTCACTTTTGAGAAGATTAATATTGAAATCACCATGTAGAATACATATTTTACGTTCATTAGTTATCAATTCCAGAGTAGAATAAAGAGCATCGATAAAGGCGGTAATATCGGTGTCAGGTGGTCTGTAAATACAGCCAATTATAATGTTTTTCTCATTAGAAGGTAGGCAGGATGGGATTTCAACAAACACAGATTCAACTGAAGTCTTGTCTAGGTGATAGCAAAGGTCATTTTTAGGAATGATATTAAACTTGTTGGACACATACAATGAGACTCCTCCACCTACTTTGTTCTTTCTGCAGGAATGAACAGCGTTGTAGTGTGACAGAGGGTAGAGACCTGAGATATCGTCATTGAGCCACGTTTCAGAGAGAGCAATCACAGAAAAGGAATGTGATATGGTTGATAAATATGCTGTTAGATGATCATAATTTTTTGGTAGACTACGGACATTCAGGTGCAGAGAAGAAAAGCCTTTAAAGCCAGAATGATTACAGAGTAATTGGTTTTGAGACAGATTATTAAACTGATCTTCAGAGTAGTATTCACATGATAATTCGGCATTCATTGAATTAATATAATTAGTATCGGGGTTAAGGAATTCATCATAGATACCATGATTGTCATTGATCACATCAAATAGATTAAAAGCAGGAGAGTCAGAAACCCAGGGAACCGACTCCCTAGCATTTATGAAAGATAAGTTATTGGTAATCATGTTTGATTCATATGAATACAATCAGTACTTTCATACAGAATATACTGAAGACACACACACATATACGCAAGCATACACTCACGCACCCACACACACTCGCGCACACACACCCACACGCGCGCGCACACACAATGAGTCAGAAAAAATCCTAGGCAAAGTAGCATTAACAACACAAACAGTCCATAAAATGAAAATCAACGTGTTTTGGAAAAAAAAAAATGAGAGCAAAAATGTAGCCAGAAAATAAGAAAAGAAGCAGTAAAGAGGGAGAGAGAACAAACGCTCACCAGCGTCAGCTAGGCGCATTGTAGAGAAAAACGAAAAAGTTATTACAAAAATAGAGTCAATACCAAAAATAAAATTCTTACCAAAAATGAAATCGAGGAGAAAAGGAAAAAAGGTAATCCTACTCGTGGATATCTGGGAGGTTCACTTGATGTCACTGGTATTTGTTCAATTCCTCCATGCTTCTGATTACTAGAACTTTGGATTCTTCTGGTGTGCCATTCAGTTTTATAAAGATTTTGCAGTTTAGAGTCCATGTAGACTGAATTTTCTTCTGGTATCGTAGGAGGCGAGCCTTTCTGGCGATGTCAGCATTCTTTTTTGTCAGGTGATCGTTCATATAGACATTTGTTCCTTTCAGCCGTCTTCCTTGTTTTAGGAGAGCAGTTTTAGATTTTCTGTTTGCGAATCTTATTATCAGTGCTGGTTTGTCGGTCTTGATTCTGCGAGGGAGGGGGTGACATGCCTCAATGTTGTTGATATCAAGCTCTATTCCCTTAGACTGGAAAAAAGCAGACACCTGTTCCTCCACAGAGCTGGATTCCTGCTCGTTGAGCTCCTCGCCTTTTTGGAACGCCACTGCTCGGGCGTATGACCGGGGTTTAATCTCCAATCCGGATACTATGATGTCGTTAATCCTGGAGTATTGTTCCAAATCAGAAACCCGGTTCTCCAGCAGCACAATCCTTCTGTCCTTCTCGGTGACTTGGAGCCTTAGGGCTTTGACTTCTTCCACCAAGCCCATAATAGTTTTCTGCTGGCGACTAATAACAGAAACCTCCTCCGCCAGAAAATCAAGTTTTTTTTTAGTTCATCCACTTCCTCAGTTACAGCTGAGGGGTTCTTTTTCGGTGGCATGTTACTGTTGTTGTTGGTTGAGTTTCGCCTCGAAAGGCTAACTGCTAGCTTACTGATCCTCCGTAAAACAACTCGTTATGCAAAACCAAGATAATGTCTCATTTTACTGATTTATGTTCGCTATTACTTTTGCAAATCGGAATAGTTTGTCTAATGTCACGTAGCTAGTTAGCGCTTAAGGCTTTGCTAACGCGTTAGCTAACGTTAAATTGAGGAAAGTAGCCATGTAATGCTATTCGCTTATTCACTAGCCTAGCTTACTCCAAGCACAACCCTGCAGGCAGTGTATTCTCCTGATGGATATACCACCTCATTGTTGAAACATGGTGGAGGTGGTTCTATGGATAAACCACCTCATTGTTGTAACATGGTGGAGGGGGTGTTATGGATAAACCACCTCATTGTTGTAACATGGTGGAGGGGGTATTATGGATATACCACCTCATTGTTGTAACATGGGGGTGGGAGTGTTATGGATAAACCACCTCATTGTTGTAACATGGTGGAGGGGGTGTCATGGATCAACCACCTCATTGTGTTAAGATGGTGGAGGGGGTATTATGGATAAACCACTTCATCTGTGAAACACAGTGGAGGAGGTGTTATGGATAAACCACCTCATTGTTGAATCATGGTGGTGGGGTGTTATGGATAAACCACCTCATTGTTTTAAGATGGTGGAGGGGGTGTTATGGATAAACCACCTCATTGTTGTAACATGGGGGTGGGGGTGTTATGGATAAACCACCTCATTGTTGAAACATGGTGGAGGGGGTGTTATGGATAAACCACCTCATTGTTTTAACCTCTTGGCGCAAATGGCATATTTGGTCAATCTTGGGGGTACTCTGTTTAAGGCTTTATAACTCCAGGTTTGAGCATCACATAAACTTGGTAAATGGCTTAAATGAAACAAACCCGGTGTACCATTTTTTGTACAAACTTTGATTTGTTTATTTTCATAATTTAAGTCAAAATAAAGTGCCGGAAATGCAAGCAAAACTTTGCAAAAAATGCAACAAAATATATATTTCTTCAAAATACTGAGAGCTACATAAATGAAACAGGTAAAACTACACATTTCCTGGATCATAAACTCCTTGTCCACAAGCATTCAATAATCGCAGGGTGATATACAGAACTACTAAAGATCTATGACACAAAATGTAAGCAGTGTAGCCTGATGTACCCAGGGTCTCCAAACCTATCCAAATTGGCTAAAATGTGAATAGCTGTAAATCTTAAACTAATCATACATTTCAGTGCAAATCAACCGTTTTGACTCATTTAACTCACCTTTTTATCATTTTCATGTGGGAATTATTTTGGATCAGTACAGGGGGGTGGATATCTAGGTGTCCAATAACCTACCCAAAACCTCTCCAAGAAATTATTAAAAAGCCTTTTGTCCTTTATAAAGCATATACATTTTCCCTTACGATCACTTAATGGATGAAAACATTGATATTGCACAGTTTCAGTTCAGTGTTTGATGCCAAGTGTGCCATTTTTTCACCATTATCCTTCATATACTGCTTCATCCTGTGCGGTGCCTTCGTAAGGATTCACTCTGAACAGTAGAGGGCACTGCTGGAGTGGCAGAGGTGGAGGGTCAAGCATGTTATAGGAACAAATTACATAATGCAGAAGCATTATAACACTGTGGTACACACAGCTAAATATGAAATCATTCACTCTTGTACTTCAGTAAACACTTTCTTCTGTATGCTACATTATGTTATATTTTGTTGCATGCTCTAGGATGGCATTACTCTGTAGTGTGTTTCACAACTGTTGCTTATTTATTTTATTTATTTATTTTACATTCATCTTGCACACATCTGGACACAGTAAATTTGAATACATATTTTCCATTCCCTAAGTGAAAAGCATCACCCATGGATATACTAATACCCCATAGAGTACATTATGCACAAATAAATTACAATACAATAAAATAATATCGGAAAACACTGCCAATGTTCTAGCTTCACGGCAAATCGAGGCATAAAATATAACGTACGACTGAGCAACCAAACAGAACAGCGCTAAAATACTCAATTTCATTGTGAATGCTATGAATTCTAACAAAGCAGGCCACCACGAGCCACTACGCGAATGGCACGAACACAATAGTATCATTACATTACAGTTATTTGGCAGACGCGTTTATCCAAAGCGACGTACAATAAGTGCATATTGAAGGTCATAGACACAATCTACAAAGCAAAGTCAAGAAAGCGCTACTTTCTCACAACGTAGGAGCTATCGCTAGTCATCAACCGAATACAGTCAGCTATACATTCTAAGTCACGAAAGCGCTACTTTCTCACAACGTAGGAGCTATCGCTAGTCATCAACCGAATACAGTCAGCTATACATTCTAAGTCACGAAAGCGCTACTTTCTCACAACGTAGGAGCTATCGCTAGTCATCAACCGAATAGTCAGCTATACATTCTAAGTCACGAAAGCGCTACTTTCTCACAACGTAGAAGCTATCGCTAGTCATCAACCGAATAGTCAGCTATACATTCTAAGTCACGAAAGCGCTACTTTCTCACAACGTAGAAGCTATCGCTAGTCATCAACCGAATACAGTCAGCTATACATTCTAAGCTATGAGATAGAAAATCAAATAAAAAATAAACGGAAAGAACGTACTATATAATTGACCTTATACATGTAGTTATTCAAGGTGGAGTCTGAAAAAGTGTGCTTTCAAATATGTTCAGCATTATTAGCAGTGGTTAACAGTGGTCTATTACGACCGATGCAAATACAAAAATAACGAAAATATAGCACGCAGTGGAAAAACGAATGTATATAATCAAAATATTACAAGCAGTAATACTTACATGTCGAGGAGGATATCTTCCCCATATTGATAGGCACCTCTTCCACAGAATCTATGCTACAGGGATTAGAAGAATCTCTGTTGCTGTCCTCTTCTGACCGACTTCAGAGGAAAACTGCTAAAAAGTCACTTCAAAGGTGCGCGCAGTTTTATTGCGTAATACCAATTGCGTCATACCAAATGCGTCAAACCAAATGCGTCATCTGCGCATGCCTGCGTAAAATTGTCGTGATATAACAAGTATTGCAGTTACGCTCGCCCTTAAATAGTTAATCCAAGCTTTCAATTACACATGTAAATTACTTTTGGGGAAGTTTATCGTGCCTTCTATTGGATAAAACCATCGTCGATCAAACCAGAATAAAATTGATAGCGTCACAACGGAGCAATCAGGAAGTGGGTTTTACGCAGAGCTAGTTTAGGTTGTGTAATCGTGTTCAAATGCGCTGTGTATTTTTCCAACGGATTGTCCAAGACAATAAATGACCACGGAATCTTGAAAGGGACATATCTACGCTTAAATCCATGGTAGGATTGCACATGAATTCCATATTTAATCGCAGATATTGATAGTAGAATGGCATTGTATGATTAGAGAATGATTCCACTTGTTTATGTAGGTATTGATTGAGCAGGGATTTGCACCGCTGTTTTTGCATAAGGTGGGTTTATCTGGTTGCTATGACGGTATTCTAATATTATATGATGAATACATATATTTATGAACTCCAACATAGACGCTATTGCCCACTATGTCACGCATGGGTAGGTATAGGCTGGGTGGGGAGTGCTTGTTAAATGGACTTGCTACGGAAAGATAGTGACACTTAGAAACTACGCATTGGCCAGAAATCGTCGCGAATCGTCTACCAATAAAGTTAAAATACCGCGTTTGGGTTTTCCACTAATAGTTTGGCTGCAGGAGCAACACGTGTCTCAGTTGCGTAAAACGGTCTCGCAGGCGCGACTATCTAGACTATCTGAACTAAGGGGTTACGATGGTGGAGGGGGTGTTATGGATAAACCACCTCATTGTTGTAACATGGGCGTGGGGGTGTTATGGATAAACCACCTCATTGTTGTAACATGGGGGTGGGGGTGTTATGGATAAACCACCTCATTGTTGAAACATGGTGGAGGGGGTGTTATGGATAAACCACCTCATTGTTTTAAGATTGTGGAGGGGGTGTTATGGATAAACCACCTCATTGTTTTAAGATTGTGGAGGGGGTGTTATGGATAAACCACCTCATTGTTGAAACATGGGGGTGGGGGTATTATGGATAAACCACCTCATTGTTGTAACATGGTGGAGGGGGTGTCATGGATCAACCACCTCATTGTTTTAAGATGGTGATGGGGGTGTTATGGATAAACCACTTCATCTGTGAAACATGGTGGAGGGGGTGTCATGGATAAACCACCTCATTGTTTTAAGATGGTGGAGGGGGTGTTATGGATAAACCACCTCATTGTTGAATCATGATGGAGGGTGTCGGGATATTTCTTTTCTTCTCAGCGTGTTTGTTCAAGGTGGTGGTGAAGACAGGACTCTTGAAACCAAATTCAAAGTATAAGTATTTAATGAGACAAATAGCAAGTAAAGTTGATACAGCAGACAGCTCAGCAAACTCTCAAACAGATGTGCTCAGGTGTCGGCCGGAGAGCGCTCTGTCCCTCCAACGTGGGCTTCAATTCTTGTATGACCTCGCTGGTTACTGATTGGTTACTCAGTTGTAGTATGACAACCAATCAGCCGTCCGTGCTCCATCTCAGTCCTCCAATCAGAAGGCCTCACACCCCAACAACCCCCCGAAATCACATGATCTCTGTAACTTTAAGACAGTTAGTTTCGTAACTTAAAAGGGGCCTAGGTGACCGTTAGCATCCACCTACAAGTTCCTGTTATCTCAGCACAGTTTCCTAATTTTTAAGCTTGTGTTTATCACCATCTGGTTAAACTTCCTTCAGTAGTTTGCAAGTGTTGCAAGATTGGGGCCCTCAGCTCTACAAGTGTATAAGTCAGAGTCAAGCTATATATTTTTTTAAATATTTCCACAAGTCCCTCCTTTGCTCACATTTATGAGGGCAATAATACAAGACTTGACACGGGACTTTCATGCTTAAATTGCAGGTTACATATGGGCCCTTGATTAACGTAGTCCTTTAACTTCCCCCACTCTCCTGGACATTCTACTTTTACACAATACTTTCAAAATGGGCCTCTGAATAAGCGCTCTAGCACAGCGTAGCCATGTTACCCCGCAGGCTCTACACGGTCGCTGGGAAAACCCCAATGGAGCAAAACAACACTGACCTGGCTTGGCAGTACTGCCAGCGAGAGTGACTCAGGTTGCACTCAGCATCCGCTCCGCGCGAAACCTGCCGGGCATTCACAGCGAACCAGTCCCCGCATTATTACATTTACCTGTCATTTGCATACTAGATGCAACTATCAAGGGGCTTGGTCTAGCACATGAGCAATATTAAGCAAAGCACCAAATTTTACAGTTCTACAATTGTCCTGACCCTTCTAGCACTTAAAGCTTATATTTTAGCTTAAAAATTGAATAAAACATACTAGAAAAGGAATAGAAAAATATTTATTTGAAATAAAACTTCACACCCTGAAAAAATTCAATTTTATTGATCTGCTTTACGGTGTTCTCCACTGCTCGAACATTGCCTGGGTCTCCTCAGGGAGTAGGTCAATTCCCAGCACATCAGTATAGTATTTGGCTGCGAAGTCAGGATCGGTCCGGAGTCTTCTGCTCAGATTCTCCATTTCAGGGCGGTAGATCTCAGCCCACCTCCAGCACTGCCAACCAGCTCCAGGACCCTTTCCGTGCTTGCAGTACGGATTCCCAATAGGGCAGTTCTCCGTGTAGGGACCCTCAGGTATGGTCCAAGGATCACCTGAATCTCCAGTCACCTGTTGGTACAAAAACCTACTGGCCATGGTAGGAGAGTAGCCGTTATGTCCCTCCCACCCATTGTCTACTGACAAGGTGGAGGCACAATATATAGGGAACATAGGTTGGAGCTCTAGGTCTTCGTCGGCTTCCTCTAGGTGGTACTGTTCCTCCAGCTGTACAGCCTAGTACTTGGGAGGAGCATCATCTCTGCCCGTTAAAGCTTTTTCAATGGTTTTTGTTAGAGTCCTAATGCAAGGTATACAACAACATCCACAAATAATGAACAAGGAGGAGGCAATAGCCACTCCTATAAACAGTTGTCCAATCAGGGCTCCCCATCGCCCAAACATTTTAGACAGCCAATCTGTTACGGGGTTCTTCACACCAGACTGAGCCTTCATTTCATTCGCCAATGCTCTTAATTTATGCAACCCCTTAGTCAAACTGCCATCTGGTGCTGTGTTGTTTGCGATTACTGTACAACAAACATCACCAAACATAGAGCATACCCCTCCTTTCTCAGCTAGTAGCATGTCTAATGCAATCCTATTTTGCAATGTCATTAATGAAGTCTGAGATAATTGTTGATGCACAGCTTCCACAACATCCCTGGTTAAATTAGCCAATCGTTGTACATTGTAATGGATCAGATTTATCCAGAAAAACGACTCCTACTATTAGCAGTGATATCCCTAAAAGGAGGACTGTTCCCTCCTTTCCACATCCTACTATTATTTCATTCTGTCTCCTTACCCTCCTCCGGTTCTCCATCAGAGTCGTCATCAGACTGATTTAGTCTAGTCAAATTTTCTCTTACCTCTTTCAGCGTATGTGTTGGTGGGTGTGCCTTAGAACAATGAGCAAAATGATGCCAAACCTTATCTCCCTCCTTTTGGACCCGTACAGCTCTATCTGATACCTCCTGAACCTGGTATGGTCCTGTCCACAGGGGCTCATGTCGCCTGCACTCAGGCTGGCTCCTGTCCCTTCAGCTCTGTCTTCATCCCCTGCCTACCCTGTGGAGTGGGCTGCTTGGACCTGTTTAGACAAGAGCTCAGTCATTCTGTTTAACATTCTCATATACTCATTGAGTTCTGTTTGTTGCAGAGCTGTATCGGGGACAATATTAGTGTCCCTAGGTGGTCCAGGCATGGGTCTCCCTGTGAGCAGTTCGTGTGGGGAAAGATGAGGGTCTTTCCCTTTCTGCTGCCGCATGGAGTATAATACAAGTGGTAGGGCCTCTACCCAAGTTAAATTAGTGGAGAACATTGCTTTAGCTAGTTTTCGTTTAATAGTTTGATTTGCTCTTTCGACAATACCTTGCGATTGAGGACGGTATACTGAGCCAAATCTATGTTTAATTCCAAAAAATGTCTGTAAGTCCTTGTTTCGGAAATGGGATCCGTTGTCTGAACATATTTTAGTGGGAATTCCATACCTTGGAATGAGTTCCTTAGTTAGCCACTGTATTACTGTTGCTGCATCTTCATTTTTGGCTGGGATGGCTTCAACCCATTTGGTGAACCTATCTACTGCTACAAGTAAGTATCTGTAGCCGTGAACTCTGTGGGCCATGCCCATGTCTGTGTAATCAATGCAAATTTCTTTCCATGGTGCCTCAGGCACTGGAAACGACAACAGTGGGTGAGGGACGGTTCTTTTATTGTTGAATTTGTTGCATGTTTCGCACTCTGTACAAAAGTTGTCTATTATTTCTTTTAAGTAAGGACTCCACCATTTTTCTTAAATTTTTTTGTATGTAGCCATTTTACCTATGTGTGTGGGTCCATGAGCTTCTGCTATCAGCATGCGTAATAAAAAGGATGGTGCTACCATTCGGCCATCCGCCGAACGCCAAATGTTTACAACATTGTCTTTGTATGGTATTTTCTGTTTAAATGCTCCAAATTCCAACCATTGAGATTTTTCCTGTGGGTTTGCTTTTTCCTGTATTTCAAACAACATGTCTGCGGAATCAGTCAATTCTCTGTCTCCTATTAAGTTCTCACAATCTATTTCCTCATCACTTTCGTCAACTTGCTCTACCTCTTTCTCACAACCTATGTCTTCCCCTACTTGCTTTTGCCCTTCATAACATCTACCACTTCGGAGAGCTACCATTTGATTAAGCCGTCTGCTGCCTCTGACTTGGTAGCCTCCCGCTCGTTTTGCCAAATCATCTGTTGCCTGATTACCCTTCGCTTCCTTTGTCCCTGCTTTTGAGTGCCCTGGCACTTTAATAACTGCTACTTCTCTTGGCTTACTTACAGCTTCTACCAATTCCTTCAAAAAGGATTCATGTTTGATTGGTGTTCCTGCGGCTGTTCTGAATTGTCTCCTGACCCATGCTGGTCCATCTAAGTGTACGGCTGTATGTCCGTAAGCCGAATCGGTGTATATGTTTACGTGTAAACCTTCTGCAATTTGGAGTGCTCTTGTGAGGGCTACGATTTCTGCTACTTGTGCTGATGCTGGTTGTGGAATCACTCCTGATTCCAATTCACTGGCATGACCTTCTTCCCATGCTATTAAGCCATATGACGCTATGTTACCTGCCTCGGTTTTATAACAGCAACCGTCTGTGAAGATTTCAATGTCAGGATCTAACAACGGCACCGCAGAGAGATCATCTCGTAATTTCATTGCTTTTCTCGTAAATTGGACACAATCATGGGGTGGTAATCTGCCATCGTTTATTCCTAATGCCATATTAATATGTGGATTTTTCGCTGCACGATAAGTAATATGAGCTGCTTGTAATGTGCTGGAAATTTTTACTTTGCGGGAATTTGAGAAACTGAATGCTCCTGCTGCTAGGAATGCTGCTACTCCGTGATCAGTGGTGATCACTAGTGGGTGGCACAGAACTATGTGTGCAGTCTTTTCCACAGCTTTTGCTAAAGCCGCAATGTATCTGTGTAGCCCTGTGGAAATTTAGGCCTAACTAGTAAAAGTGCATTGTTTAATAAATAGGAATTAATAAATAGTATAAGTAGAATATAGAGTTCATTAAAAGAATAAATAAAAGGTTAAAACTATGCATATGTTTGATATTGCATTTATGTAGAATTTCATGGTTAAGTTAATGTGTTGAGTTATTTTCATGAGGGAAAATGTATTCTGTTTTCTTTAACAATAAGTTCATGATACTGGAAATATTTTAAGAATCTTTTATTTTCAATACTGTATAAGAAGAAATTCCAATGTAAAGTTTGCATTTTGTTTATTTTCTAAGCCAATGAGAAACGAGTCTAAGGTCAAGTGTCAGAAGGAAGTGTGGGGAACGTAGCGGAGACGTTAGAGAGAAAAGAAAGGAAGTGGCAACGAAAGCGAGAAGACATGTTGAGATGAGCTCCATGACACAGCTATAGTTAACGTGGGTAGAACACTCAGTGAAGCATTACTGCTGTAAATGTTTGTAGACAAACGACTAGTGACTCTTACTAAAGCATTGTACAGTAGTGTAGTTGTGTTATGTTAAGTTAGTTTGTGAACTCGGACTGAAACACCGAATTGCAACAGGAAGCTAACTCGGCTAGAGCTAGCTTGTTAGTCGTGGACTTTGCTCAAGGTATCCAGCCCGGACACCTTTGACACATCGTCCGGACTGCTCAGCTAAACACACGAAGACCAAGGGACAGAGGAATCCAACGGACAGCGGACAACTCTGATCGCCAGACATCTCGGTGAGCTGTTTAGAAGACGTCTCTCCTTTCCACGAACTCGGCGCGCTCGAGGCATGGGCGGCCGCCATTGTTGCTAGCAAGCATTTTCTTTTGTTCTCAGCGCATTGGCGCGAAGTAGCCTTTGTGTTTGTGGCTTCTACGATCCCGAGCTTCGTATCCGGCCTGCACCGTATCACTCTGTGACTCATTGGGTACCCAAGGTATTGTTTAGTTATATTTGCCGGCTATAGGATTTAGAGGTAAAGGTGTTTGGAATACTGTTTCATTTAAACTGTGTACTATTTGGGATGGTGGTCAATGACCAATACTCTTGGAGTATTTCTACTTTGAAGCTAAGAAGTATTTGAGCTGAAGACTATTTTTTGTTAACTGATATTTTTGTACAGATGTAAATATATTTTTCAACTAAGTAAATAGTTGAATTGAACTGAATTGTATTGCCATTGGTTTATTAGCATTCAAGGCTTAATGCATAGCCATAGCTCATAGGTAAAAGATAACAGTTATTTAGTACATTGTGTGACTGAAATATAGTAATTTAAGTTTAAAGATAATTATTTGGAAGGTGAATAATTGTCATTGAGTCATTATAATATTGATACTTAGTTATTATTGCATCCAGGGAAAGACAAAGTAAACACAAACACTTATAGTTAGAGATAACATTTTATTTAAAGAATTCAGGTTAGCCACCCCTATTATTTGCCCAGAACAGCAAAGGGGCGCTTCATCTGGAACATGTGGGCTGACCTTGCTCCACCTAATCTAATTTACAACTATAGTAAGAGAGTACTTTCCTGTCTCCCATATGCTTCTGAAACAACACGGCGTTTACAATCCCTCCTGTCTCAGACACATCTAAATTAAAATCAGTATTGTAATCTGGATTTGCTAAGTGTGCTGCTTGGCCTAGTGCCTGCTTGACTTTCGTGAATATCTGTTCCCTTTCACTGGTCCATTCTAAATGACCGGTGAGTTCTCTATGTCCTATTTCAGCTATCATGTCTCTGAGTGGTCAAAATTCAAATTTACGTATCCAGGTACATATGATCTACTGTATCCGCATAAGCCTAGAAAAGCTAGCATATCCTGCACGGTTTGTGGTAGACGATAATTTTGAATTGATTGTCTATGCTCGTCTGTGAGGGTCGTACCCTGCTGTCCTACCTGTCTCCCTAAAAATGTGACTGTATCTCTGGCTATTTGGCACTTTTCTCTCTTTATTTTGAATCCTGCGGAAGCTATTGCTTCCAACACCTGGCGAGACGCTTCAATACAGCTTTCTGCTGTGGGTGCAGCTAAAAGAAGATCATCTATGTATTGTATCAGTGTTACTCCTTCCGGGAGTGCTATTTTAGAAAGTATTTGATGTAATGCCTGATTAAATAATCCAGGACTATCTTTGTAGCCCTGAGGTAGTCTAGTGTATGTATACTTCTTTCCGCGGTATGTGAATGCGAACCATTCTTGGCATTGTTTAGCTAAAGGTAGACAGAAAAACGCATTTGCTAAATCAACAACCGAGAAGTATTTTTGTTTCGGGTCTAATGCACGAAGAGCTACGTATGGGTCTGGTACTGGTAGCCTAAGTGTGGAAGTGGCTGTATTTATTCGTCTAAGGTCATGGACCATTCTCCATACTTTCCCTTGTGCTTTAGGGACTGGTAATATTGGGGTGTTCCAACGTGCTTCTGGAGCTTCTCTAAGAACTCCTGCGCTTAATAGACCTTCTATTGTGTTGCTGATACCCTCCTCTTGCTCTGGTTTTAAATTATATTGAGGTATCCAGACAGGTTTCTGATATGGATCTGCTAGTTCGACTGTCACCAAACCCTTTATTCTGCCTACGTCATGCGGATGTACTGTCCACAGCTTGGGTGGAAGCTGCTGTAGCATATGTTCAGCGTCTTGGTGATCTCGTTCCTCAGAGATAGTTACTCGACGTCTAGTTACTTTTTCTGGTATTCCCAGATCTCCCGTGTTAATGCTAATTCGTATAAATTTACCACATTTACTGTTTGCAATGAGTGGGTTTTCTGTTGGCATATACTCCTGCTGCTGGGCTTCTTTAACCATGGGTCCTAATGCTTTTGCCTGATGTTCGCCATTTACTGCCAATGATATATGCGGTACTCCTTCTGGTTCGCCTCTGAACCAGTCTTTCTGTCCGTCAGTTCCAAATCCTGGTTTGAGTCTGACTGCTGCTGCTACACCTGTTTCCCCTAAGTATATCTCTGTAGAGTGTAGCTCCTCCATTCTTCAATTAATTTTGAACATTTAGATTTTTTCTCTGTCCCTTCTTTCATGGAGCATTTATTCTCCATTATGCGCCAGATCGTGGGCAGAATCTGGTTTACTGTTAGCTTGTCACTCATAACTACGGCTTATGGAGTTGGGCGCTTAGTGGTACTGTAAGCATCTTTTGTGTTTATTGGCTCTATTGGATTTATCACAAGTGTGAGTGACTCTATGGTAGCCTGGCTGCCTCCAGGGCTCTGCTCTCCAATTAAGTATAATGAATCTAGGGATGGCCCTCCTTCGGTGTCAATGTTACACTTAGATCCTTTCTACCCTGTGGCTCCCAAATCTTAGTGATTCGGTGCGGGGTAAACTCACGCCTTAATTTTGTGTACCACTGGGCTGGTGGCCCTGTTTTCAGAAATTCTGTTGTAGTAGTCAAATCTACAAATGTTTCACACTCTATTGTTGAATTAACCACAGTTCCTGGTTCCTGTCTAATTAACAACTTGTCATATACGTCTTTATTTGGTTCCTATTTCTCAACACGCGGCTCAGTGTTCGTTCGATACCCTGAGATTAGTGAGGGTAAACTGTTTTTATTTCGTTCCAATTTATTATTTGTATACTGTCACATAAAACTTTGGATGCTTCTGATCCGCTTAAATGATCGGTGGCATACCACCAGTGAGTATGGAGATCTCCGAGGGGGCGAGATAATTTTGGTGCACCGGTATTTATACTTTTATACATTTATTTTTAAATTACACTTTCATATTTATATTTTCCAATTTATAATATTCTCGAGATTATCTTTGTTGTATTTTGTTCAATAATATTTATTTGCGTTCTTTATTATTTTATTATTTTATTATTTATGATTATATTATTATTATTTTATTATTATTATTATTATTATTTTGATGATATTATCTATTATTTATTATTTTATTATTTATGGGTTCACCAAGATTTTGTTTAAAATATTTATTATTTAGTCATACAAATTCCCCAGAATTACCAATGTCAGTTTCATAGATATTGTATGTAATCCACCAGACGTTCCAATCTCTCAGCTCAAACCGTGTGTGACTCCGGGGTGAGAGATCTAACTTTCCAGCATTACGATGTACAATATCTTTCAGCGTCGTGTAGAGAACACAATAAATCCCCACAGTCCTGTACACAGGGTGTCCGAAATGAACCGTATAAAGCCGTGTTCACTTCTTCTCACCAAATAGGAGGAATCATTGATCACTGGATGTGTATCGTGTCAATGATACCACCTCCGTGCACAGAATGCTATTCCCTTTTAGCCTAATTACCACGAACGGATTTACACAGAATATAACAATTTTATCTAAGTAGTTTCCAGTACACAATGCCTAAGCTAATCACGCGGCCGTATTTTCCCTTTACTCCACGGCGAACAGACTTCCCTGTTCGGTTTGAGATGAACTGACAATTTTTATTTCTTTATTTTTATTTGGTTTTTATTTTTTCTTACAAAAGTTATTGTCAGTCGATACCGGTATCTAGGCACTTCCCAGCCTTTTAGCCTCTCTCGGGCTTAACACTTTTCTCTTTATCTTATAGACAATACGTATTTCTCCTGGCGTCTTGAGCCGTATCGCAAAGAACCATAATCCGGCAATACCACTAGCTGACGTCCGTCTAATGAGCGTAAACCGCACCGTAAATCCCCATACTTAAGCTTCAACGACACCCGTATGTCTTTCCCTAACTATTTATTAAACTAATGTGCATTGGAAACTACAATTACTCACCAGTTGTCTCTTATGTTATATTATAAAATCACCTATATCAATTTAGACCTTAGTCACCAATCCTCAGACACTTCACTGTCCTATTCTATGCAGATTTTATGAAAAAGGTTCTGCTTACCTGTTTGTTTTGGGCCCTGTAAGTGTCTGCCGACTGGTTCCCAGGTGGATTCTTTTCCCGGTTCCCGGCCGGGAAGTCCTCTGTCACTCTCCCTCCTCCACGCTCGGGGTCACCAGATTTGTCGGGATATTTATTTTCTTCTCAGCGTGTTTGTTCAAGGTGGTGGTGAAGACAGGACTCTTGAAACCAAATTCAAAGTATAAGTATTTAATGAGACAAATAGCAAGTAAAGTTGATACAGCAGACAGCTCAGCAAACTCTCAAACAGATGTGCTCAGGTGTCGGCCGGAGAGCGCTCTGTCCCTCCAACGTGGGCTTCAATTCTTGTATGACCTCGCTGGTTACTGATTGGTTACTCAGTTGTAGTATGACAACCAATCAGCCGTCCGTGCTCCATCTCAGTCCTCCAATCAGAAGGCCTCACACCCCAACAACCCCCCGAAATCACATGATCTCTGTAACTTTAAGACAGTTAGTTTCGTAACTTAAAAGGGGCCTAGGTGACCGTTAGCATCCACCTACAAGTTCCTGTTATCTCAGCACAGTTTCCTAATTTTTAAGCTTGTGTTTAGCACCATCTGGTTAAACTTCCTTCAGTAGTTTGCAAGTGTTGCAAGATTGGGGCCCTCAGCTCTACAACTGTATAAGTCAGAGTCAAGCTATATTTTTAAAAAAATATTTCCACAAGGGGGTATTATGGATAAACCACCTTATTGTAGTAACATGGGGGTGGGGGTGTTATGGATAAACCACCTCATTGTTTTAAGATGGTGGAGGGTGTGTTATGGATAAACCACCTCATTGTTGAACCATGGTGGAGGGGGCATTATGGATATACCACCTCATTGTTGTAACATGGTGGAGGGGGTTCTATGGATAAACCACCTCATTGTTATAACATGGTGGTGGGGGTGTTATGGATAAACCACCTCATTGTTGTAACATGGTGGAGGGGGTGTTATGGATAAACCACCTCATTGTTGTAACATGGTGGAGGGGGTATTATGTATAAACCACCTCATTGTTGTAACATGGGGGTGGGGGTGTTATGGATATACCACCTCATTGTTGTAACATGGGGGTGGGGGTGTTATGGATAAACCACCTCATTGTTGTAACATGGTGGAGGGGGTGTCATGGATCAACTACCTCATTGTTTTAAGATGGTGGAGGGGGTATTATGGATAAACCACCTCATCTGTGAAACATCGTGGAGGAGGTGTTATGGATAAACCACTTCATTGTTGAATCATGGGGGTGGGGGTGTTATGGATAAACCACCTCCTCTGTGAAGCATGGTGGAGGGGGTGTTATGGATAAACCACCTCATTGTTGTATCATGGTGGTGGGGGTGTTATGGATAAACCACCTCATTGTTGTAACATGGGGGTGGGGGTGTTATGGATAAACCACCTCATTGTTGTAACATGGGGGTGGGGGTATTATGGATAAACCACCTCATTGTTGTAACATGGTGGAGGGGGTTCTATGGATAAACCACCTCATTGTTGTAACATGGTGGAAGGGGTGTTATGGATAAACCACCTCATTGTTGTAACATGGTGGAGGGGGTGTTATGGATAAACAACCTCATTGTTGTAACATGGTGGAGGGGGTATTATAGATAAACCACCTCATTGTTGTAACATGGGGGTGGGGGTGTTATGGATAAACCACCTCATTGTTGTAACATGGGGGTGGGGGTGTTATGGATAAACCACCTCATTGTTGTAACATGGTGGAGGGGGTGTCATGGATCAACCACCTCATTGTTTTAAGATGGTGGAGGGGGTATTATAGATAAACCACCTCATCTGTGAAACATGGTGGAGGAGGTGTTATGGATAAACCACTTCATTGTTGAATCATGGGGGTGGGGGTGTTATGGATAAACCACCTCCTCTGTGAAACATGGTGGAGGGGGTGTTATGTATAAACCACCTCATTGTTGAATCATGGTGGAGGGGGTGTTATGGATAAACCACCTCCTCTGTGAAACATGGTGGAGGGGGTGTTATGGATAAACCACCTCATTGTTGTATCATGGTGGTGGGGGTGTTATGGATAAACCACCTCATTGTTGTAACATGGTGGTGGGGGTGTTATGGATAAACAACCTCATTGTTGTATCATGGTGGTGGGGGTGTTATGGATAAACCACCTCATTGTTGAAACATGGTGGAGGGGGTATTATGGATAAACCACCTCATTGTTTAAACATGGTGGAGGGGGTATTATGGATATACCACCCCATTGTTGTAACATGGGGGTGGGGGTGTTATGGATAAACCACCTCATTGTTGTATCGTGGTGGTGGGGGTGTTATGGATAAACCACCTCATTGTTGAAACATGGGAGTGGGGGTATTATGGATAAACCACCTCATTGTTGAAACATGGTGGAGGGGGTATTATGGATATACCACCTCATTGTTGTAACATGGGGGTGGGGGTGTTATGGATAAACCACCTCATTGTTGTATCATGGTGGTGGGGGTGTTATGGATAAACCACCACATTGTTGTAACATGGGGGTGGGGGTGTTATGGATAAACCACCTCATTGTTGTAACATGGTGGAGGGGGTTCTATGGATAAACCACCTCATTGTTGTAACATGGTGGAGGGGGTGTTATGGATAAACCACCTCATTGTTGTAACATGGTGGAGGGGGTGTTATGGATAAACCACCTCATTGTTGTAACATGGTGGAGGGGGTATTATGGATAAACCACCTCATTGTTGTAACATGGGGGTGGGGGTGTTATGGATAAACCACCTCATTGTTGTAACATGGGGGTGGGGGTGTTATGGATAAACCACCTCATTGTTGTATCATGGTGGTGGGGGTGTTATGGATAAACCACCTCCTCTGTGAAGCATGGTGGAGGGGGTGTTATGGATAAACCACCTCATTGTTGAATCATGGGGGTGGGGGTGTTATGGATAAACCACCTCCTCTGTGAAACATGGTGGAGGGGGTGTTATGGATAAACCACCTCATTGTTGTAACATGGTGGAGGGGGTTCTATGGATAAACCACCTCATTGTTGTATCATGGTGGTGGGGGTGTTATGGATAAACCACCTCACTGTTGTAACATGGTGGAGGGGGTATTATGGATATACCACCTCATTGTTGTATCATGGTGGTGGGGGTGTTATGGATAAACCACGTCATTGTTGTATCATGGTGGTGGGGGTGTTATGGATAAACCACCTCATTGTTGTATCATGGTGGTGGGGGTGTTATGGATAAACCACCTCATTGTTGTATCAGGGGGGTGGGGGTGTTATGGATAAACCACCTCATTGTTGTAACATGGGGGTGGGGGTGTTTTGGATAAACCACCTCATTGTTGTAACATGGTGGAGGGGGTGTTATGGATAAACCACCTCATTGTTGTAACATGGTGGAGGGGGTATTATGGATATACCACCTCATTGTTGTAACATGGGGGTGGGGGTGTTATGGACAAACCACCTCATTGTTGTAACATGGTGGAGGGGGTGTCATGGATCAACCACCTCATTGTTTTAAGATGGTGGAGGGGGTATTATAGATAAACCACCTCATTTGTGAAACATCGTGGAGGAGGTGTTATGGATAAACCACTTCATTGTTGAATCATGGGGGTGGGGGTGTTCTGGATAAACCACCTCCTCTGTGAAGCATGGTGGAGGGGGTGTTATGGATAAACCACCTCATTGTTGAATCATGGAGGTGGGGGTGTTATGGATAAACCACCTCCTCTGTGAAACATGGTGGAGGGGGTGTTATGGATAAACCACCTCATTGTTGTAACATGGTGGAGGGGGTTCTATGGATAAACCACCTCATTGTTGTATCATGGTGGTGGGGGTGTTATGGATAAACCACCTCACTGTTGTAACATGGTGGAGGGGGTATTATGGATATACCACCTCATTGTTGTATCATGGTGGTGGGGGTGTTATGGATAAACCACCTCATTGTTGTATCATGGTGGTGGGGGTGTTATGGATAAACCACCTCATTGTTGTATCATGGGGGTGGGGGTGTTATGGATAAACCACCTCATTGTTGTATCATGGGGGTGGGGGTGTTATGGATAAACCACCTCATTGTTGTAACGTGGGGGTGGGGGTGTTTTGGATAAACCACCTCATTGTTGTAACATGGTGGAGGGGGTATTATGGATATACCACCTCATTGTTGTAACATGGGGGTGGGGGTGTTATGGATAAACCACCTCATTGTTGTAACATGCTGGAGGGGGTGTCATGGATCAACCACCTCATTGTTTTAAGATGGTGGAGGGGTTATTATGGATAAACCACCTCATCTGTGAAACATGGTGGAGGAGGTGTTATGGATAAACCACTTCATTGTTGAATCATGGGGGTGGGGGTTCTATGGATAAACCACCTCATTGTTGTATCATGGTGGTGGGGGTGTTATGGATAAACCACCTCACTGTTGTAACATGGTGGAGGGGGTATTATGGATATACCACCTCATTGTTGTATCATGGTGGAGGGGGTGTTTTGGATAAACCACCTCATTGTTGTAACATGGTGGAGGGGGTTCTATGGATAAACCACCTCATTGTTGTAACATGGTGGAGGGGGTGTTATGGATAAACCACCTCATTGTTGTAACATGGTGGAGGGGGTATTATGGATATACCACCTCATTGTTGTAACATGGGGGTGGGGGTGTTATGGATAAACCACCTCATTGTTGTAACATGGTGGAGGGGGTGTCATGGATCAACCACCTCATTGTTTTAAGATGGTGGAGGGGTTATTATGGATAAACCACCTCATCTGTGAAACATAGTGGAGGAGGTGTTATGGATAAACCACCTCATTGTTGAATCATGGGGGTGGGGGTGTTATGGATAAACCACCTCATCTGTGAAACATCGTGGAGGAGGTGTTATGGATAAACCACTTCATTGTTGAATCATGGGGGTGGGGGTGTTATGGATAAACCACCTCCTCTGTGAAGCATGGTGGAGGGGGTGTTATGGATAAACCACTTCATTGTTGAATCATGGGGGTGGGGGTGTTATGGATAAACCACCTCCTCTGTGAAGCATGGTGGAGGGGGTGTTATGGATAAACCACCTCATTGTTGAATCATGGGGGTGGGGGTGTTATGGATAAACCACCTCCTCTGTGAAACATGGTGGAGGGGGTGTTATTCATTCAAACCTTTATTTATACTCAAAGTTTCACATTGAGGTGTGAGCCTCATTTTCGAGTGCGTTGAGTTCACATTAAACAGATACAGTCAATAAATATACACAGATATATAAGAACATTAATCATTAATTAAAACAATCACAGACAGAAACACAATGGTCCATAATCAGAGTCCTAAATTGCCCATATGAAGGAAGTGATTCCAATCTCAGAGTGTCTTGGAGGCAATTCCAAGAGCTAGGAGCCAAACATGAAAAGGCAGACCTTCCCGATACTGTGGTCACAAGGGGGACTTTAAGTGTGAGCCAGTCACTAGACCTGATTGAGTACACATTAAGATTATGGCTCAACATCGAAGAGATATAAGGAGGCAGCTTCCCAGTGAGAGCCTTAAAAATAAACAAATACCTATGTCTGTTACGTATCACTTCTAAAGATGGCCAATCAACTTTATCATATAAAAGACAATGGTGTGTACGATAACTATCACCCGTGATAAATCTGAGAGCAGAGTGATAGACAGAGTTGAGAGGTTTCAAAACAGTAGCTGCAGCATTACCATAAATTATGTCACCATAATCCAGTACTGACAAAAATATAGCTTCCACAATTCTTTTCCTGCACAACATGGGGAAGCAGGATTTGTTTCTGTATAAAAAACCAACTTTCTGACGTAATTAATTTAAAAGCTAAGGTATCAATATGATATTTAAAAGACATTTTATCATCTATCCAAATGGCAAGATATTTATACTCTGAAACTCTCTCAATACAAGACCCATTTACTGTATTTATACACTGTCTACTAAAATCATCATTTCTGTCTCTAGTAAATAGCATAAACTTTGTTTTGTTAGTATTGAGAACCAATTTCAAATTGGCAAGAGCTACCTGTAGAGTGTTAAAAGCAAGCTGTAATCTCTCAATGGCTAGATTTACAGAGTCAGCAATACAATAAATAACAGTGTCATCAGCATAAAGATGGGCATGACAGTCTTTTAGAGAGGAAACAATATCATTAATATAGATGGTAAAAAGTACAGGGCCCAAAATGGAACCCTGTGGAACACCCTTTGAAACAGGTAAAAATGTAGACCGGACACTTCCCATCTTAACACATTGATGCCTCTCATATAAATAATCTTGAAAGAAAGCACAGGCCTTTTCTCCCATACCAATTCTAGATAAAATGTGCAATAACAATGGGTGGTCAACTGTGTCAAATGCTTTAGATAGGTCCACAAACAGAGCAGTACAATGTTTCTTTTTGTCTAATGCTGATATAATATCATTAGTAACCAGGGTGACGGCTGAGATTGTACTATGATTTGCTCTAAAACCAGACTGATGTGGGCTTAATATTGAATGACTTGAAAGGAAAAACTTAACCTGATTGTTAACCAATGTTTCCAGAGTTTTTGCTAAAAATGGAAGCTTAGAGATTGGACGGTAGTTGTTGAGCTCGTCTCTATTACCTCCTTTAAATAATGGAGTCACATGGGCGGTCTTCCAAACCATGGGAAATCTGCCAGTAGCAGTAGAAAGATTAAAAATATGAGTTAACTGATCTAGGACAATAGGGACTGTTACTGATAATTTTAGAAAGATGGGGTCTAGATTATCCTCTCCAGTCGGACACATGGAATTCAAGGTTTGTATAACTTCTAAAACTTCATCGGAGGAAAAAGGTTTAAAAGTGAAATGAGAGGTACACTCATAAGGAGTGATGGGTAGGGGATCAACAGGGGGGAGGCCAGAATATTCCCTGTCAAATAGATAACCAGCACTAATAAAATGTTTGCTAAAAGCTAGGCAGATTTCTTTTTGTTCAGAAATCAGGCAGTTATCTAATACAATGTGTGTGGGAAAAGAGCCAGCAGATTTGGATTTGTTTGAGTTGACTACTTTCCAAAATTTTGCTGGGTCAGAGTACGAGCTAGTGATCAGATCTAAGTAATAACTAGATTTCGCTTTCCTCACAGCACTGGTACATTTATTTCTAATTTGTCTGAACGACAGCCAGTGTGCAGGGTCATCTGACTTTCTAGCAAGAGACCAGGAAGCATTTCTTTCTCTAATTAAAATTAAAAGCTCTTGTGAGAACCACGGTGTTACTCTGTCCTTCACTCTGAGCTTTTTAAATGGAGCATGTTTATTAACTACTGAGATAAATGTCCTGGAGAAGAAGTCCAGAGCTGTTTGAGCATCTTGGATCTCAGAAATTTGACTTATGTTGCTCTGGGCTATATTTGTTAAAAAAGCATGGTCATCAAAGTGCTTGAGATTCCTTCTTATAACTATGTGAGATCTAGGTTTTTCCATACGTGTACTTCTAATACAGGCTATGGGGCAGTGATCACTAATGCCCAGTTCAAAAACACCACTGGCAACAATTCTCTCAACTCGGTTGGAAAAAACAAGATCAATTAAGGACGATTTTGAAGAGTCTGTCAAATTTGGTCTTGTAGGTTCTGTAATTAATTGATGTAATGCCAGATTACCACACACTTCCTTAAGATAGTTTGAGTTGTCATTTAACCAATTCAAGTTAAAATCACCAGTTACTATTAGTTCGTCAACTGAGTATTGAGAAATTAAATCAAAAAGTGCATCAATGGAGTTCTGCTCAGCAGTTGGGGGTCTATAAACTCCAGCTACAACTAAGGATGTAGGGCCTAGATGTACTCTTAAGCATATGTATTCAAAACACTTTGGCTTAGTAACTGAGTCCAAGACAGTGACTGAGAGACCAGTTTTAACATAAGCCATAACACCTCCTGCTTTCCCAATTCTATCCGCTCTATATAGATTATAACCCGATAAAGCAATCTCAGCGTCAGTATGCATTTTTTTAAGCCATGTTTCACCTATAATAAGAATATCTGGATCAGTCTGCTGGACTAGAATGTTAATATGATCTAATTTCCCCTCTTTACATAGACTTCTGATATTCAGGTGAATTAATCCTAAACCATTTCTATTTTTAAAAGTAGATGGATTAAATAGAGAATTCTGAATAGGTGCTAGAGGAGTGATAGGTGGCTGTAGGGGAATTGTAACTAGGTTTGTTGCTGTAACAGAGCGAATTGAATAGGGATTAGCAATCCTGACAGTGATTCTGGTGGTAATAGGCTGAGGAGTGGGGGATTGCTGAAGTATAGGGAACAACAATGTATAATCATAATCAGGGGGTCTCTTAGCAGCAGCAGCAGCACTAAAAACAAGTTCATTACTGTCCTCATCCTTACGTGGAGTAATCCTGACATTGTCCCATCAGAAATGTGATCTAAGCACAGAGTCGATGTTAGAAGATAACAGTCTAGAGCCCACATGGTTGGGATGCATTTTGTCCTGTTTGAATAAATCTGGACGTTTCCAGAAGGAATCAAAGTTATCTACAAAGAGCAACCCCTCGTTATTACAGAAATCTTTCATCCACACATGCAGAGACCATAGCCGGCTGAACTTCTCACCTTCATATGATCGCACTGATGGAATCGGCCCCGAGATAATCACCTGCCTACCATGGTCTCGCATGGCTGAGGTCAGTTCTTTGAAGTTGATTCTGAACTCCTTGGATCTCCTTGTCATAACGTCATTTGATCCAATGTGCATCACCACTCGTCTCGCGTTTGGTAGCTGCTTGTTTATGGATGGGTACAACTTTTGGAGATCCGTGATTCTAGCTCCAGGAAAACATAGGGTCCGCGCGTCCGCAATAGCGACATCCCTAACTAGTGAGTTCCCAAGAACAATGGTGTTTGGGGAGGGAAAGTTCCTCCCAGCTCCCTCACCCCTCCGACCACTGCGGCGGATGCGTTCCGGGGGCCGGCTCAACCCTGAGCCAGGTGAAGTCCCCGCTCCCACGCCCGGCACGCCTTCCCCGGGCCGGGTGGAATGGGGCAGGTTCATCCCCAAACCAGATGGAGTGTTCGCTCCGTTGCCTAGCGCGCCATCACCGGAGAGCACGTCTGGCGAACCCTCCTCCGAGTCAACATTCATCAGGGGTAGGAATCTGTTTGATTGCGGCAGCTCAGCTCGTGACGGGAGACCGATAGTAGTTCTCCTTCCCTTTCGAGCCCTTTTCCTGTTTCCCTGTACGTTCACCCAGGGCTCGAACCAAGCGGCAGCTCTCGGCGTGGTGTAGGCAGCCGGGGTAGAGCAAGCGGCTGGGGCAGAAGGAGCTACATGAACCGTAGACAGATGGCTCAGCTCACGGTTACCCTCAGCATTTGTGATGTCCAATTTCAGGGCCGTGATTTCATTCGCCTGAGCACAGGCTACATCTATATAGCCAAAAAGAAAGTCGTCTTTCTGTTTCAGCTCCCCTTTAAGCCGGTTTACATCCTTCTCTAGTTGAGCAATCTTGCCAATCCTCCAGTCACATTGGCAGCAGTGATCAGGAGACGACTGATTCCTCAAACTCCACGTTGAAGTTGATCCACGCCTCTTTGTTCTTGCGCAGATTTTCCTCCATGGCTTTGATGTCGGTAAAGGGGCAGTTGCATTCTGGGAACTTGGTGGTGCAACGGCACCAGCAGTCGTTGTTTCTGCACAGGAGCTCCCCTTCCGAGTTGCAGGCCACATAGGCATTATGCGACGTAAGGTTACATACAGGTTACAACAATGAGGTGGATAAACCACCTCATTGTTGAAACATGGTGGAGGGGGTGTTATGGATAAACCACCTCATTGTTGAAACATTGTGGAGGGGGTATTATGGATAAACCTCATTGTTTTAAGATGGTGGAGGGGGTGTTATGGATAAACCACCTCATTGTTGTATCATGGTGGTGGGGGTGTTATGGATAAACCACCTCATTGTTGTAACATGGGGGTGGGGGTGTTATGGATAAACCACCTCATTGTTGAAACATTGTGGAGGGGGTATTATGGATAAACCTCATTGTTTTAAAATGGTGGAGGGGGTGTTATGGATAAACCACCTCATTGTTGTAACATGGGGGTGGGGGTGTTATGGATATACCACCTCATTGTTGTAACATGGTGGTGGGGGTGTTATGGATAAACCACCTCATTGTTGTAACATGGTGGAGGGGGTATTATGGACATACCACCTCATTGTTGTAACATGGGGGTGGGGGTGTTATGGTTAAACCACCTCATTGTTGTAACATGGTGGAGGTGGTGTCATGGATCAACCACCTCATTGTTTTAACATGTCCAGCATCTGACAGCTCTCTGCAAGAAGCGCTATACAAAATAAATTGAATTTAATGTATGGCAGCCACAGGCACTGGCTCAATCATCTTCACTGATCATGTAACTGCCCACAGCAGCAGCAAAATTAATTTACGTGTATAAAAACATCTCATCTGCTCGAGTTCAAGCAAAGGCCTCCACTCATTGGACAGTGCTATATCCTACAGCAAGACAATGATCCGAAACAAAGAAGTTTTTAAAAAGCCAAAAATTGAAAAATGAATGACTGGCCAATCAGTCACCCATACTATCTAATCCAGAGGTAGCCAACATGGTGCCCGCGGGCACCTGGTAGCCCGCAGGGACCACGTGAGTCGCCCGCAAGGCATGTTCTAAAAATAGCACTAATCACCATGGAGATCTGTCGAAATAAAAATAGTATTTAATTGTGTTGCAGGCCAATAAAAGGAAGTAATAATATCTAAGTCTCTTCACATATATTATTATTCTTAAAAGGTGATCTGTGCAACTTTATGTTATTCAGGAAGTTTGTATCAAACAAGTAGCCCTCCGTACTACTCAGTACCCTTGAAGTAGCTCTGTTTCAAAAAGGTTGGTGACCCCCTGATCTAATCCAATTGAAGATGAGTTTCATACGCTGAAAGAGAAAACTTAAGGCAACTCCTGCCACACCAGAAAATATATTCAGGACCTGGTGATGTCTATGGGTCAGACTTCAAGCAGTCATTGCATGAAGCAGACATACAACAAAGAGCTAAACATGATAACCATAACATTAATATGTCCCAAATAAAATGTGATGTAATTTCTCACATGGTGAAACCATAATGTAATGTATATGTCCCCTTTAATAAAAGCTGAGAATCTTCCGTTTAACCACGTGAATTGTTTTATTACAAATCTTAAAATTGTGGAATAGTAACACCAAGAAAAAAATGTCTATGCACAATGTATGCATGTATATTATATTATGTAAAAATTATTTTATTACAGACAACAGCAGAAGGTATTTTAAAAACATATTTAATGTAATGAAAAGCATACATTCAAGAATGAGAGAGACATGAGGAAAATGAATGTAAGAATCCTATATAAATGTACAAAGTTGGGGAGAGTTGGACAAAAAAAAGTGTGTGTGTGTGTGTGTGTGTGGGGGGGAGGGGGGTATTACTGAAAGCAGGCATTTCAATAGTGGACCTTGTTCCAATTCAGAAGATGGGGGTTCAGCTTTTTGTAGTCCTACATCAAAATTCAACCCAATTATAAAACCCAAATATTTTCCATACAATTTCAGAGGCACATAAAATGAGAAATTCCAAAATTGCATTTAAAATATTGTACAATATAAAGTTTAATAAAAAAAACAAAAAAAACAACAACAATTGGGTCCTCAGAATCTGCGGCGCTTGTTGGAAGCAAAATCAGCGGGACCTGGGGGGCCTCTCGGAAAGCCAGCTTGGCCTGGAATGGCGTTTCCTGCTCCCGGCTGGAGTCACAACATCCATGCAAAGGAGGAGTAAAGCATCAGAGTTAGACACAGGAAGATTTCATTTTGACAGACTACCATTGACTACTGCTCAAATTCCAGCTATTTCTATCAAAACTAGTTTGAACAATACTAAAAACCTAAATTTGCCTTCGCTAAAAAAAATAGTTGTACCCCTCTGGTGTCTCTCCATGTAAAGTATGTCCGAGGTCCTTCTGCAGTTACGCGTTTTTAGTTTTTAAACCCCGTTTATAGACAACACCTACAGTGCAATAAATGCAGTCACAATATTGTTGTTTTGGCTGTTCCTCAGCACAAGGTACTTAAAATAAAAAAGGTCAAAGTGCAGACCTTGTCACTTTCCAAAAGCCTACAAACTGCACAGTATATTCATTCATAGGGAATTAACCGTGCAGAGAGCAAAAATTTATCCAAATTTGGCACTTCAAAAGAAAGCATAATTGCAGACTCAAATTAGGTAAAATCCCACAGATAACCAGATACTGACTGGTTACCTGTACATGTTGCTAAAAGCCATATAACATCAGCTTGTCTAATTTAGACAGTCATTATTTGGCTTAATGAGAGTTAAAGGATTGCAACCAAACTCATGAATTTGTTAGTTTGCAGCAGGAAAGCCCAGAATTTTATGGAAAATGTACTCCCGAAGACTGCATTTAATTGGTAGGAGTTAAAACAAATGTTCCTTGTATAATATGCGTGGTTTATATGTACATACTGGGTTTTCCTCAAGTAGAAAAAAATTAGAACCCTCATTGGTTATTATTGTCAAGTTTCTAGCATCCCTTATTTCAAGCTCACAGGAATCCAGCGATCACAATGAATTTTGCTATTGCTAGCATTACCATTAAGGGTACAGGATCAGTGGGAACGCTTCCAGCTCCTGAGGGCACAGAGTTCCCTCCACTGGAGTTTCTGTTCATTCCCATCCCAGGACCTGCACCTGCACCTGGACCAATGACACAGGGAATGGAGTGTAGAGTTCAAATGCATCCAAACCCAGCACAGTGGATGACAGACATGTGTTTGCAGGTCTCTTATCCAAAACAACTAACAGATCTTTGTTGCATCTTTCTTTTTCGAGCGTTGGTTAACTCGAGAACCGCACCACACTGCTTTACAATGGAGTCCAATGGGGCATATTTACAAACCAGTTCCATTTTACTTCACGTCCAGTTTATCTAAACCTCTCATTTGGAAGTGAAAACTCCGTTGCATGCCATCTGAACATGCAGAATTGACCTACCATACATACCTATTGCGGACAGTGAGAGGTTGTCTTCACAAGGTGAGTGTTTAGAGACCAATAAAATCCACTGTCTTACCCCGAGAATGTTTCTTTCTGACAACGCTCTTCCCTGGCTTGTTGGCGGCAATACTGTTGCCATTATGATTGTTTTATGTTCTTTGTATCTGATGGGTTCTGAGTTTTGTCCTAGAAGAGTAGTTAAGCATGTGTGTGTATTGATCAATGATTTGGGGTAGCAGGTGAGGGCTGATCATCGGGGCCTGGGTTGAAAGGCCGGAGGGCAGATGCCGAGATTGGACAGGCCCCTGCCCTCCCTGACCAGACATCTAGGTCCCATACAGTACTGGGCATGACTACCGTTAACCAACTGTTGATGAACAAATGCATGTCATTCTGGAACAAAGATGTGCCCTCACAGATAATATGGACATGTGCATCAAGTCAAGGCCACTGAGGATATTTAAGCCTTAGTAGAAAACCAGTGTGTTGAAAGTTGCTGTACCGCAAACTTGTGCTGGGTTTCAGTGATCTTCCCGCTGGCTGGAGTGACATACAACCCCAATTCCCAAAAAGTTGGGACAGTATGTAAAATGCACATAAAAGCAGAAAGCACTGATTTGTAAATTCTCTTTTACATATATTTAATTGAAAACAGTACAAAGAAAAGATATTTAATGTTTTACCTTATCAACTTTATTTATTTTTGTAAATATACGCCATTTCCGAATTTGATGCCTGCAAATAAAGTTGGGACAGGGGCAAAAAAAAAAAAAAAACACCCGTTTGGAACGTTCCACAGGTAAACAGGTGATGCTATCATGACTGGGTATAAAAGGATAACTTATTTTATTTTCAGCGATACTATAACCTCTCTGCATTTGAATGGATCTCTATGGGAATTGGGACTAGATTAAATGTAGCTGTAAATTACACGGGAATAGCATGGAATCCATTGTTGGCCGAGTGGCTGCAAGTAATCAAGGGTCTGAGGTATCAAACGAGCCTCAAACCATCACTCTGCTGCCAGATATGCCGTAGATACGGATGGATCACTTGGAGGGTTGTTTTTCCAGGCTTATTTTTCCATAGAGTTCAATAGGAAAATGAATCTGGAGAAACTACCCTTAAAGTGATCCATCCATATCAACTGCATACCTCACAGCAGAGTGATGGTTTGAGGCTCGTTTTTGATACCTCAGACCCTTTATTACTTACAGCCACTCAGCCAACCATGTGTTCCATACTGTTCCAGTGCAATTTAAATCTAGTCCAACCCCCCAATTCCAATAGATATCCATTCAAATGCAGAGAGGTTATAGTATCGCTTCTAAGAGTACCTGAAAATAAAATATCAAGAGTCTTGATATCCTTTTATACCCAGTCATGATAGCATCACCTGTTTACCCGTGGAATGGCAAACAGGTGTTTTTTTGAGCTTCCCAGTGTTTTTTATTTTATTTTTTTGCCCCTGTCCTAAATGAACGTGTTGCAGGCATCAAATTCAGAATTACCGTAATTTCCGGACTATAAGCCGCTACTTTTTTCACACGCTTTGAACCCTGCGGCCTAAACAACGATGCGGCTAATCTATAGATTTTTACGGGCTAACGGCCTCCAGGGGGGCGCTCTAGCAGGAAGCGCAAGAGCGAGACAGACAGGTGGAAGAGATAATGCGCCGAGGAAGACGCTAGTTTGATTGTGTTTTGAACAGCCGTTTTGCGCATCATGCACACACCCTCATCATGGAAAACACACGAAGAAATGCATATGATGCAGCTTTTAAGTTAAAGGCAATCGATCTGGCTGTCGAAGAAGGAAATAGAGCTGCTGCAAAACGTTTTTAGGAAACGTGCCTGATTATTACAACGGTATTTTCATTGGGTGAACGCGATCGCATAGCAAATACAGTAAAAAATAATAATCGGTCATCAGAAAAACTACCAATAATAGGCCCACAAAAAATAACAATTACGTAGGCCTACTGATCGACGTGACATTAGATTCGTTTTATTGGGCTATTCAACAACGCGATAGGGCTACTTACTTTTTCCACCTCGCTGGTTTAACTTGCAGGGCGAACAGGCTAATGCGTTTTGTTTTTTTCCTTCGTTTAAAAATTATTATTATTATTTTTTAATCCTGCGTTGTTAACATTAGTAACGGATGCTCGTTTTTTTATAAAGCAACATTTAACCAGGAAAACATGACATTTCAGTGCAAATTATGTCAATATGTAATTTAAATGTGTACATTAATAAAATAATAAGTTTAACCGACTAGTATTTCTGGTGCCGACTAGCGAGGGTAGCAACGTTTAATCGTCTAGTCGACTAAACGCGCACATCCCTACCTTGTATCATCTTTCTGTGTACGTAAATATCTCACGTTACAACGTGGACACCTGCGGCTTATAGACAAGTGCGGCCTATATATGTACAAATTTTTTTTTTCTTCTAAATTTCGTTGGTGCGGCTTTTATTCAGGTGCGCTCAATAGTCCGGAATTTACGGTAGCATATATTTACCAAAATCAATAATGTTAAGGTAAAACATTAAATATATATATTTTTTGGTACCGTTTTCAATTAAATATATGTAAGAGAATTTACAAATCACTGCTTTCTGCTTTTATGTGCATTTTACATACTGTCCCAACTTTTTTTGAATTGTGGTTATACAATAAACATACTTTTTTTGTGTTTGTTGTGTTGGTGAGTTTCTGCATTGTCCTGAGTTGGATTACAAAGAAGCTGGGTCCTAAACATGTCCCTCCATTATATCTGTCCGTATCAGTCTTTTTCCATAGAAGAAAAATACGCTGCTCAAGTATGGTCCATGCTGTAACGCAATAGGCTCATTGCTACAGAGACCGCCCATTTTATGGGAACGCGCACAGAGCTTGATTAACAAAGTCTTTTGTGATACCGGTTAAGCCAGATTGCGGTGGTTAGGTTTTTGTAAAGCCAGTTAACGCAAAGAAACCCTGGGTATGTTAGACTTCCTTTGTAGTATAGCTCCCGGGCCCCTAACCAGGAAGCAAACTGCTGCCATGCTCCCACTTCAACAAATGCGCTTACCTGCCATGTGCATCCTCATCTCCTGCTCCCGCTGAAAAAACAAAATGCAATTAGCACACAGCACTACTTATTTTTCCATTCCCACAATATGCACATAAACTATTTAAATTGTAATGCATTGCAGTTTGTCCTTAAATGCGATTTGCCAGTTTGAACTTTAATTGCTAAAAAATAAATGCCTACATTCACAAATTTAAAACTGTAGTAGTACACAGTACTCCCTGTTCTCAGAGGAAATTTCAGGGTCACAGTTCGGCAACGCTTGCTTTACATTTGGTGGGAGTGCCAGGCTGAAGGTAGATCTCAGGGACTCACATTCTCAAGGAAGTTTCCCTTGAAGCCCTCCTGCTGCCTCCTCATCATCTCCTCCTCCCGCCGGCGGCGCTCCTCCTCCTGTCGCAGCTCGATCTGCTTCCGCTTCTGCATCTCTTGACTGTGCATCTCCTCCATCCTCCTCAGCTCCTCCTGACGCCGCAGCAGGTCTGGCGGAGATCACGCAAAACCTTTACTGCCTTTGCACCGGCAGCTTCATGGCTGCTCCTCAAGTCTCATACAAATCACTAAAGAAAAGCTGCATTTAGGAAGGCATGTCAGTTTTCAGGCAGCTTAGATCTTGTGGCGTAGATTAGGGATGCAAATTATAACCAGTATTGAGTTTGAACAGACATATTATCCTGTGCTCTCACCACTTTCAAAATGATTTGAAAAAGTTAATTGCGTTAACGTAATATTATAAAGTTGGACATCGAAACCGCATTCAAAGATTTGGGAGGGGCGGTTGGTAGAGGAGTAAAAAAGAAAAGGAAAAAAAAAAGGGACAAATTTATGAAAACTCCAAAAGAACACAAAGTGAAAGATTAATTTCTCACTTCAAGATTTATTAATTAATTTATATAGCTAGGTTACTTAAAAACCTAGTTATAATAGTATGAAATATGTGAAAAGACCAGAACGGGCTTAAAGGCTCACACGCATCCTCTTCCTGGTTTTAGTATCTAAAACGCCCACAAAATGTTAGCAAAGAGCAGGTTTATATGGTTTATATACAGGTGCAGCTCAAAAAATTAGAATATCGTGAAAAAGTTCAATATTTTTTGTCACTCATTTCAGAAAGTGAAACTCATATATTATATAGATTCATTACACATAGTGAAATATTTCAAGCCTTTATTTCTTGTAATTTTGATGATTATTTGATGAAGTTAAATATTGGAAACTCATGGTGTCACACTCTAATCAGCTAATTAAATCTAATTAACACCTGCAAAGGTTTCCTGAGCCTTTAAATGGTCAGTCTGGTTCAGTAGGCTACACAATCATGGGGAAGACTGCCAACTTGACAGATGTCCAGAAGACAGTCATTGACACCCTCCACAAGGAAGGTAAGCCACAAAAGGTCATTGCAAAAGAAGCTGGTTGTTCACAGAGTGCTGTATCCAAGCATATTCATAGAAAGTTGAGTGGAAGGAAAAAGTGTGGTAGGAAAAGGTGCAAAAGCAACAGGGATAACCGCAGCCTTGAGAGGATTGTCAAGCAAAATCCATTCAAGAATTTGGGGGAGCTTCACAAGGAGTGGACTGAGGCTGGAGTCAGTGCATCAAGAGCCACCACGCACAGACAAATCCAGGACATGGGCTACAAATGTCGCATTCCTCGTGTCAAGCCACTCCTGAACCAGAGACAACATCAGAAGCGTCTTACCTGGGCTAAGGAGAAAAAGAACTGGACTGTTGCTCAGTGGTCCAAAGTCCTCTTTTCAGATTAAAGTAAAATTTGCATTTCATTTGGAAATCAAGGTCCCAGAGTCTGGAGGAAGAGTGGAGAGGCACAGAATCCACGTTGCTTGAAGTCCAGTGTGAAGTTTCCACAGTCAGTGATGATTTGGGGTGCCATGTCCACTGTGTTTTCTGAAGTCCACAGTCAACGCAGCCATCTACCAGGAAATTTTAGAGCACTTCATGCTTCCTTCTGCTGACAAGCTTTATGGAGATGCTGATTTCATTTTCCAGCAGGACTTGGCACCTGCCCACACTGCCAAAAGTACCAAAAGCTGGTTCAATGGTATTACTGTGCTTGATTGGCCAGCAAACTCGCCTGACCTGAACCCCATAGGAAGATATGAGACCAGACCCAACAATGCAGATGACCTGAAGGCCGCTATCAAAGCAACCTGGGCTTCCATTACACCTCAGCAGTGCCACAGGCTGATCGCCTCCATGCCACGCAGCATTGATGCAGTAATTCATGCAAAAGGAGCCCCAACCAAGTATTGAGTGCATAGAAATGAACATACTTTTCAGAAGGCTGACATTTCTGTTTAAAATATCCTTTTTGATTGATCTTATGTCATATTCTAATTTTCTGAGACACTGAATTTGGGTTTTCATTAGCTGTAAGCCATAATCATCAAAATTACAAGAAATAAAGGCTTGAAATATTTCACTCTGTGTAATGAATCAATATAATATATGAGTTTCACTTTCTGACATGAGTGACAAAATATAGAACTTTTTCACGATATAAAAATCTTTTGCGCTGCACCTGTATATGGTCAGCTGTCTGTAAACAAGAAAGATTAGGCCAGAGATTCTTATGTAGGGGGAGATGGGAGACTGGCTGTGTTCCATTATACATACTTGTTAGTACGCATAGCGCCATCATGTTTGCCATTAGAGCGTTCCGAACTGCAAGTATGCAAAAATTAAGTATATACTAAAATCACCAGGATGTGCACTTCCGTACTTGAGGATCCATAATTGAAACCATGCATCGATGCACACTAGTATGATATACTTATTGCGTTTTTCATTTCCAGAGATCATTGCGCTAACCACAGGCTGCATTCCGTAGTTTTTTCTTTCCTTGACCTCGCCAGAAAACATCACAGGGGTCAAGGAAAGGATGTAAGGAGATATTTATAAGGAATCTAGTGTCTACTGTGGAATTCGAACGTCCTTCTCTACCTTGCGTCATGGTGCGAGGTCCAGTCATACTGACGTGACTGTTCAACATAGCAAACAACTTCATAAAAAATTACTACAAAAGGCGCATCTTTGCAGTCTATTTCACATGAACCATCTGATTTATTTAGGTGAAATTTAGCATCTTAAAAAATTTGGTGTATTGTTTGTTTACTTTTTATTATAAGCCAATTCTAACCAACAATAGCCTACTAGCTATTCACATTTAGATTTCTGCCATTTCTCAGAAGATCAATTCGGTAATTCGGTAGGTCCCGGAAAACTCCGTTACTTATGTAAACACTGGCGGCATTGCTTTGTGGGGAGCGAATACTACCTTCCTTCTGAAAAGGATAGTCCAGAGCATCCTTTGTGAAAGGACAGGTAAAATAAATCATGAAGCTCCTTTCCTCAATATAAGAAATTTGAACGGTCCTTAGCATGGCTGCCCGGGAAATATTTCCGGTTCATGCAATCTAAAGGATCCTTTCTTGCTCTAATTTGACTATTGGAATGCAGCCATAGACTGTAGAAAGCTAGTTACACGACACGTAACAATTTCGCTCAGTTAAAATATAAAACACCGTAACCAAAATTGCGGTGGCAAGTTGGCCGTTTTTTGATTCCCCTGCAGATTTCAACTCCTTCACATGACATACAATATGCTATGAACACACTGCATTTTTATTTTGCTTAATTTCTCCAGTTAAAATTAAAATGATAATACTGTGGATGGCATAGCTATGAACCACAAATTGTAGATTGTTCTGCACTATAATGCAAAGAGTAACGATGTTGAACACATTTTTCATCGGCAGGCAGAAGGGTGGGATAGCCTTTCAAGTGTCACAAAGAGAAGTGAAGGTACGGCACTCAAATTACTCTGTGGTGTCAATCACGTCTCAATATACCGTCACTTCGTGACACTTGAATATCTCACCCTCTGTCTGCTTTTTACCTCTGTACAATGAAAGATTCAACATCGTGACTTTTTGCAATTATTTTATGGTCCACCTCAATCAATAGAACAATTACAATTCATGGTTCATAGCTATGCTCGTAGCAAAAGCCACAGTATTATCGTTTTAATATTAAGTGGAGAAATTAAGCAAAATAAAAGCGCAGGGCGTGCATAGCATATTGCGTAGTTTGACAAGAGCATTTATGTGAAATCTGCAGGGGAGTCAAACGGCAAAAAAACACCTTCTCCCCATAGTTAAATAAGCAGAAATTCCTCAGAAAACTGTACCGCTAACCAAAGCTGAGCTCGTGACAGTTACTGACAGCATGGCCTAAGCAGTATAATATGTATATTATATTTAAGGCATCTTGCTATTCCATTTTACTGCCGTTATGAGATGATCTGGCCTGATTCCGCCACTGCTTAGGTTGTGCTGTCAGTAACTGTAACGTAACAGACCTGAGGTAAAATGATTGCCTGAATTGATGGTTCAGACAAAGTTATAAGTACAGTAAAACCTTGACATACGAGCGCACTAACTTACGAGTATTCCGAGTTACGAGCCGTTGCTCGGACAATTTCTTGCTTCGCCTTACGAGCCTAGACCCGAGTTACGAGCCGAGCAAGCGGAGCGAGCTTAGAAATTTCAGAATTTATAGAAAAGAAACATCCAGAAAAAGTGGCAACTGGTCGTGCGTTGGCGTTGTGTAATGACACTTGCCTAACGCATTTCCGAAAAATTCGGAAGGGAAGGAAGAAACAAACCACCATGGATAGGTTTTTATCGAAACGCCCTGCAGATCAGAGTCAGAAAAGCGTGACGAAAAAGCCAAAACGTCACTGATGAAGATGAAAACATCACTGACGAAGATTAAGTGTAAGTGAAGAATAATAATGTAGCAATTAAGTTTAGAACCAGTTTATTTCTTTATATTCTATTATCTATGTATTATGTTTTGTATTAATTATTTATAAATACATTTCTCATTTTTATAACTACGTAACAAAGAAATTAGGGTGTTTTTTGGGGGGCTGGAACGGATTAATGGTATTTCAATTAATTTCAATGGGGAAAATTGATTTGATATACGAGTAAACCGAGTTACGAGCTCGGTCACGGAACAAATTAAACTCGTATGTCAAGGTATTACTGTAGCTAGTTCCACCATGGCGGTAATGTCTTAAACAATGAAAATGCAAAATTTGGTAAAACAATATTTATTGTAAATAATGCCATGCACTGTACCATAACATTTGTAGTTAATGTCAAATGCTTAGGCCCAATGGTGTTATAACTGTACCGTAGCTAGTTAGAGTAAGGTAATTCTATTGTTTTTTGTGTAAGGTCAAATGTATTCTGCTGACTACGTCATCAAGTGTGTTCCAAAATTGAAGCGTATTTGGGCTCTTGCATACTATGAAGTTCTAGCTAGTGTAATTGGAAGAATGTACCATCTAGCATGCAAGTACGCAGAACGCAAGTATGATGGAACAGCCTCTGCGTCTTCAGCATTGAGAAAAGCATAATGGCCAACTTGGATCATGTGCACCGTTGCAAGTCAATCATTTCAAATCATTGACGTGATTGAGACTACCGGGTTTTTGGACAGTTATCAACTAAAATAATTATTGGTACTGCACGCACCCATTAATACTTTGAAAGACACAACAGACCATTTCTGATATTACTGCTACATGCACCTATAGAGAGCGTCTTACTTATTACCAGTGTTACACAGAAATACCGGTTTTTACTAAAGACACATGGCCACACTAATTGCATTAGAAAGGGAAACCGTTTTTACAGCTGCTACCTCGCTAGCCTATGTAACGTGGCCCTACAGTAAATCATCAAAAGTAAATGATAAAAAAATAAGAATAATTAAAAAACGTTTTTGTCTCGGCTAGGGATACAAATTTGGGCTATTTTTTCTAACCGCTAATCCGGTAAGACCGCTATAGTTTAGGCTAGCCTAGCCTAGAACATTTTAAAATGGCCTAACAGGGAGAAAAAAGCTAATATTCATCTGAAGAGGCCGTTTTTGCTGTCATGGTCCCACAAGTACAGTGATTTAGTAGCTTTCCTTAACACTGGCAATCGAACAGGTACGGTGAGCCGGTATATACAGGTGCAGCTCAAAAAATTAGAAGATCGTGAAAAAATTCAATATTTTTTGTCACTCATTTCAGAAAGTGAAACTCATATTATATAGATTCATTACACATAGTGAAATATTTCAAGCCTTTATTTCTTGTAATTTTGATGATTATGGCTTACAGCTAATGAAACCCAAAATTCAGTGTCTCAGAAAATTAGAATATTTTGCTTTAACATATTTTTAAAGTATCATATTTTATATTTGGTCGCATATCCTTTGCATGCTGTTACTTCCTGAAGTCTGTGACCAATCAACATCAAAAGACTCGATATCTTATTTTGAGGTACTGTTACAAGCGATACTATAACCTCTCTGCATTTGAACTGATCTCTATGGGAATTTGGGGGTGAGACTAGATTCTGTAAATTACACTGGTACAGTATGGAACACATGGCTGGCTAAATGGCTGTAAGTCATCAAGGGTCTGAGCTATCGAACGAGCCCCAAACCATCACTCTGTTGCCAGATATGGAGTAGATGTGGATGGATCACTGCAAGGGTTATTTCTCCTGACTAATTTTCCTATAGAACTCTATGGGGAAAAAAGTCAGGAGAAACAACCCTTAAAGGGATCCATCCACATCTACTCCAAATATGGCCGCAGAGTGATGGGTTGGGGCTCGTTTGATACCTTAGACCTTAGACTCTTGATGACGTACAGCCATTTCGCCAGTCATGTGTTCCATACTGTACCAGCGTAATTTACAGCTGAATCTAGTCTCACCCCCCAATTCCCATAGAGATCAGTTCAAATGCAGAGAGGTTATAGTATCGCTTGTAACAGTACCTGAAAATAAGATATCGAGAGTCTTTTGATGTTGATTGGTCACAGAATTCAGGAAGTAACAGCATGCAAAGGATATGCGACCAAATATTAAATATGATACTTTAAAAATATGTTAAAGCAAAATATTCTAATTTTCTGAGACACAGAATTTGGGTTTTCATTAGCTGTAAGCCATAATCATCAAAATTACAATAAATAAAGGCTTGAAATATTTCACTCTATGTGCAATGAATCTATATAATATATGAGTTTCACTTTCTGAAATGAGTGACAAAAAATATTGAACTTTTTCACGATATTCTAATTTTTTGAGCTGCACCTGTATATACATTTTCACTCACCCGTAACGTTGAAACACAAGGCCAGCAAAGTTTCTTAATTCAGCTAACGTTAGCTAGCCATTCCGTTTTGGTAGATCTATGGCTTTGAAAGCGTGTTCCACCAGCAGACTTTGTTATATCCGTTGCAGTATGGGGAAAACGTGGCTAGAGCCGTAGATAAGAGTAACGTTATTGTCAGCTAGATAAAGGCTACAGCAGCGCTACACCACTTCTTCAAAGATCTCAAGAAGGGAGCTGAAATCGTAGCCTCTGAACAGTTATGAATAATTAACTTTACAAAACAAATTAAGATTGATTTTCCCTATAGCGTATAATTATAATTTCCCCTCAAGCAAATGGGTCAAACACAAGGACATGGCTTTAAAATCTCCACTCGCGCAGCATACGTAGATTCTGCTATCGGTCAGTTACACCTCCTGCTCGGTTGTGTCCCAAATTTAGCTATAATCCTCTTTTTTTATATTTTACTTTTAACACTAGGCTAACGTTATAGCAAGGGCAGTGGCAGTGTTTTAGGGGAAATTGATTGCGCAGGTAGGCTATAGGTTTTGATTAAACCGAACTTCGTTTTGGTCGCTTCATTTTGTTCTGACAGAGCTAACGTTGCCTAAGTAACATAGTGAACGCTAAGGAAACGAAACGTGGTCATCTGCAAGTTAACGAAACCTAGCCTAACCTAGCCGATATCATGTTATGGTGGCACCCTCTTGTGTTGGATTTAATAATAGTTTTCCCCCACACCCCAGTTGATATGCATGTAAATTCAAATCGCCAACATTATGATGCAATCTTTTTTAAATTAACCGTTTAACCGATAAGATTAATCAGTTAAATTTCCTATTGTCTGTTAACGGTTAGTCGGTTAACCATTAACATCCCTAGTCTCACCCCATTACAATTTAACGTTACCGCTGCACATAGACATGGTGATGTGATCTATACACTGATGTTTTGGTAGAATGTTTGTGGAATCAATTCCAAGAGCGGAAAAGTGCAAATTTGGATTTTTATCCATTGGAATTTTAATGGGTTTTTTGTTATACAGAAGCTAACAGCAAATTCATTTCACCCCACTTTGCCTCTGCAAATAAAGATGTTTCTTTGGCAACAGTAAAACACTGCAGATTCTGTAGTTCTGAAATGGCCACAAACAAAGAAAACTTAGCCCTTATGGAAATGGAATAGATTATACCTTCCAAAATATACCATGATTTAAAACATTTCCAATATAAGAGCAAATATATAAAGCACAGCTGCTTTCAGATATTTCAGTACCCTTTAAAAAAATAAAATAATAAATACACCGACACTGGTACAAAATAAATGTTTCGTTAAATTTCCAAATACATCAACACATTGGCAATACATTTCAGTACATTCAATTTCCTATAGCCATGCCAGACCACACTTACCCTGCCTCATCAGCATGACCTGGTGCTCTTGCCTTGCTGCCTCCATCTCCACTTCCAGCTTCTCATGGGCCTCTTTGATATTCCTGTCCACCTGTTCGTACTGTTGCTTCTCCATCTCCATTAAGGCCTTCCAGCGCATGGCGTACTCGTACTCAAATGTCCCGGGATGAGCGAATCGCGGTGGATGCTCCCGCTCCCTGAATGACATCAGGATTGTTTTTCTGTGTTAATGTCTGTAGAACGGTGAATACTATTGGCAAACACCGGCTTTCCATTCAAACCAACAAAATCGATGGAAAAGGGGCAAGTAAATAATAGAAGGGATGCTGTGAGATTAAGTAGAATGTGTAACATGCTCAGGGATGCTGTGAGATTAAGTAGAATGTGTAACATGCTCAGGGATGCTGTGAGATTAAGTAGAATGTGTAACATGCTCAGGGATGCTGTGAGATTAAGTAGAATGTGTAACATGCTCAGGGATGCTGTGAGATTAAGTAGAATGTGTAACATGCTCAGGGATGCTGTGAGATTAAGTAGAATGTGTAACATGCTCAGGGATGCTGTGAGATTAAGCAGAATGTGTAACATGTAACATATTGACATAATTTGCACTGAAATGTCATGTTTTCCTGGTCAAATGTTGCTTTATAAAAAACGAGCATCCGTTACTAATGTTAACGTCGGATAAAAAATATATTAAGAAATGAAGGAAAGAAACAAAACGCATGAATAGCCTGTTCGCCCTGCAAGTTAAACCAGCGAGGTGGAAAGAGTAAGTAGGCCTATCGCGTTGTTGAATAGCCCAATAAAACTAATCTAATGTCACGTCGATCAGTAGGGCTAATTGTTATTTTTTGTGGGCCTATTATTGGTAGTTTTTCTGATGACCGATTATTATTTTTTACTGCATTTGCTATGCGATCACCAAATGAAAATGCCGTGGTAATAATCAGGCACGTTTCCTAAAAATTTTTTGTTACGTTGAATATTGTTTTAAATAAATGTTATGTGTTAACTTTTATTTAGTGAGTTGTTGTCATGTTTTGTAGGATAATGTGCAATGTTCATAATGCAAGGCACAAAGTGCCACACATTTCAGCGGCATTTAAAATACGATTTGGTTATTGAAGAATGTGATTAACGGTTTCAAATGGCTCTTATAATATACGCAATATTTTTTCAGACAATGTTTAACCTTATAGATTAAATCGTTTTCTGAGTGTTTTCTTACTTTTAGACTAGTCGACTAGTCTAAGTTTGAACTTCCGTTTAAACGTCAGGGAAATTAGTCGTTAGGAACATCCCTAGTAGATACCATAATGTGACATTTCATACCATTACATCCCTAGTAGCAAACAATGTTTACAAGATCATATAAGCACTGGTTCAGTCTGACCAGTTATCTTTATAAAACAGCACCATTACTCACTTGTGAAACTGCTGGTTTTTGGGAACAACCTTCTCAGGTAGACCCTCATCCTCATCATACTGTTCCATTGGCTCCACGGTCACAGGCCTGGGAAAGCTGAAAGGTACAAATTTTGTTAGTTTTAGATTAAAACAATACAATGAACAAAAAAAAAACCCTGAAATTGTTCATTTCTACATGCATTCAGAAATGAATTGTGCTTTAAATACAAGGTAATTTAACAATTTTAAAACAAACCCAAGGCAAGACTCATTTGCTTGCATTTGTTAAAAATATTTTGTGCAAACATCCACATGAATTTGAATATTCTTCCTCAACAGGCATGATCAGCCAGTTAATAATGATTATAACTCATCATGCACATCCATAAAATATTTGAACATGATGAATTAATTGTCTGAACTACACGTACAGAAAGATCCTGGACGATCTACAATCTGACACACACACACACACGTTATTCCACTTATTCCATTCAGTTGGGTGAGACACGGTCAGGGAGGATGGTATGTTACCGACCAGTGGCATTAAAAATTATTATTATTATATATATATATATATATTTTTTTTTTAAAAGACCAATAATACATTTTTTTTAAATATATACAAATCTCTGACAACCTAAACAGTTCTTTCAATGCCCTTTCATTCTGTTCTGAACATTGTACATGCATTTTCTACCTCACCCTTGTTAATAATTTTTTCATCATTACCAAACTTGAGGTTACTAGTAGCCCCAAAAAGTTCACATACAGCCCTGTTACACTATGGATAGTTTGACTAAAACACCATGTCCCTCACAACTCAAAACAATCCCCCTTACACGACTGCCCCAAGAACAAAACTCAATTACTTACGCTGTCAACAAGAAAGCACCATCAGCACACCTATCAAGAGCCTTCCTTGCTGCTGGCTTGTTGGCATACTCCACAATCCCTTTTCCTGTGGGTCTGCCACGGTCATCCACAATTACGATGGCCCTCTCAATTGGACCAAAGATGCAGAAAGCTTCTTCCAGTAGCTCATTTGAGATGAACTGAGGCAGATTCTTTACTGAGAGCGCTGCTCCATGAGTTGCAAAGCGGACACGGAGTTGCTTGCCCCTGAAGAGTGTGTCATCAAGCTCTACTTTAGCAATCTCTGCCAAGGTTCTTGACTCCTACAGAAAGAAAAATTAGTTAAATGTTAAACAGGCAGGGATCAAGGGAAAACGGAATTTCAAGTACACAAACCTAAAAATAATTCTTACGACTTACCAGCCTAATGAATCCGAAGCCCCTGTCCTTGTGGATGAAAATTTCAGAAGACTTTCCATACTTGGAGAACAGTTTCTCAACCTCCTCCTCAGCCACCCCAGGTGGGAGATTACCTACAAACAGCCTGCTGCGCTGGGTATAAGCCTTCTCTCCTGGCTTCCTGAAACTCTGCAGATCTATAGTCAGGGAAGAGTCTGAAGGAACACATTTTTGTTTATTTTTTTAAATATGAAAAAGTAGATTAAGTGAAAAAATAAAACAGATTCACGCATAGAAATGAAGCTGCTTGAATTTTGTGGCTCACTGGTTTCTGAATTCTGTCCATTGCTGCTAGAATCTCCTTTATTCTGGTGGTCTAGGGGGTTTGGATGTCTGGGGGGACCTTGGTTGTGTTGTTCGGGGCGAAGTCCTCTGTTCCCTTGCATTCTAAAAGGGACACCACATAAACACACCCACTTTAAATCTATAGTAACGTTGGATCACTTTTCACGAAAACAATACTCCTCCACCAGGGCCTGTGTCACGAAGCAGGATTACGGAGTTAGCTGGATAACAGCACTAAGTAAAACCCAGAAGAGCTCTTTTTACTTTAGACCTTGTTCCAGATTGGGGATGTTACCCAGCAATTCCAGTAATGTATGTTAACTTTAATCATGCTTCGTGATACAGGCCCCAGCACAGCGAAGTTAACAAACAAGTAAACGATGTTTCAGATCCAACCTTTAGCGCCCTCTAAGTTAACCTTACAGTTTTAGCCTTGGCAAGAAAACATTACTGCCCTGGAACAAGTTGGTGGGGGACCAATAATTAAAAAGAATATTTAAAAAACATCCAAAAAAAGTCATACCCGTGGTTGAGTGTCGTGTACGTTATTTGTGGAGGAAATACTCCCCAAATCAGTTTAATCTGGTAAGGTAATTTATGTCAACATTACCAACGTTTTCATGCGTTATGCAACCAGACAAACGCACGCGAGCAAACTTTTGCAAATCGCGCGGGTCGCGTTGTCTTCGGGCAAATTGATTATCTAACAGCACCAGCTAACGTTAACTTACCAATGACCAAACAAAGCCAAATATCATTTAACGTATAACGTTAATATCGATAGAGAAAACCGATCAACGCAAGCAATGTTTAACTGGACGCGTTCCCGCACTGATTTCTGAAATTAAAGTGCCTAACTAGCTCTTACTAGCCAACAGTAACGTTAGCTACATGCATCGACGTTATTGTCCTGGTTACGTTACCAAACTAGCGCCAGCTAGCTAGCTAACTAACCTAGTGGACTTCTACGAGGCCATTTATTAATTTTATTTCAAATAGTTTTAATCCCACAACATGAACATTTGCAAAGTATAAAACCGTCATTCTGGATTAGCCAGAGTAGGCTAACGTTAGCTGGTTGGTCATGCATTGTCCTCTAGTTAGCCAAGTTAGCTAATGTTAGCTCGAGTCGTCCGTAAACCTAAAAACCTGAGCACCCCTCGCTGTATCATCAGCAATATATCAAACATTGCCAAATTAAATGACAAACTAGCTAGCAAAACAGTGTCATTAACGTTATCTAGCTAGTCAGCTAAGTTAATGTTAGCTAGCTAATTTCCTATCAAACTAGCTAGCTAAGTTATCTAGCTAATTCTTACGAGCTAGCAAACGATACCGATGCTTAGATGGCAACAATGCGATAACGCGAACCGTTAGCCAATATTGCAAGCACATTCAAAATAAGCCTTTCCACAAAAACGTCCGAAAACCTTCCAAACGTAACATTACCTTCCTCAAAATATCTGAAACTGGATTAAAACTGTGGCTGCCTGGCCAGTAAGCAAGCAATGGAGAAAGAAAAGTGTGTCCGTTTCCTCTTCACAGCTTAACTTGATATTTGTCCGTCGCCCTTCCTCCTGTCCAAAGTGATTCGCTCTTTACTTTTGTCTCGAAAACGTCAGTCACACAGAGTCGTGGTTTGATTGGATAAGAAGTTGGCTACTCTTAATTACGTCAGACCCTTTCAAGAATTCGATTGGTACATGATTCCTTTGAAATGATGATCTTAAATTCTATTGGCTAGATCCCATAGTAACTGAGTGGAAGTTAGTGTGAAGTAAACTTTTTTTATTGAATTCAAAAAAGCAGTACAAACATTGGTTAGCATACTAGTCAAATAGAACAAACTATAAAATCATAGTAAAAAAAGAACTCTATGGGGGAAAAGGTCAGGAGAAACAACCCTTAAAGGGATCCATCCACATCTACTCCATATCTGGCCGCAGAGTGATGGTTTGATGACGTACGGCCATTTCGCCAGTGATGTGTTCCATCATGTACCAGTGTAATTTACAGCTGAATCTAGTCTCACCCCCCAATTCTCATAGAGATCAGTTCAAATGCAGAGAGGTTATAGTATCGCTTGTAACAGTACCTGAAAATAAGATATCAAGAGTTTTTTTTAATGTTGATTGGTCACAGACCTCAGGACGTAACAGCATGCAAAGGATATGCGACCAACTATTAAATATGATACTTTAAAAATATGTTAAAGCAAAGGGTATGAATACTTATGTAAATGAAAGATTTCAGTTTTCGATTTTTAATACATTTGAAAAAACATGTTTTCACTTTGTCATTATGGGCTATTTTGTGTAGAATTTTGAGACACAAAATGAACTCAATCTATTGTAGAATATGTCTATAATGTAATAAAATGTGGAGAAGGTGAAAGGGGTATTTCAGACTTTCCGGCTTGACTGTATACACATTTTATTTTTATGGGAAACTGACTTCTGGAACCACAGTTGTGTTTCAGTTAGAACATGTTGAGGGCAAAGGGCAGGTTGAACGGAGATGGAAACCACCATGATTTCCCAGACTCAGAATTGGTGCCAACCAATCAGGAACATGCCAGAAAGATGAGAACCTGGGAAACCATTGTGGTGTGAGAGAAGAGATGCCTGTGGGGCGGAGAATTGGGAAGGACTTTGTCATAAGAAAACTGTATAAAGAGAGCTGTAACTGAAACTGAATTTTGAACATCTCTGCAGAGAAGTTACAGCTTTATGTGCATCTGTGAAATAAAAAGTAAAATAAAGTCTTAAGTATTCCAGAAGATTCTGCCTCATCCTCTTTATTTGAAAACTTAGAAGAAATTAGCTCTGAAAGCTGAAAACGTAGAAATCTTGTCGCTTGGAAACCATGACAGTAACTGTTTGGGATGCAATTGGGAGCAATCAACTAGCCATAGAGAAATACAAGCAGAGCACAAAAACAACCACCGGCCAGTCCTAGGACCGCATTTCTAGGACCCTGCAGTCCTGCGCATGCCGAAGAGAAACAACGAGATAAATCTGAATCTGATGTGGTATGTAACGTGAACGTTAGCGAGAATCTGACTCAATAACCTGACAAATTCTATGGGAAGGAGAATGGCTGCTGGTCACACTCCCACGAAATACTGACTGATCCTGGAACCGCCCCCTCCAAAATACTTTTTAAATTTATTTCCCTTTTGGGAACTTCAGTTGTAGCCACAGCAACAACAAAAAAGACATAGACAGTGGGGCAGACCCATAACACACAAATAAACATATATAGACATACAATCAAGCAGGAAAGTCTGCACACCCCTTTCACCTTCTCCACGTTTTATTACGTTACAGACTTATACTACAAAAGATTGAGTTAATTTTTTGCCTCAAACATCTACACACAATAGCCAATAATGACAAAGTGAAAACAGGTTTTAAGAAAATTAGCAATTTTATTTTACTGACAAAAATAGGTTATTTAGGGGTTACATATCTGTACACACCCTTAGCCTAATACTTGGTTGCTGCACCTTTGGCAGCGATTACAGCTTCAAGGCGTCTTGGGAAAGAAACTACGAGCATGGCACACTTGTTTCTGTACATTTTTGCCCATTCCTCTTGGCATATCCTTGCAAGCTCCGTCAGGTTGGATGGGGAGCGTTGGTACACAGCCATTTTCAGCTCTTTCCAGATTTTCAATTGGATTCAGGTCTGGGTTCTGGCTGGGCCACTCAAGGACATGCACAGGCTTTCTCCGAAACCACTCCTTTGTTCTCTTGGCTGTGTGCTTCAGGTCTTTGTCATGTTGGAAGGTAAACCTTCGCCTCAGTCTGAGGTCCAGAGTGCTCTGGAGCAGGTTTTCTTCAAGAATCTCGGTGTACTTAGCTGCATTCATCTTTCCCTCCATCAGGACTAGTCGCCCCGTTCCCGCTGCTGAAAAACATCCCCACATCATGATGCTGCCACCGCCATGCTTCACTGTAGGGATGGTATTAGCCAGGTGATGAGCGGTGCCTGGTTTCCACCAGACGCGACGCTTGGTATTCAGGCAAAAAAGTTCAATTTTGGTTTCATCAGACCAGAGAATCGTGATTCTCATGGTTTGAGAGTCCTCTAGGTTTTGGCAAACTCCAAGCGGGCTGTGATGTGCCTTTTACTAAGGAGGGGCTTCCGTCTAGCCATACCATAAAGGCCTGATTGGTGGAGTGCTGCCTGGATGGTTGATCTTCTAAAAGGTTCTCCCATCTCCACAAGGATACGCTGGACCTCTGTCAGAGTGATCCTCGGGTTCCTGCTCATCTCCTTAGCCAAGGCCCGTCTTCCCCAATTGCTCAGTTTGGCCGAGCAGCAGGAGTGCCCCGAAAAATTTCCATCCACTTCCCCGTACCACAACAGACACACAGCACATGAAAAAAAGACAAAAGCCAGACACAACAAAACACATTCAAATTAACAAACACGTACACGACAGCTGGACTACATGTTGCCATTACAGCGCCACGTGAATATCAGTATCAGTATACAGTAACAGTATGATTCCAGTTTGTCCGTCCAGCCCGCTTCCCTGTTCCAGTCATCCTGCATTCTACCCACTGCTGCAACCCATTTCCAGTCCAGTCCTGCTTAGTTTCGCCAACCCCATATCCTGACCGTCACCAGTTCCCTGCTTGTTCATTTGTCCTGTCACCTACTGCCTGTATAAATATACTCCTGCCAGAGTTTTTGCCTGAGTCTGTCTCCGAGTCCTGCATTTGGGTCCATTCCAGTTTTGGAAACCATAACACTGCTTACATTAAGTATGACTCTGATTGAAAATCATTCTGTTAAGCTATTTCATAGGAAAGCTTTAAGATCGAGATATGTATCGTATATCGCCAATTTAATTTATTTTAGCCATATCGTCCAGCCCCACGGCAGAGGAGCTTTTTTTACAGGGTGAATATACAGTAAACTCTATAATTTGTTGTAGTTAAATATTACTACCACCTGTTAGGAACCAGCTTCTTTCTCAATAATCCAAGTCAAGACAATGCAGGAACTCACTCAACACAACAAACACTTTACTAGAGAAAGTAAAAGTTTAGTTGAAAATCACACTGGCCAGCGGGAAGATCACCAAGACACAGCACAAATTGCAGTTCAGCAGCCTTCGACGCACTGGTCATCTAGCCAAGCTTATATACCCTCGGAGGCCTTGAATTTGATGCAAATGTTTGTTATCTGTGAGAGCATATCTCTCAAATGTTCCAAAATAACATGGTTTTGTTCATCAATAACCCACGCCATTTGTCATGCCCGATAACTTATGGCACCTAGATGGGGAGGACAGAGGCCCGTCCAGAGATCAGCCCTCACCTGCTACACCAAATCATTGATAAATACACACACATGCATAATTACTCTTATAGGACAAAACTCAGAACCCATCACACCTCTTATCAATGTGTGTAAGTATTTCAATTTGAGAGAATCAGTCATACAGTTAAAATCATTTAAACCTGTCTCAGGTGCCGAGGGCAGCTTGGACAGCGCAATAAAATGGGCCGCTTTGGAAAAACGGTCGACCACCACTAAAATGGTAGTATTGCCTGAAGATAACGGCAACCCTGTGATGAAGTCCAGGGAAATATGACTCCAGGGGCGGGTGGGAATAGGTAGAGAGCGAAGAAAACCCGAGGGAGGAAGGTGAGAGGCCTTGCTGCGAGCGCAAACCGGACAAGCCGCGACAAATGAGCGTACGTCTCTCTCCAGACTAGGCCACCAAAAACGCCGGGATAAAAAGTCCCTAGTTCGATGAACCCCTGGGTGACCGGTGAGTTGGGAGGCATGGCCCCATTGGAGGACCCGCGACCTAAGACGAGGAGGCACGAAAAGACAGTTGGCCGGTGCCCCACCTGGACCTGGGTCCGAGCGCAAGGCTCTCTGCACCGCTGCCTCAACCTCCCAAATAACCGGGGCAACAACAGATACGTGATAATAAAATTAAATCTTAGAAAGAACAGCGCCAACCTAGCTTGCCGTGAGTTACGCCTCTTAGCCAGCTGAACGTACTCAAGATTCTTATGGTCTGTCTAGACCGTAAATGGATGTTCCGCTCCTTCAAGCCAATGGCGCCATTCCTCCAAAGCCAACTTGACCACAAGCAATTCTCGATCCCCTACGTCATAATTCCTCTCTGCCGATGTTAGGGCGCGAGAGAAATAAGCGCAGGGGTGCATCTTGTGGTCAAGTGGCGAACATTGGGAAAGAATGGCTCCGGCGCCTAGCTCGGAGGCGTCCACCTCTACCACAAAGGGAAGGGAGGGGTTGGGTGTAACCAGGATGGGTTCGGAAGTGAACCTTCTCTTTAATTCAGAGAATGCTGACCCTGCCTTAGAATTCCATTGGAACTGGCTACCGAGGTTTTTCTTAGTGAGCGCAGTAATGGGCGCTGCTACCGCACTAAAATTCCGAATAAATCGCCGATAAAAATTAGCAAAACCTAAAAAACGTTGTACCTGTTTTACGGAAGACGGCGTGGGCCAGTTCTTTACAGCGGAAACCTTTTCCGGATCCATCTGTACCTTACCCTCTTTAATAATGAAACCCAAAAATGAAACAGAGCCAGTGTGAAAAATGTACTTCTCTGCCTTTACAAATAATTGGGCTTTGAGAAGTGCAGCAAGAACCTGACGAACGTGACCGACATGTGTGGTAAAATCGGGCGAAAATATTAAAATATCGTCAAGATACACGAAGACGAATCTCTCCAGCATCTCCCTCAGCACATCGATAATCAACGCCTGAAACACAGAGCTAGTGAGCCCGAACGGCATGACGCGATATTCGTAGTGACCGCTGTGCGTGTTAAAAGCGGTCTTCCATTCGTCGCCTTCGCGAATGCGAACGAGGTTATAGCTTAGTGAAAAGCTTAGGTCCAGCTTAGTGAAAACAGACGCCCCCTGAAGGCGCTCGAAAGCGGAGTTCATAAGAGGAAGGGGGTACCTGTTCTTCACCGTTATGTCATTTAAGGACCTGTAATCAATACAGGGTCTGAGACCTCCGTCCTTCTTTTTAACAAAAAAAAAACCCTGCAGGCGAGGTGGAAGGTCTAATAAACCCATTAACCAAAGCCTCCTCAATATATGTATGCATGGCTGCGCTCTCAGGGATGGATAACGAATAAAGAGACCCTCTAGAGGGGGTAGTGCCTGGGTATAGCTCTATAGCGCAGTCATATGGTCTGTGAGGTGGTAGTGAAGTGGAACGTTGTTTGCTAAATGTCTCCGCCAGATCGGCGTACTGTTTAGGGACATTAGCGGGCAGCTGGAATTCGAGTGCCCCTCCCACTTCAACACCCTCAGTGTCCGAGACAGAGTGAATATCCCAATCAATATCTGACTCGGACGTCAACTCCTGCCACGCAGGAGGTCGTTCAGCAGAGTAATCCCAGTCTAAACTCTCCTCTCCATTCTCGGAGGGAACATGAGAGGACTGCTGGTTAATAGCGTAATTCTCCTCACTCTCTGAGTCAGACTGTGCATAATCCTCACCCCCTTCTCTCAACAAAAAATGACTGGCGACATAACAGTGGCGTTTGCATTTGGGACCCCATTTCTGAATAACGGAACCCGCCCCCCCCCAATTAATGTGTGGGTTATGGCGAGTGAGCCAGGAATGACCCAAAACCAGCAGATAAGCTGGGGACTCCACTAAAAAAAACTGAATCTCCTCCGTATGCTTACGAAACGGAACGCGCATGCGTATAGCGGCGGTAACCCGGGAGATAGTGCCAGTGCCTAAGGGCCGGCCATCTAAAGCCGTAACCAGGCGAGGTAGAGAAAGAGGGTGGGTGGGGATCTTGTGGGATTTAACCCAGTTGGAATCCACGAGGCACTCGACTGCCCCGGAATCAATGAACGCATTGCAGGAAATCTGGCGGTCATTCCAGCGCAAATACACCGACAGGAAGGTCCGAGGGTAATTTAAATCCGAGTCGCCTAGCGGGACTACTCTTTTCCCAAAAGTTTGGGACAGTGGTCCCTTAAATGGCCCCTCCTTTTACAATACCTACACCGCCATTCACGAGACTTAGCATCCCCTGTTTCGCGCATGGAGGAACTATCGACCTGCATGGACTCCTCCTGTTTAATGGGAGCTACAAAAGGACTGTGAGCCGGTGCTGGCGTGTGAGAGGAAGAGTAACGAGGTGGGTGCTGTTTAAAACCCTTATAAGCCCTCTCCTTCTCTCTCTCTCTAAACCGGTTATCCAACCGAATGGCCGTAGATACCAGAGCCCCGAATGTAGCGGGTGGTTCGATACCCGCAATGGCGTCCTTTATGGTTTCCGATAAGGCGTTTAGGAACAGAGCACATAGAGGCTCATCGGACCACCCTGTCACTCCCGCAAGAGCACGAAAAGTAATAGCGAATGCAGCCACGGTGTCAGTGCCCTGACGAAGACGGGTTAAACGCATGGCAGCCTCCTTGCCAGAAACGTCTTGATCGAACACTGACACCATCTCCGCCATAAGCCACTCTGTATTACTAACGATGGATGAATTAGCCCTGATAAGTGGGTCGGCCCATGCGAGAGCATTACCGGTTAAGAGAGAGAGAATTTTTTTTTTAACATTGTGTTAAAAACCCCTGACATTTTCCAGCGTCTCCATTATACCGCAAGGGGAGTTGGAGTTTCGGCTCCCTAGCGTCAGGTGTAAATGTTGGGGGGGGTGGACTGTGTAGGTGCTTGTGCAACTGGAGGAGAATCGGACCTGAGAGAGAGAGTTTGGATATTTTCAGCCAGATCTCGTAGCGCTACAGCTTGTAGGTGCATCTGCTCATGTAAAGCTTGCTGTGAGTGTTGCAAGGCACGAATACTCTCTCTCTGGTCCGCCAGGGCTGCCTCCTGAGTGGCAATGACCACTTTAAGATTGGCAACTACTGCTGGAAACTCCCCTGTGGCTTCCATGTTCTGTGAGAGATCTCTGTCAGAGACAGAGATGGGAATGTTGGAGATCCAAATGCAAATAGCTGGGCAATCTTAAAGTGTTCCTAAGAACACCACTAGAAACGGACAATGATCCGTAGTGGAGAAACAAATAAAAATAAAAGAACACAAACCTCGCAATAAAAATGAGGAGCTCGATAATCGAGCAAAACAAAGAAATAAGCAATAACGCTTATCTAACTCCCGTTTGTGGAGTGAAACAACAAAAACAGAGAACTGAAAAGACCCCCAAAACTTTGGGTGAGACACTCGTAGGTAGAATAGAGAAACAAAAGAAAACAAAACCTCTGCTCTGAAATAAGAGCGTATAAACAAGAACTGCTTTCTTTCTAAGGTTGTACTGCTAACAAGTCCCGCGTTGCTAATCAAAGCGGTCGATAGCAATACAACTTCCTATACCCTTTTTTACCGGCTCGAATGTCATGTGAAATAACATGGAAGCAACGAGAGAGGCCGGAAGCGGGGTATAAATAGTGAGCGGAAATAAATGCCAGGTGAACTCACTAATGACGAGGCGACAGCAAAACCCGTGGCGGAACACAGGAAAATCCGATAGATTACCGGTAAATGATAAAAACGAATAAAGCGACGCGGAGATAAGGGAAGAAAGGTAAGATCCATGACACCTTCTTTACAAGGTTTTATAACATCTCCTTTCCTGATATAATGATCTTTGTTTTTCCAAATTTAATTATAATGGTGTTGACTGATCATCTTTACCAGTTTTTCTGGGATAGCTAATCAATATGCAAGGTAAATAAGTCTGGATAAGCCTTCAGTTTTGGTCAGTAAAATACATCCAAAGATTGAGATGTCCCTTTGTAACCAACTGTTCAGAATAGCTTGGATTATATTGGAAATATTTTACTTAATTTCTAACAGGGATGTTGCTTACTGAGGTTAAAGGATGATCATGGATTGACATTAATTCAGCATTCTTAGGAAATAGTGTTGTGTCATCTGCTAGCTGCCTTATAATCAGTGAAGAGCCTAAAGCATTCAAGTGTTGGATATCTTCACCATTCTACATTTGAATAGCAAGTAGCTCAGCGATCATAATGAACAGACGAGTGGACACTGGGCAACCCTGACGGATCCTGTGCTTTACCTCACATTTCTTGGAAGTATCATGTGGAAGAGATACTGAACTATTAATACCTTCATATAAAATATTTATAATTTTCACAAATCTTTCTCCAAAACCAAAATGTTCTTAAGATAAATGGGTGTTAGGGCATTTTTGTCCAGGTGCTTTCCCTAATTTAAGTTTCTTTACAGAAATAAATTAAAAGAACTCATGCACACTGTGAGATACTTGCAAAAAGACATTTAATGAGTGCAGCGTTTTTGTCACCGAAACGTTGCACTCATTAAACGTCTTTTTGCAAGTATCTCGCAGTGTGCATGAGTTCTTTTTCATTTATTTCAGTTTATATCTCCGCTTTGCACCTGTGATAAGAGTTTTTCAGGTTTAGTACCATTTAGTACTTTTCATAAAATTTCTTTACAGTGACATAAAACTCTTCTATCCTTAAATCTGAGTCGCATTTCACTTTAAATTCAACATCAATTTCTGGAATATGTTGTTCCAGAAATTAATCTGACTTCTCAGTAGAGAATGAAGAAGCATATAAGCTTGTATATTTCACTAGATATCATATTAGGATCTGTAACTTCACAATCATTAATCATAACCATATTTATTGAGTCTTACTTTTTATAATTTACTGAAATAAGAGGTATTTTTTTCACCTTCCTCAATCCACCTTCCTCTAGACCAGTGTCGGGCAAATGTGTATGCAGGTTTTTGCTGCCACCAATTAACAATTATTTAATTAGCCCAATCGTTTACATGATCTGATGTTTTAATCTACATATCCGCGATATGAACAGTAGCCGATGAATGTTCTTGTGCCGGTATGCGTGTATTGTAGCGTTTTATCGTTCTGTAATTTATGAGTGAATCGTGGTTGTGTGTATGACTAATTAGCTGAATGAGCCGTGGTAACTGGTTGCAGTAAAAACATGCATACACACCGGCCCGCGAGGCCTGGAGTTGCCCACCCCTGCTCTAGACCTTACAAATGCACCCTTAGCTTTATTCATATATAATATATCTGGTTTGGATTATAAGTTAATAAATTGTACTTTATCTTCATTGGTCATTACAAGTTTGTTGCAGCAGTTTTTTTAACGAGTTTGCTTTCTGACAGCTGCTGTCAGGCCCAAGTTGCATGAACAAATTGCTTTGGAATAGAGCTTGTTTAATTGGTGTGAGCTAAGATAGCCAGTATTGTTTGTTGTAACTTGGCCTCATTTTGATATCAATACTTTTAATGGCAGGCCTAGACTTAATTAGTTTTATTATAGACTGTGCTTTGCATGCTTGAGTAAACTTGCCATTTTTGTACGTTGAAAATATTTTTTGTTGAGATTAAGCTAACATCACATGGAGTTGGTGCAGCAGTAGTTATAACCTGCACTGTGCTGATTAAATTGTTTAGTGTGATCGGTGGGAGGATGGCCTTTTTGTGGAGAAGAAGAAAAACAGATTGTTGTTTTATAATACCGTTTACCAATCACATTTCATTTATAATACATTTCATAAATAATTCCTGCTGTTAATTTTTCAATCATTATATGGTGTAGCCTAACCCATCTTAATATGGTATTTAACCATAAATGCCCTCTGAAACACACAAACCTAGAATGGTGGATTACTGAACTGACAGTTATATTTTAACTGTATTTTTGGGGCTAATCTGATGTTCTAACATTCATAGGCTAAGTTAATGAAATATATATAGAAAAAAAAATTACTTTATTTTGTTCATGTTTTAATCATAGAGCTGTTAAAGTACTAATTTGAACAAAATTCTTATTGTCTGCTGGTTAATTGCAAAGTATAGTCTAATCCTCAAACATATCAAATAGCAGTTGGCATGTAAATGAAACCACCTCCCGGCATGTAAATATGTTATTCAAACATGGTATGAGAATAGTATGAGGACACATGGTAATAAACCTTTTGGTATCTCCTTTTTCAGTGCAACTGAAATCTCCCCAAATCAAATTTAACAGAGATAACAGGCATATACATAGCTGCAGGGTTTTTAAAAAAGCTGATTTGAGTTATTTTGGTCATTGTCAAACTCTCCAAACTGCACTTGAGATGAAAAACACATTTAATACTTTTAATTGTGAGTCAAAGTTATGGAAAATGTGAATCTAGGCCTATATTAAGTCACCCTGGCCGTAATTTGTCATGCTACCACAAGATGTCAGTCTTTACATATGCTAATTCTACACAGCCAAGCCTCATGCATTAGTGACTCTGAAATCTAGTGGGCAAGTGGCCTACCCCAGTGGTTCCCAACCTGGGTCCTGTGGCCCCCCTGTGTATGCTTTTTTAATTCCAACCACAGTTGCAATCTGAAAATTTTTAAAGCTGTTAACTTTTCTTAATTAGGTGCTCTTCATGTTAAAACGGTTTTATTTACCATCTTAAGCCACATTATGTCAGAAATTCTTATGCATGCCATGTAGAATAAATGTCCCATGTTGACATTGTGCTTATTGTGCTGTATTGCAAACAATTACATAAAAAAAGATACCACATATAGAAGAGGCATGGTTTATTGACTTTTTCATTAAAGGTGCACTATGCAGAATCCTGTGTTTTCAATCAAATAAATCTGCTCTGTCCTAAACCCACTCCCACCCACTCACCTCCGTACTAAACCCACTCCCACCCACTCACCTCCTCCGTCCTAAACCCACTCCCACCCACTCACCTCCGTCCTAAACCCACTCCCACCCCCTCACCTCCGGACTAAACCCACTCCCACCCACTCACCTCCATCCTAAACCCACTCCCACCCACTCACCTCTGTCCAAAACCCACTCCCACCCACTCACCTCCGTCCTAAACCCACTCCCACCCACTCACCTCCATCCTAAACCCACTCCCACCCACTCACCTCTGTCCAAAACCCACTCCCACCCACTCACCTCCATCCTAAACCCACTCCCACCCACTCACCTCCATCCTAAACCCACTCCCACCCACTCACCTCCATCCTAAACCCACTCCCACCCACTCACCTCCGTCCTAAACCCACTCCCACCCACTCACCTCCGTCCTAAACCCACTCCCACCCACTCACCTCCGTCCTAAACCCACTCCCAACCCCTCACCTCCAGACTAAACCCACTCCCACCCACTCACCTCTGTTGAGGTAAAGAAATACACTTGAGCGCAACAAGCAAAATGTCAAGCGAAGATAAAATGAAAATAACATTTTTTACAACATGCATTGTTCTGTATAGATGGTAACAGTAATTAGTAGGGGTGGGACAATGCACCGATGCATCGCGATGCATCGATCTGAATGTGTAAATACAACTGCATCGATCTGTAAGATTAGAATTGATAAGCATCGATTAATATCGCATTGTAAATGAATGTGCACATGTATTTATTTATTCAAAAAATATATAAATTTAATTATTTAAAAAATATATTTCTGAGACACGACTACTTTTAAAACTGTTTTGACCAGCTTTAATCCATGTTTCTGCTCCAAGCCCCATGTAAGCGTGAGTTGAAAGCAGGGACAGACGGGAATCAAGCGCCAATGAGACAGACAGATCTGAGCGAAATGGCTAGCTGCTCGAGTGCGACAAAAGAGACAGAAATTGACAGAATTTGCAATGTTCCGAACAGAAAATCAGTGGTATGGAAGCATTTCGGGTTTAGAAAGAAGGAGGGTGTACTTGACAAAACCGCTGCAATATGCAAGATCTGCCAACACCACAAACATGATAAACCATTTGAGCCGACGACACACCATTAACGTGAAAGACTGGAGAAATGGCCAAACAGTTCTTTTATTTGTTTTTATTTGTTTTTATACACATACCGTGTCCAGACAGTGAATTGTATAGAGACAAAAAACAAAAATAGTAAGACTATTTCCAATGTCTTACGTTCAATTAATTATTACTACGTTAACTGTCCGATTCCAAACCTCCCCTTCCCCTACATATCACACAGACAAAAACTAAAATAAAATTTAAAAAAAACAGTTCTAAACAGGCAAAAGAGGTTACATCTGCTATAGCCATGTTCATCTGCAAAGACCTTAGACCATACAGTGCAGTAGAAGAAGAGGGCTTTAGTCACTTAATGAATGTCGTGGAACCTAGATACACCATACAGAAAACATTTTAGTGAATAAAGGAAAGGTATTAGGGTACCATGTCTGACACTGTTTGAAAAACAATAACCTCAATAGGGCAACTTTAGAAAATACACTGTTTGTCATATTTATTGCTGCATTATTTGCTGCAGACAGCTGCAAAATGTATGGCATGCCTTAACAATAAACATAATTCTGTGAACTTGGCATAAGGTTCTAATTGAGTATTTAATTACTGCTGACTATCGGTATCAAATCACATTAGCATACCTATTAAATTTTTTTAAAGTATCAAAATTAATCAAACCGAATTGTATCTAATCGAATCGTGGTCAAATGTAAAATTTTATGATGCATCGTAACCGAATCGAATCGTTATGGGATTGAATCGTCCCACCCCTAGTAATTGTCAGCGTTATAACGATGAAATGAAATAAACACTTTTGAAATCGTTTTGAAGTTCTCAGCTCTCCTACCACATTGACCCATTTTCATCTGCCTCATTGTGTTCCTTAAACCGTCTCTGACGAACCCAGTTATAATTGGGCATTCTATCGCTAGCAACCTATTTTAACTACTGTTTTCCTGGTGCGAGAGTGTATGACATAAACCATCAGGTTCCCGCAATCATTAAAAACACTGCTAAAGCTGTCATCATTCATGCAGAAATTACACCATGTTGAGAATATTGGTTTTAAGGAAAATATTTATTTAGCTAATTATATAACTGTATCAAACAAATTTGCAAGCTTGTGACCTCAGGCCTGCTTTAAACCATGAGAGTGAGAAATTTAGCCAGCTCAGTGCCCTAGATGTCTAGCTGAAAAAATGGTACGCTTGTTCAGTATTTAGTAGGCCTATGTTATTCCAAATATTAATTTTGAACTGGATGTAAAGACGGAATCGTGAGGAATAAGTAGCATTAGCAGACCATATGGTAAATGGTAAATGGACTGCACTTATATAGCGCCTTTATCCAAAGCGCTTTACAATGGCCTCTCACTCACCCGTTCACACACACATTCACACACCAATGGTGGCAGCTGCCATGCAAGGTGCTAGCCTGATCATTGAGAGCAATTTGGGGTTCAGTGTCTTGCCCCGCTCTACCTCCCCGCTCTACCTCCTGAGCCACAGCCACCCACATATGTCTTGTCTGTCAAGAAGATATTTGTATACTTACTATTAAATAATTAAATATTATTTATTTTCTCAAAAACAATTTCATATTACATTTATATTAATTTGATACAAAATGTAGCCTAGGCTATACCTGACTTTGGCCATCTAGCTACCTAGCTGGATAGCTATAGGTAACGTTACTTACAGCTCCAACAAAAAACACGGCAACTCCTTGCAAAACTCCTCACTTTTCAAACCCTTGCAAACCTCTGTAAAGGTTTCAGTAGTGGAGAATCAAATGTGACGGGGAGGGGGATCAGAACACGTCACCCACAAAGGTGAGGACCACTAAGGGAGCTTAAACCGCTAATGGGTAAAAAAGAAAAAGGAAATAATCCTAGTAGCTAAACAGCCAAATAATAATCAACCCAGGAAAATAGGGTGAACTCGAAAACACGAATGAGAGAACAAAACAAAGTCTCCCGAGCTCAATACTAGAAATGACACGGGGAAACATTAGAAAAGAAACACCTTCGGCACATAACACTAAAACAGCCGGTAAGAAGGTGAAATGAAAATGAAACAACAAAGAAGACAGGGAGAACAGCACGGAATAAGTCGAACAGTATAGCTTCAACGAGGAATAATCCTCTACATAAAACTAATGCGAAGAAGCAAGTTCCTCGTGAACATAAAGCAAGGCTTTAATATCACAAGGTCGCTTGTACCTAACTATACCTGGCTCAATGTAAGTAGGAATGACAAAGAAGCACCGGGAAGCGGAAGTGAGGAGCTTAAATACCCCGCATGCAGTAGCACAGGTGAAACGAATAATAGGCGAGGTGAAGCAAAACCCCGGAACGGAACATGGGAAAAAAATCCTATAGATTCTCAACCGGAGAGAAAGAACGAGAACCGCAGCAAAAAAGTAAAAATAAACCATGGACCATGACAACTTCAGCTGTCTAAGTTAGCGCTTCAAAAATCGAAATATTTCCAACAAAATAATATACATGCTATTGTAAGAATAGGTCTTAAGAAACAGCAATTTCAGACTTGTGTGATTAATAAAATAAATTCAGCTGTAATTTGTATTATAAATACAACTTAAATTGAATACACAATTACAATCCCACCCCAGCCAAAAAAAGCATTTAATTACTGTATATACATGTATGTATATACAGCATTTATGGGAAAAACTCTTTCCTAAAATTCCCTTCATGCCACATTCTTTCATCAACTTTGCAAGAGATGTTGCACCCACGTGTTTGGCATGGCAGATCCATCCCTGGCATGCGTCTCCAGCCATATCTCCACACACCTCCACTGCCTGAAGAAGAGTCAGTCACTGGCAGGAACTACAGTAGCCTACAATCGGGCAAACCTTCCAACAGCATGCTGAAAAAGCTGTCCTAGCAGAGACTGAGGTAGAAGAGAGGAATAATATGGTAGCAGAAAACAAAAAAAGTACATGATTATCAAACCAATTGTTGATCAGTAAAGCAATGATACTGCTGTTGTCCCATATTAAAGTTGGGAGAAACTGCTATTGTCTCAAATTACAGTAAGGAAACACTGCCATTGTCCCAAATTACAACATACATGCTTACTCTGGCTCCTTTATCTCTCTGTTGTGTTGGGATGTGATGATTATGTAAAACATGCAGCTGGGTGGTAGGATTCAGTGTTGCATGTTGATGGAGGACTCAGTGGTTGCTAATGGCTGTGTCCATTGCTACATTTCCCTTGCATTGGACAAGGAAAATGGCTCATATTTGGCTGCAGCCTGCCTCATGCTCAATCCGTGGTTGACTAACAAGTGGTAGAGCATATTTCATTAGAAATGTTTGTTTTCTTTGATTCTTTCGCTAACACTTCGTCTTCTGATATCTGCTGCATGGTGTTACATTGTTCTTCAACACAGTTCATCTGTGGCCTCTGACTCTCCAGAGATAAATGAAAAGTTATTGGTTTTGCAGATGAGATGTGAAAGAGGTACGTAAATGAGTGATTATATTTAGGTTTTCAAGAATAGTTTTCCATGTGAAATTTTTTTTTTAATCCAAACATCTGCATAAGTTGTTTTGTAAAGGTCTGTACTCAAATAGTGCCCGACTGAATGCAATAAAATTTAAATAGTCAAGTTTGTTCATGAGCTTCAGCCTTTGATCTGTGCATAGTACCAGTTCCAGCTTGTAAACAATTCAGAAAAACTCTATGATTTTAATCACATTCTCTCTGAGATGATCACATTGCAAGTGGCTAAAAATCATTGTCAGCGTTACGAGTTCACAATGCTGTCAAACTCAATTCATTTTTGTGATTCTGCCATTAAAGTCCATGGTACATGGTGTAAACAAAAATGCAGCGCTGGCTGCTCTGTGGCTCATCTTCACTCATCCACTGTTCCAGTGCATGGATGAGCCCGAAAGTCTGCTATGGAATCCAGCCTGTTCCAGTTCTGACTGTGGCCCAGCAGCGCTCAGAACAATGCACCCTTAATGTCACCCAGGAATGAGAGGGTTCCAGTCAGCCAGCTTCACAGTGCCTCATCCCATACGAGCAACCCCGACTGGTCGATTAGGCACCCGCAAGTCTGCTTGTTTAAGCTGCACAAGAAGTGTCTTCCTCCACCGTATGTTTGTGGGAACTCAACTTGCGAACTGCGGAGTTGAACTTGTGTAGAGTGGTCGTCGGAGGGCTTCCGGTTCGATCCCGCTGGTCAAAAGTGTTGAGCAAGACTCCAAACCCCAAATTGCTCCAGACAAGCTGGTTGGCGCCTTGCATGGCCTTCGGTGTTGGTGAGTGTATGTGTGAATGAGACACCGTTGGTGAGTGTGTGTGTGAATGGGTGAATGAGACGCCGTTAGTGAGTGTGTGAATGGATGAATGAGAGGCTGTTGGTGAGTGTGTGTGTGAATGGGTGAATGAGATGCCGTTGGTGAGTGTGTGTGTGAATGAGACGCCGTTGGTGAGTGTGTATGAATGGGTGAATGAGACACCGTTGGTGAGTGTGTGTGTGAATGGATGAATGCGATGCCGTTGGTGAGTGTGTGTGTGTGTGAATGGGTGAATGAGAGGCCGTTAGTGAGTGTTTATGTGAATGGATGAATGAGACGCCATTGGTGAGTTTGTGTGTAAGTGGATGAATGAGATGCCGTTGGTGAGTGTGTGTGTGAATGAGACGCTGTTGGTGAGTGATTGTGTGAATGGGTGAATGAGACGCCGTTGGTGAGTGTGTGTGTGAATGGATGAATGAGATGCCGTTGGTGATTGTGTGTGTGAATGGGTGAATGAGAGGCCGTTGGTGAGTGCATGTGAATGCGTGAATGAGAGGCTGTTGGTGAGTGTGTGTGCGAATGGATGAACGAGATGCCGTTGGTGAGTGTGTGTGTGAATGGATGAATGAGATGTCGTTGGTGAGTGTGTGCGCGAATGGGTGAACCAGAAGCCGTTGGTGAGTGTGTGTGTGAATGAGACGCCATTGGTGAGTGTGTGTGTGAATGAGACGCTGTTGGTGAGTATGTGTGTGTGAATGGATAAATGAGAGTCTGTTGGTGAGTGTGTGCGCGAATGGGTGAACCAGAAGCCGTTGGTGAGTGTGTGTGTGTGAATGAGACGCCGTTGGTGAGTGTGTGTGTGAATGAGATGCTGTTGGTGAGTATGTGTGTGTGAATGGATAAATGAGAGGCTGTTGGTGAGTGTGTGTGTGAATGGATGAATGAGACACCATTGGTGAGTTTGTGTGTAAGTGGATGAATGAGACGCCGTTGGTGAGTGTGTGTGTGAATGGGTGAATGAGAGGCCGTTGGTGAGTGTGTGCGCGAATGGGTGAACCAGAAGCCGTTGGTGAGTGTGTGTGTGAATGAGACGCCGTTGGTGAGTGTGTGTGTGAATGAGACGCTGTTGGTGAGTATGTGTGTGTGAATGGATAAATGAGAGGCTGTTGGTGAGTGTGTGTGTGAATGGATGAATGAAATACCGTTGGGGAGTGTGTGTGTGAATGGGTGAATGAAAGGCCATTGGTGAGTGTGTGTGTGTATGGGTGAATGAGACGCCATTGGTGAGTGTGTGTGCGAATGGATGAACGAGATGCCGTTGGTGAGTGTGTGTGTGTGTGAATGGATGAATGAGATGTCGTTGGTGAGTGTGTGCGCGAATGGGTGAACCAGAAGCCGTTGGTGAGTGTGTGTGTGAATGAGACACCGTTGGTGAGTGTGTGTGTGAATGAGACGCTGTTGGTGAGTATGTGTGTGTGAATGGATAAATGAGAGGCTGTTGGTGAGTGTGTGTGTGAATGGATGAATGAGATACCGTTGGGGAGTGTGTGTGTGAATGGGTGAATGAAAGGCCATTGGTGAGTGTGTGTGTGAATGGGTGAATGAGACGCCATTGGTGAGTGTGTGTGTGAATGGGTGAATGAGACGCCGTTGCTGAGTGTGTGTGTGAATGGATGAATGAGATGCCATTGGTGAGTGTGTCTGTGAATGGGTGAATTAGACGCCATTGGTGAGTGTGTGTGTGAATGGATGAATGAGACGCCGTTGTTGAGTGTGTGTGTGTGAATGAGACGCTGTTGGTGAGTGTCTGTGTGAATGGATGAATGAGACACCATTGGTGAGTTTGTGTGTAAGTGGATGAATGAGACGCCGTTGGTGAGTGTGTGTGTGAATGAGACGCCGTTGGTGAGTGTGTGTGTGAATGGGTGAATGAGACGCCGTTGGTGTGTGTGTGTGAATGAGATGCCGTTGGTGAGTGTGTGTGTGAATGGGTGAATGAGACACTGTTGGTGAGTGTGTGTGTGAATGGATGAATGAGATGCCATTGGTGAGTATGTGTGTGAATGGATGAATGAGATGCCGTTGGTGAGTGTGTGTGCGAATGGGTGAATCAGAGGCCGCTGGTGAGTGTGTGTGTGAATGGGTGAATGAGACACTGTTGGTGAGTATGTGTGTATGAATGGGTAAATGAGAGGCTGTGTGTGTGTGTGAATGGATGAATGAGATACCGTTGGGGAGTGTGTGTGTGAATGGGTGAATGAAAGGCCATTGGTGAGTGTGTGTGTGAATGGGTGAATGAGACGCCATTAGTGAGTGTGTGTGTGAATGGGTGAATGAGACGCCGTTGCTGAGTGTGTGTGTGAATGGATGAATGAGATGCCATTGGTGAGTGTGTGTGTGAATCGATGAATGAGACACCATTGGTGAGTTTGTGTGTAAGTGGATGAATGAGACGCCGTTGTTGAGTGTGTGTGTGTGAATGAGACGCTGTTGGTGAGTGTCTGTGTGAATGGATGAATGAGACACCATTGGTGAGTTTGTGTGTAAGTGGATGAATGAGACGCCGTTGGTGAGTGTGTGTGTGAATGAGACGCCGTTGGTGAGTGTGTGTGTGAATGGGTGAATGAGAGGCCGTTGGTGAGTGTGTGTGTGAATGAGACGCCGTTGGTGAGTGTGTGTGTGAATGGGTGAATGAGACACTGTTGGTGAGTGTGTGTGTGAATGGATGAATGAGATGCCATTGGTGAGTATGTGTGTGAATGGATGAATGAGATGCCGTTGGTGAGTGTGTGTGCGAATGGGTGAATCAGAGGCCGCTGGTGAGTGTGTGTGTGAATGGGTGAATGAGACACTGTTGGTGAGTATGTGTGTATGAATGGGTAAATGAGAGGCTGTGTGTGTGTGTGAATGGATGAATGAGATACCGTTGGGGAGTGTGTGTGTGAATGGGTGAATGAAAGGCCATTGGTGAGTGTGTGTGAATGAGACGCCATTGGTGAGTGTGTGTGTGAATGGGTGAATGAGACGCCGTTGGTGAGTGTGTGTGTGAATGGATGAATGAGATGCCGTTGGTGATTGTGTGTGTGAATGGGTGAATTAGACGCAATTGGTGAGTGTGTGTGTGAATGAGACGCTGTTGGTGAGTGTGTGTGTGGACGGATGAATGAGACGCCGTTGGTGAGTATGTGTGTGAATGGGTGAATGAGACTATTTTAGATCAGTGTTTGATGAAGCTCTACTCTAGTTTAATGGTACTATTTTAGATCAGTGTTTGATGAAGCTCTACTCAAGTTTAATGGTACTATCTTAGATCAGTGTTTGATGAAGCTCTACTCTAGTTTAATGGTACTATTTTACTATTTTAGATATTATATGAGTAATGGCCCAGTCGTGAATGGGGGGGAAATTAATAGATTTTGACCAGACTTAGAAATCACAAAATCCACCCCTGGTCTGCATTACAATGGAAAATAAATTATGGCTGAATTATGTGGCTTATTTGTGACTGCTCTTTCATTAAATTGTTTACAGGAATCCCATTGTTTATCAAGATAGCAGGTGATCATACATATGCATGAAGCCCAGGTGTTGACCCCATGCTGTGCCATTTTTGAGCAAGTCAAGTACAACTAGCTAAAATCCCATTACATGAGTTTCCTGTCATAATTACATTAAAAAAGAATGGCATTCGGTTCTCAAAGGTAAGCTGGAAGGTGTTGAGCAGAGGAATTTCTCTCCTTATAATGACCAAGCACGACCAGGTAGATCCAAGAAGAAAATAATTTATCTTTCTACAGAAACAGTCCAGTACTTGCACACACAAGGTGGTAAAGCATAAACTGAAGAGACGGAGGCAATCTCCGCCATATTCTGTATAATCAAAAAGCTAATACATAGATTATCCTACCGCTGATTGGTGCACAGTTAGGCATAGAGCGGAATATACAAAGTCAATGATTGGTTAGATCAAGCACACAGTCAAGCCGGAAAGTCTGAATACCGCTTTCACCTTCTCCACATTTTATTACATTACAGACATATTCTACAATAGATTGAGTTCATTTTTTGTCTCAAAATTCTACACAAAATAGTCCATAATAATACCACCGAGGGCAACAAAACTAAGCTAGCAGACCATGAAGCTAAGCTAGCGGACCTGGAGGACAGAAACCGGAGGGACAACGTACGTATACTGGGCATCCCAGAGGGCGCGGAGGGACCCAACGCTTCCCAATTCATCTCCACGAATCTCCCGAAATGGTTCCCTAACCTGGGTGATCAACGGATGGAAATCATGCGAGCACATCGCATCGGTCCTCCGGCTACTGGTAATCGAGGCCCTCGGACGCTGATATGCAAAATGCTCCGCTTCACCGACCGGGACAAGATACTACAAGCTTCGCGGAAAACACCTGTCAAGCTCGGGGGTCGAGATATTCGCTTCTCCGCCGACTTCAGCAACTACACGGTGATGCGGCGCCGGGCTTTTTCCTCGGCCATGGCGGAAGCAAGAAAACAAGGACTCCAAGCCTACCTGCTTTACCCGGCCAAGTTGAAGCTAATCCGCGGGCAGGATCAACGCATTTTCGACACAAGCACCGAAGCCGAGGACTTTCTCAACACGAAACCGACGAGTGGAAACGACTGAACGGTATCTGAACAGTAGCTTACTAGATGAACATGCCCGGGGTTGATGGCTGATGTTACCTGTTTAACTAATAACGATGACTAGGTCATCTATCAGACTGTGAGTTCATGGACACTGAGGTATGTTATTTGCTATAAACAACGCTCTGTCGTTATTTGTTATTGTTCCCATTTAATGGTTCAGCCTTCCTGTTTACTGTCAGTCTACAACACATGCAGAGTGTTTGCTTATTTCTGTTTAAAAATTGCTATGCAACTTAATTAAGAAAGTGAAGCTATATAATAGCTGAGTTCATTGTTAAATTTACACAGCCTTCACAGTCCTGATAGTTTTTACAATTTAAGGTAGTTTACCTTAAAACTGTCAGTATCTGACAGCTACTTTCTTCATGGGGGGACGGGCGGTTTCGACAGGCAGTTGCCCGCTCTCTCAGTGCCAAGTGCCTGATGTTTTTTGGGAGGGATGTTTTTCTTTATTGGCGTTTTTTACTTTTTTGTTTTTTAACTCACTTTGTTCTAGATGTGAGTTTTGGGGTTATTGGCGACAGGGTATTGTGGGGGGCGAGATCTTCTTATCTTTATTGTAATACAGTCATTTTTATTTCTATTTGTGTTCATAGTATGGGCCAACAGGCAAGGACTCGATTGCTTAATACATTGCACGTTGCTCAGCCCAATCTAGCCCTATAACTGTTTTATGACAACTTTACAGCTAGCTAGTTGGAACACTAACGGATTGAACGGACCAGTTAAACGTGCAGCTTGCTTAGATTTACTCCAGAGAAACCACATTGACATTGCATTCATCCAGGAGACCCATCTCAAAACATCTGATGTACAGCGATTTGCTAACAAACAATATTATGTGGCGGCATCAGCCTCTACTAATTCTAAAACCCGGGGCTCTCTTATCCTTCTCAGGCGCTCTCTATCCATAACCACACTTGATAAATATGGCAGTGAAGATGGCCGCATTTCTTACATAAAATCTATAATAGCTGGGCGTAAGTTAGCATTTATGTCAGTGTACGCACCTAACCACTTCGAACCTATATTTTTCACCACACTATCAGAGATCCTGTCTGAAATGAATGATTTCGCTATAATTATGGGTGCAGATATGAATGCAGTGGTGAACCCGGTTTTAGACTGCTCGGGCTCGGCGGGACACTGTTCTCACTCTCAAAGCTCTGCATCGGCCTCTTTGTCCAAATTTATATCGGATTTCAGCTTAATTGATGTATTTCGTGCTATTAACCCTACAGTTAAGAAATATAGTTTCTATTCCAGTAGGCATAAAACCTACTCTCGCATTGACTACATTTTAACTTCTAGCTCAATTTCAGAAATCCATAATGCAGTGCTTTCCCCCACTCCATTATCTGACCATAGCGCCATATTAGTCAAACTTACCTTACTGAACACACCTACTAGAGCAGTTCGCTGGCGTTTTAACACAATGCTACTGAAAAATGAAGAATATTGTGTCTACTTTAAAGGAGAGCTGGACAGATTTGTGGCTGAGAACACTGGTTCCGTAAATGACCCTCGAATATTTTGGTGCGCTTTGAAAGGATGTATTAGGAACACTTCGATATCTTTTGCTTCACATTTAAGTAAGACCCGGATGGCCAAAATAGATAATCTTGAAATTAAACTTACTTCTCTGGAACATCAACAACAACTCTCTTTCTCTGAGGCCAGGAAACAAATTATTGACTTGACAAAAATTGAGCTCAACTCTCTGCTCAGGCAAAGAGCTGAATTTTTAATTCACAAGACCAGGAGAACTTACTATTTTCAAGGTCCTAGGCCAAGTCATCTTCTGGCGCTCAGACTTAAGCGAAGTGAGAAATATTCCAACATAACAACCATTCGCTCTGGGTCATCTCAGAATATGTTAACAGAACCAAAAGCAATTAACACAGAGTTTCGAAACTTTTACTCTAACCTCTACACTTCTGAAGTTAATTTAGACAGTGACAGGTGTAGAAATTTTTTACAGAAGGCAAATCTTCCAACTTTAGACCAAGAGGAAACAGATGACCTACAGAAGCCCATTTCACTGATAGAACTAAAAGAGGCCATTCAGAGGATGAAAAAGGGGAAATCACCGGGGTGGGATGGAATACCACCTGAATTTTACTTATTTTTCTGGAAGGAGTTGGGTCAATTCATGCTGGATATGATCCACACAGCTGTGGATAAGGGCTCATTTGACCGAGACACTAACTCTGCTATTCTCACTGTCCTCCCTAAACCGAATAAGGATCCCTCCCTCTGTGGCAATTACAGACCCCTATCACTTCTGAATTCAGAAATAAAAATATACGCCAAAGTCCTGGCTTCACGGATTGAGACTCTCATGACAAAATTGGTACATTGTGACCAGACCGGGTTTATAAAATCGCGTCAAGCAGCTGATAATATGCGTAGGCTTCTCCATGTGTTATATTTTTCTAAAGATATTGAATCCTCATGTGCTGTTCTATCGCTAGACGCTGAAAAAGCCTTCGATAGACTCGAATGGGATTATCTCTGGCTGGTTTTGGAGGCTTTTGGTCTTGGTGCTAACTATATTAGGATGATTAGGGTACTCTACTCTAATCCCTCAGCTATGGTTATCTCAGGCAACATTTCCCCCCCCCCCCTTTACAATATCGAGAGGCTCCCGGCAAGGCTGTCCTCTGTCCCCTTCTTTGTTTGCTCTCTCCCTCGAACCTCTTGCGCAGACAATTAGACAACACCCCTCTCTCTCGCCCATATCCTTCTGCAACACTTCACATTATATATCATTGTTCGCTGACGACATTCTGCTATACATAAACAACACGTCAGTGTGTATTCCGATAATATTAGAGGTGTTTGAGGAGTTCAGCGCTCTCTCGGGCTATAAAATTAACTGGACCAAATCTTCGCTGATGCCCCTTAACTCATCTCTCGACGCTTCTACATTGCCAACACACATACCAGTGGTTGGGAACTTTAAATATCTGGGCGTGGATATCTTCCCCTCCTTGTTCTCCATCTCTAGCAAGAATTTCCAAGGTATTATGAAGCGGGTGGAGGCGGACTTGATAAGGTGGACGTCTCTCCCAAACTCCCTACAAGCACGGGTGTCAATAATCAAAATGGATGTCCTTCCTAGAGTGAACTTTTATTCTAATATGATACCCCTTTCCCCACCCAAAGGCTATTGGGACAGGATGCATAGTATAATATCAAAATTTATCTGGGGTGGGGGGCGTCCACGCGTCAGGCTATCCACTCTTCAGCGCAATAAACGGAATGGAGGTCTAGCTGTCCCTAACTTTAAATTCTATTTTTGGTCTTATGTGTTGCGTCCACTGTCCAATTGGCTTGACCCCCAAGTAAAAATATCATGGAGACCTATAGAAGAACATTTAGCCTTGCCTCACCGGCTTCAAGATTTAATACACTCAGGCATTTCCATTAAACGCTCCAAACTTAAGCTTGGCCCCATTATGTCTTTCCTTTTGACTACTTGGCACTCAGTGGGGAGGGCGACTGGCTCTATGTTAAAGTGGCACACACAAAGTCCTATTTTTCATAACTATTCTTTACTTACTGGTGGGGTACCTTTTTCTTTCAGGGAGTGGAGTGATAGAGGGGTTAATGTCATGTCTGATATCTGTGATGATGGAGGTCTTAGGATGTTTAATGATTTACGAACTACTTATGACCTGCCAGGTACATCTTTTTTCTTCTATTTACGCCTCAGATCTGCAATGCGAGCATACGGCGTGCCCTGGGATACTCCACTTGTTAATCACAAGTTACACACATTATTAGATGTAGGAGTAAGGACGAGAGGCTTAGTCTCTGCTCTTTACTCTTTTTTACTGGAGCCCTCTAGTGGGCCTCTGGCTGTTCAGCAAGTGTGGGTTAGAGACCTTGGTCTACCCAATGACGAAATATGTTGGCTGACTGTCTGGGACAATTTAGATGAAACATCAAAAAACCTTAATCATAAACTTATACACTTCAAACTTATACATAGAATATATCTTACGCCAAGGAAACGATTCCTCATGAAGCTCATACACTCTCCTGTTTGTGATCTATGCTCTCTGGGTCAGGTGGGATCTTTCTTACATATGTACTGGGAATGCCCTAACGTGGCGTCCTTTTGGGTATTAGTATCTTCCACTTTATCTGACTTATTGGAGGTAGACATACCATGTTCTCCTAGAATATTACTTCTGAATGACACCTCACCATTGAGCCTGTCCTCTAGTCAAATTCACACTTTATTAGCAGGGTTAACTGCGGCTAAGAAGATGCTGGCCTTGCGCTGGAAGCCCCCCCACACACTCACACGCACCCAGTGGCTACAAACATTTCTGAGCATACTCTACATGGAGTTATCTGTAGCAAGAATGCATGGGGCTGGTCAGAAAACAATCCGAACCTGGGCCTCTGCGGCTGCAGGCGCGGACCTACCGTGGGGGCACGGGGGGGCACCCGCCCCCCCTGTGATCTGATTGGCCCCCCCGTGTGCCCCCCCAATTGTCATTGGCTTTTAGTGATGTCGATCACTGGTTGCTTTGAACACTGAAGACGTGGTCCAGCTTTTGAGTTTTGCTTTGAGGAGGAAAAAAAAGAAGCCTTCATTCATTTAACTTTTCCTCGCTCAGGTTAGGAGTCTGTTGCCACTGTTGGATGGCGGTAACGTTAATACTGGCCTGTGGGACGTAAACCAGTGCAGTCTAGCTTTTTGAGGTAAGAACATTTAGCAGATATTTGCAAACTACTTCCGTGTAACAGTAAATTTTGTTTCGTTTGTATGGGAAAATGTCCTTAAAACAACAATTGGTCTAGGTTACATTTTCATGTAGTTAGCTTAGCTGTCCATGTCCGTCTGGTTTTGTTCACTTTTAGAGCTAATGTTAGCTAGCTAAGCTAACGTCAGTTAGCGTTATAGCTAGTGCTAGATAGCCAACTCCTTTTTTGCTTGATTTAAATGTAAGAAAATTGTTACATTCCATTGTGGAATGAGTTCGTTTACTAGAGTACTTTGGATAATGCTCATGGCTGTAGTTCAAATGCATTTGACTAGTATTAGCTAACATAGCTAGGTGATAACGTTAGCATTGGTAGCTTTGTCATTTTAAGTGTCTACTTGTGAACGCAGCTTTTCTAGGTTGAGATGAATAAAAAACCACTTGCGTACCACCATGAACAATGCAAGACTCAGTGACCTTGGGGTGCTAAGTGTGGAGTCCAAGAGAGCCAAGGCCTTGGACATGGATCTGTTTGTAAAGTTGTTTAGTAGTCGACACAGAAATCGCAAAATACAGTTGTTTTGAAGTCTGTATGTCTGTGTGTAGGAGAGCGAGAAATCTGTCCGCAATCTGAGATCAGTCACTGTGTTAACGTTCCACACTGTGGGTTAAGTAACAATGGGGGTTGACTGTGGAGTGTAGCATGGTGTGTGGTTGGACAAACACACACACACTTCACTGTGTTAACCTTTATTTATTGCACAAACATTTACTGTTAGAAAAATTACCATTCATTACAATGTTTGTTTTGTTTTCGTCCCAATTTATATATTCTATTGTATTGGCAACACAGATGAAAAATTTGTCAATTGAACAGGACTAGAGAGAGAATGTTCAGGACAGGTATTTAGGAGTTATGGTGACCATTACACTTACACAATAAATATTGCAATATGTGACAATTGATTGCTGTAAATAGTATTATTCTTGTAAAATACACTGCACCTATTTAATCTGTTTTAGGCTATTGTTGGTGAGTCAGAATGTTGATGAGGAGATGACCATCAAAATGTTAATGTTGACAAATGAAAAAGTCATATGCACGTTCCTTACAAGGTAAAAGTGTAGCTAAGAAACATGAAGACATACTTTTCTTAAATTGTACAGTTACAGTGTAATTGTTTCCACTTAGTCATCTAAATGTTGAGAGAGGTTGGTGGAGGCCTTCATTTTTATGCGAAAATGGGGAATATGGGAAACCATGTCCCATGCTGTGGGCATGACTTCCATGGCGCATTTTCTACGTGTGCATGCAACCGTGAATACGTACATGCAAAAAAATTTGCGGCCCCCCATACTTGAGAGTGGGTCCCCCCTGTGCCCCCCCTCTGAAAATACTCTGGATCCGCCCCTGTGCGGCTGCAGTGGTTAAAGGTCTTCTGGAGTGAGAAACATGTATATGTGTACTTATAATTGTGTCTGTATTTGTAACTTTTTGTTTGTTTATTTCTATTCACTTACTCTGGCCTACAGAACACTGATACGATAAGTGTGCTATGTGCTGTATAAGGTTATGTACTGTATGTAACAATGAAGAAGATCGGGGTGGGACAATGGGGGAGGGGGGATGTCGCCATTGGGGGGGGTATGTGGGAGGGGTGGTAAAAGGGAAGTGTATATTATTTGTTGGATTATTGCCATTGTACTATGTCATGCCCTTCTCTTTTGAAAATAAAAACAATTGATCGCAAAAAAAAAATAGTCCATAATGACAAAGTGAAAACATGTTATTAAACTGAAATCTTTAATTTACATAAGTATTCATACCCTTTGCTTTAACATATTTCTAAAGTATCATATTTAATATTTGGTCGCATATCCTTTGCATGCTGTTACTTCCTGAAGTCTATGACCCATCAACATCAAAAGACTCTTGGTATCTTATTTCCAGGTACTGTTACAAGCGATACTATAAGCTCTCTGAATTTGAATGGATCTCTATGGGAATTTGGGCGTGAGACTAGATTCAGCTGTAAATTACACTGGTACAGTATGGAACACATGGCTGGCTAAATGGCTGTAAGTCATCAAGGGTCTGAGCTATCGAACGAGCCACAAACCCTCACACTGTTGCCAGATATGGAGTAGATGTAGATGGATCACTGCAAGGGTTATTTCTCCTGACTAATTTTCCTATAGAACTCTATGGGGAAAAAGGTAAGGAGAAACAACCCTTAAAGGGATCCATCTACATCTACTCCATATCTGGCCGCAGAGTGATGGTTTGGGGCTCGTTTGATACCTTAGACCTTTGATGACGTACGGCCATTTCGCCAGTCATGTGTTCCATACTGTACCAGTGTAATTTACAGCTGAATCTAGCCTCACCCCCCAATTCTCATAGAGATCAGTTCAAATGCAGAGAGCTTATAGTATCGCTTGTAACAGTACCTGAAAATAAGATATTAAGAGTCTTTTGATGTTGATTGGTCACAGACTTCAGGAAGTAACAGCATGCAAAGGATATGTGACCAAATATTAAATATGATACTTTAAAAATATGTTAAAGCAAAGGGTATGAATACTTATGTAAATGAGAGATTTCAGTTTTCGATTTTTAATACATTTGCTAAAATTTCTAAAAACATGTTTTAACTTTGTCATTATTTTGTGCAGAATTTTGAGACAAAAAATGAACTCAATCTATTGTAGAATATGTCTGTAATGTAATAAAACGTGGAGAAGGTGAAAGGGGTATTCAGACTTTCCGGCTTGACTGTATTGGATGAGCACACAGTGAACCCTAGCCCTTAATGTTACACAAAGCTTTCAATACTATTTAGTCTCCCAGATTCGTATTGTTTTCAGGATTCAAGATTAAGTGTCTCCTCTGGCTCTCTAGCAATAAGATGTGCCTTGCGCCTGTGATAATGGGTCAGAGGCCACAGGCCTGCAGTTTCATCGAAAGATAGACAGAAGGGAGAAAGAGAGACCGAAAAATGCACGCACACACAAGCTATAATCGATATTTTGTCTCTGGTTCGCTTTGGCTGAAAGAGATAGACAAACTTTCCGGATAAGAAAGGCCCCACATTCCCACTACTTCTCTGTCTTGAATTTAATATAAGTTTCAATTGGTACGATTGTACAATGAGATCTTTTCTCTATTACTGTGATTATACGAGTGTGCTGAAAACGTACGGGTTACGGATGTAACCCCGGTTCTATGAATACGGTTAACACGCCACGGTATGGGTCATCCTCGCCGAGAGGGGGAGCTACTAGGAGATTGTTTATCAAATTAACCACCACTACGGGCGGAACCACGTCACGCCATAAATATGGCGCTGGTACACCGCTCGACCTCTTTTGCCGACTTGAGGGCACTTGCCGTCCTGCGGGCTCAAGGTTCTCCGCCTGACAACACCGCGTGGCATGTTGACCGTATTCATAGAACCGGGGTTACATCCGTAACCCGTATGTTCTATTTCATACCGGTCAACACGCCACGGTATGGGTTACTGTATATCAAATAAGTCAGGCGGGGATGTAGTGGGGTAACCAGGACCGTACATCATAGCATGAGTGCGGGACCGATCAATAAAATTACACCATTGGCTGCTGTTCTTAACAGAAGAGCAAGCTCAAGTGGGAACGTGGAACATAACCAATGGGTGATAAAAACCCTGAATCATCACCATTTTACTTACAAGGTTGCTCAGCTGCCCCAAGGACAGAGGAGGCAACTGATGCCGATGACACTACGTCCAAGTTATAAAACCTGGCGAAAGTGAGTGATGAGGCCCAGCCCACCGCTGCGCAAATCAAATCAAATCAAATCAATATTTATTTATATAGCGTATTTCACAAAATGTCAGCGAGTGGGGCGCCACGTAGTAAGGCCCAGGAGGTAGCTACGCCCCGAGTGGAGTGAGCCACCACACCTGTGGGAGGGGGCGCATTAGAGCTGCTGTAAGCCTTGGAAATCGTATCTACAATCCAGTGGGCTAAGCGCTGTTTAGACAGGGCAAGCCCCTGTGTAGCCCCTCCATAACACACAAACAGGTTATTGGTCTTCCTAACCGTACTTGTGCGAGAAATGTAAGACCGCAGGGCCCGGACAGGGCAGAGTGAGTGCAGTCTGGCCTCTTCAGGGGTCTCATGGGGAGGAGGATGAAACGCCTCCAACACGATAGGCCGCGAGACGTATGACCGCGAAAGGACCTTAGGCCGAAACGCGGGGTTGGGACTCAAAGAGACCGATGAGCCTTATACAGGCAGGGTGTATCGACAGTGCATGTAGCTCGCTTACGTGCCTCGCGGAGGCGATAGCGAGTAGGAAAGTCATCTTCCAAGAGAGGAGCTTTAGGCTGAGCCCAGTCAGGGGCTCGAATGGCGGTTCAGTGAGAGCAATTTAAGACCAGCTGCAGGTCCCAAGAAGGGACTGCGTTCGACCTAGGCGGCCGAAGCCGCTTGGCTCCTCGGAGGAATTGACTGGCGAGAGGGTGAGCTCCCACCGTCCGGCCTTCAATAAGGTCATGGTAGTCCGATATGGCCGCCAAATATCCCCTTAGTGTAGATTCCGCCAGACCATCTTCCAGAAGGGACTGGATGAACGCCAAGACGACTGATACGTCACACCGGGTCGGGCTAGACCCGTTCGTTTCGCACCAGCGGCCGAACCTGCCCCACTTCCCGGCGTACAGCGCCCTTGTGGAAGGGGCCTTGGATGCCTGAAGTGTCTCCAGCACTGCTGATTCTAGGCCCTGCCGGCAACTCTGCCCACGGGCCAAACATGCAGGTTGTACATTTCTGGGTTCGGATGCCACAGCAGGCCTTGGGCCTGCGACAGCATATCCGCCCTGGTTGGGAGGCGCCAGGGGGTGCCCCGTAGGGATTCCCTTAGGTCCGCCATCCATCTCTGCTGAGGCCAGTTGGGGGCAATCAGCAGAACCTGTGCCCCTGAGTTCCTGATCCTCGCCAGAACTGTGGGCAGGAGAGGCATGGGGGGAAAAACATAGAGCAGGGCTGGAGGCCACTGGTGTGCCAGTGCGTCCACGCCCAATGTCCCCGTCATGTCCATCATAGAGTACCACAGGGGGCAGTGAGCATTCTCCCTGGATGCGAAGAAGTCCATCTGTGCTTCCCCGAAGCGGGACCAAATGGACTGCACAATCTCTGGGTGCAGGCGCCATTCCCCTGGTCTCGGGCCACCCCTGGACAGCATATCGGCTGCCACATTGGTTATACCCGGCACGTGCACTGCCTTCAGGGACATGCATTGGGCATGTGCCCATAGCAGGATTTGACGTGATTTCGAATGCAGGATTGGGGACCGTACCCCACCCTGGCGGTTGATGTAGGACACTACCGTGGAGCTGTCTGCCCTCACCCCTGCCAGCCCCAAGGGAACGCCTTCCTTGAGGCCAGGAGTGGTGAGCCACCAATCCACCATTTTTAGGCATTTCTGGGTAATGGGGAGTCGCTGCCGCCCATCTTCATGCGGGCTCACTCCCTGTGCCATCGCCAAATGCTGTAACGGGCGCATATGCAGCAGCCCAAGTGGCACCACCTGGGCGGCTGAGGCCACTGATGGAGCACAGATCAGCCAGTCGTCCAGGTAATTCGCAATGCGGATATCCTGACGACGGAGTGGGATCAGTGCGGCATCCATGCACTTTGTGAAAGTGCGTGGGGCCAGAGCTAGGCCAAAGGGGAGGACCGAGTACTCGTACCCTGTGCCCTTGAAGGAAAAGCGGAGGTACTTCCGGTGATCCCGGTGTATGGGGATATGGATGTATGCATCCTTTAGATCCACAGAGGTGAACCAGTCGCCATCTCTCACCTGAAGGAGGAGATTGGCGAGGCGGAGCATCCATAGGCGCCACTTTGCGAGATGGAGAGGGGAAAAACGCGGTGCCGGAGGCTGGTAACCGCCACCGACGGAACTGGCCTCGGGAAGCTGACTTACTGGAAGGTTTCCGGAACCGCGCCCGGTCCCGCGAGAAACGTGAGGCCCTTGGCTCCAGAGAGCCGGATGAAGGCCCCTGAAAGGTCGTGTGCTCCCCAGTGGGGGTGGGACCTGAAGCTGGGGGTGCTCTGTGGAAAAAACGGGTCCCTCTTGCTGGGGCCCGTGGGGCTGGAGCCCGTCCTACCGCCCCCAACATCTCTCTCGCCCTGCGTGACTGCTCTAAGAGAGCCTCCGCAGGCGGCCCGAACACCTTCCCCGGAATCACTGGGGCAGTAAGGGCTGCTACCTGTCCTTGGTCTGTTAGACTGGACTGAGACAGCCACACCTGGCGGCGTGCCAGAACGAGTGAGGACATGGAGTGCCCCAGGGCCTGGGCATGAGCACTAGCCCCGCGCATCATAATGTCCACCACACGCAGCATCTCTATTGCTGAGTTACTGGGGGCAGCGGAGGACATGTCCTGCAGCATACCCTCCAGGTACACCAGCAGTAGTGCGTTAGTGTTAGCCAGTCGGGCCGCAAGAGCGGCGGACTGATAAGCCTTGCACACCCGCTTGTCAGTAGCCCTGCATCGCCTATTGGGATGCTGGGAATCACTATCAGCTCTAAAGGTAGCGCCTGCGAGCATTGAAAACATAGCCCCAATCTGTGGAGGGGCCGCCAACCCGTAGGATGCGGCACCCATCATATTGGCCAACTGGGTCTTGGGGAGTCTATATGCCCCAGGAGACTGCCAGGATGCCTGCAGTTCTGTCAAAAAATCAGGCAGGGGTGGTAACCCCCCTGTCATGGGCCGAAGAAGGCCACGGCTGAAAAGTGAGGGAGCAGGAACCGCCAAGGGGGGTAAGCGAGCGCGCTCAGCCACCCTGAGAATCACCGCCCGATCGGAGGGATCCAAGGGCGGGAGTTCAGAAGCATCGTCGCTTTCCTGGGCAGACACTGACCCACCTTCAGTGTCAGACTGTTGGGGGTCTGTCCGACAGTACAGGCTATCCGACGCCGTCGTAGACAGCTCGTCTGGGTGACGGCAGGACGGTCCAGGCACTGGGCCCTGAGGGTCCCGAGGCCTGGGTGACTGCTGCTGTGATGCTACCAGCCCCAGAAGGGTCTGCTGCATCGCCTGCACCTGTAGCTGAAGCTGATGGAACTCCGGTTCCTGATGCTTACGCTTCCTAGCGTGCTTGCCAAACCCAGCCCCTTGAGCATACGGCTCCATATTATGCTCCACAATAGTTGATTGCCCAGGTGGGACGTCCTCCCCCGACGGCCCACCATCTCCCGGATTCTGTACGCCTTCCGACATGCTTAGCCCAGAAGTGTGTCCAACACCAAGCAAAGGGCACAAATCAGTGGTAATGAGGGACCACAAGGGGATGTGGAAGCCTCCAGCAGCTTCTACTCTCACGAGCAGAGAGGCCCCTTCCAGCCTTTTCGTTGTTCTTATTGTTGTTGTTGTTGCTACTGCGCAACTAACAACACCAAGCCCAGTGGCTAATATAAGACAGAAGAATATTAGTTAATAATAATATAAACTTCTGTTGGAATGGCAGCGTGCTGACCAAACCTACAGGAATAGAATATGTCCAACACCAAGCCGAGGGCCCAAATCAGTGGTACTGAGGGACCGCGAGGGGATGTGGAAGCCTCCAGCAGCTTCTACTCTCACGAGCAGAGAGGCCCCTTCTGGCTTTTTTTGTTTTATTTATTTATTTATTTTAAAAAAAATTTATTTAGTTATTTATTCATTTTTTTCTCTTCTGTTGGAATGGCAGCGTGCTGCCCAAACCTACAGGAATAGAGTATGTCCGACACCAAGCCGAGGGCCAAAATCAGTGGTACTGAAGGACCGAGGGGTGTGTGGAAGCTTCAGGTAGCGTCTGCCCTAACGGACACAGGGGCTCCTTCCAGCCTTTTCGTTGTTCTATTGTTGTTGTTGGTGCTACTGCGCAACTAACAACACCAAGCCCAGCGGCTAATATAAGACAGAAGAATATTAGTTAATAATAATATAAACTTCTGTAAAGAACGGCAGCAATCTGCCTACAACAACGTTTTTCAAGCGAGTCCAGCGCCAGTCAAGGGTCCGCAACAGTAGCACTGGAGGACCGCGAGAGGACGCGGAGGCTTACTTTATTGTATCATGCGTGTAATTGTTGCTATGCAAATAACAAGTAAAACAACGCAATGCAATCAGAAAGATATCGGGTAAATCCGATCTAATTCTGTAATGAAAAAAACGGCCGTGAACCGGCTACAACAAGGTAATATCTTACCGTGTAAAGCAGCAAACAACAGCAAGCAAACCGCAGTTCCGCGTTGCTGGGGGAGGGAAAGCCCCGGAAACTTACGTTGTCCGGGCGATCGGGAGAGGCAGAAAACAAAAAGTTTTTGCGAAAATCGCGGATTCCAAAGGAACCAACAAACACAATCTCAGCTCGCCTCGAGGAGGCAAAAAGAGGTCGAGCGGTGTACCAGCGCCATATTTATGGCGTGACGTGGTTCCGCCCGTAGTGGTGGTTAATTTGATAAACAATCTCCTAGTAGCTCCCCCTCTCGGCGAGGATGACCCATACCGTGGCGTGTTGACCGGTATGAAATAGAACACCCCTCTCTTCAAAGGCTTGTGATGTTTCTATATTTTAGTTTTTCACTTTCTCTTACCCAGCCTAGAGCAGAGATCTCAACAGCCCCAAAGCAGTAAAAACTATGCTTAGCATGCAATTATCACCATTTGTCATCATATTTAATCTTCTTTTAACATATTTACAAGACTTCCATGTTCTTTCACATTCATCTTTATCTCTAATTTGTGAATCAAGGCTTATTTGCTTAAGTTGCAAGGAGTACTACTCCTGCAGCTGTTACTGACCTACCTGCTAGTGGATGTCCTGTTTCAGGATCTCAGCAGCACCTGAAAGGGGAACAATGCCTTTTGATTTTATATTGTTTGGCATTTTCTAATATTTTTAATGTTTCTTTTCGCAATAACTATTGTTCCTCCTGTGGCATGTATTTAATATTTTTATGTGTCTGCCATCCTCAATTCACTATAAACATATTTTATCAGCTAATTCTCTCATCTTCTCCCATGTATTTCCAGTTCTTTGCACAGATATTATATTGTATCCCCTCTTAATGCCATCCTACAATGCAATCCTTTCAATTTGACACCCCAGAATATACTAGGCAATTTCTACAAGAAACTTGCAACTTCTTCTTCAAAAGAAATACATTTTCTCTTGACATCTGCATTCTTGTGTCTTTGGGCACAGTTCCTTTTCCATCTAGTTCTCCCTGCTGCTTTCGCTACTGTTAATCACTCACTTTTTCCTAAACTGAAACAAGCTTGGTTTTACTGAACTCATCTATCACACAGCTTTAGATTTAGGTTTCTTTAGTACTCCAAGGGTGCATTTTGGGGTTTGCCTCTGATTTCACACTGTATTTATCTTTATTTGCCCTAAAGCTCATAAAAATGCACACCCACTACATTTTTAAATGTCATCTCTCACTTCTTCCTGCTCACTATAGAGTATTTGTTGTTAAATAACCCTTGATCACCCCGGTATTTTTTTCATAAAATTTTGACAGACCTATTAGTTGAATCCAGTGATTACATAAAACAAAAGCATTCAGACACTGTGTGGTTGGGTTTGAGTAGCCTTGCACGAAACATAATGTTACGATCTCCGTAGCGGGAGGGGTAAGGACCCAGACGCAGACCACAGGATTAGGCAAAAGAGTTCTTTAATCCGTACAGGGTTCAGACCTGGTGATCAGAGGTAGGTAGGTACACAAGGATCAGGCAGGAGAATGGTAGTTAATCCGTACAGGGGTCAAACCAGGTGGTCAGAGGTAGGTAGGTACAACAGGATCAGGCAGGAGAAATGGTCGATAAACAAACGAGGTCAAAACCGAACAGGCAGACTGGACAGATAAGGGCAAGGCAAAAGAATAGTAGAGCAAACAGGTATCGTAGAGGTATAAGCAGATCACTGGCAGAAACAACAGGTAGCAGGCACAGGAAAAGTTAAACGACAATCCGACACAGACTGGAAGTAACATGGGGTTTAAATGCACAAGCCACAAATGGCACAAAGGGAATCAGGTGTGTGAGAAGGCGGGGTTCCAAACGAGAGACAATGACATACATCTGGGAAACAATTAAACAACCACAGAGACAACTAGGGAAAACGCGGACTGGATTCCAAACCCACACAATGACAGATGACCTGGAGTTTCAGGAAATCGTGCATAGAGTAAGATGACAGGCAGAGTAGATCAGAAGCAGCTGAGAATGATTAGTAAGGACAGAACAGCATGAAAATGTGCGCTCTAATATATTAGTGAGATTAGTAACTATACACACCCCTGCCGTTAGTATGATTAGTAAGTATATACAAATTAGTTGTTAATGGAGTTAGTAGATCTTATCTATCATTAGTATGTGAGTGGTAATTAGTAAATCTAAGTGCACAGAGATAGGTGTGAAGCAAGAGGGAACCCGAACACCAATGAGATCACCCGAATGGTACAGAGACGTAAACGGGGAGTGACAGATCAGGTGTAAACAAGTAGACACGGGACAACTAGGCAAAACCGGAAAATAAACAAGTCAGGTGAAAACTAAGAATAAACAATACATACAAAATAAAGGTACAAATGACCAGTAGAACACAGATCCTTACAGTACCCCCCCCCCCCCAAGGGACGGCTTCCAGACGTCCCCAGCAGTAACAAACACTAAGCAGGGTGGGTGGTGGGGGACCGGAGGAGGACTAATGGAGTAGCAGGTACTTAGTTTCAGGAGGGTGAAAAGGGCTCGGAGAGAAATGTCTGAGTGCTGAGCAGGGTGGGTGGAGGGGGACCGGAGGAGGGATAATGGGACAGCAGGTAGTGGAGTAATGTTCAAAGTTTGTAATGTCCGAAATACAGAGCAGGGTGGGTGGAGGGGGTCCGGAGGAGGGAAACAAGGACGGCGGCGCAGACAGGACCGTTCAGGCGGACGATGGCGCAGACAGTACCGCTCAGGAGGGCGACGGTGCAGACAGGACCACTCAGGAGGACGGTGGCACAGACAGGACCGCTCAGGAGGATGACGGTGTAGACAGGACCACTCAGGACGGTGGCGCAGACAGGACAGACTGCGATGGCTACATCGCTCAGGAGACCGGCGGCGACGGCTGCATCGCTCAGGAGGCCGGCGGCGACGGCTGCATCGCTCAGGAGGCCGGCGGCGACGGCTGCATCGCTCAGGAGGCCGGCGGCGACGGCTGCATCGCTCAGGAGGCCGGCGGCGACGGCTGCATCGCTCAGGAGGCCGGCGGCGACGGCTGCATCGCTCAGGAGACCGGCGGCGACGGCTGCATCGCTCAGGAGGCCGGCGGCGACGGCTGCATCGTTCAGGAGGCCGGCGGCGACGGCTGCATCGCTCAGGAGTCCGGCGGCGACGGCTGCATCGCTCAGGAGGCCGGCGGCGACGGCTGCATCGCTCAGGAGGCCGGCGGCGACGGCTGCATCGCTCAGGAGAGGAGACTAGCGGACTGGGCCGCTCAGGAGAGAAGACTAGCGGACTGGGCCGCTCAGGCGAGGAGACTAGCGGACTGGGCCGCTCAGGAGAGGGGACTAGCGGACTGGGCCGCTCAGGCGAGGAGACTAGCGGACTGGGCCGCTCAGGCGAGGAGACTAGCGGACTGGGCCGCTCAGGCGAGGAGACTAGCGGACTGGGCCGCTCAGGCGAGGAGACTAGCGGACTGGGCCGCTCAGGAGAGGAGACTAGCGGACTGGGCCGCTCAGGCGAGGAGACTAGCGGACTGGGCCGCTCAGGAGAGGAGACTAGCGGACTGGGCCGCTCAGGCGAGGAGACTAGCGGACTGGGCCGCTCAGGCGAGGAGACTAGCGGACTGGGCCGCTCAGGCGAGGAGACTAGCGGACTGGGCCTCTCAGGCGAGGAGACTAGCGGACTGGGCCGCTCAGGCGAGGAGACTAGCGGACTGGGCCGCTCAGGCGAGGAGACTAGCGGACTGGGCCGCTCAGGCGAGGAGATTAGCGGACTGGGCCGCTCAGGCGAGGAGACTAGCGGACTGGGCCGCTCAGGCGAGGAGACTAACGGACTGGGCCGCTCAGGCGAGGAGGCTAGCGGACTGGGCCGCTCAGGCGAGGAGACTAGCGGACTGGGCCGCTCAGGCGAGGAGACTAGCGGACTGGGCCGCTCAGGCGAGGAGACTAGCGGACTGGGCCGCTCAGGCGAGGAGACTAGCGGACTGGGCCGCTCAGGCGAGGAGACTAGCGGACTGGGCCGCTCAGGAGAGGAGACTAGCGGACTGGGCCGCTCAGGCGAGGAGACTAGCGGACTGGGCCGCTCAGGCGAGGAGACTAGCGGACTGGGCCGCTCAGGCGAGGAGACTAGCGGACTGGGCCGCTCAGGCGAGGAGACTAGCTGGCTCGGCAACTTGAGAGGAGGCAGGGAGCAGGACGGGACTGTTGGCGTGGAACGAAACGGGCCCGGAGGTCCGGGACCGGACGGGGTCATAGGCATGGACCGGGGAGTGACAGGAGGCATGGACCGGGGAGTGACAGGAGGCATGGACCGGGGAGTGACAGGAGGCATGGACTGGGGAGGAACAAGAGGCATGGACCGGGGAGGAACAGGAGGCATGGACCGGGGAGGGACAGTAGGCATGGACCGGGGAGGGACAGGAGGCATGGACCGGGGAGGGACAGGGGAACTGGGACAGGAAGGGACAGGAGAACTGGGACAGGAAGGGACAGCGGAGCTGGGCCGGGACGGGACAGGGGAGCTGGGACGGGACGGGACAGCGGAGCTGGGACGGGACGGAACCGTGGAGCTGGGACGGGACGGAGCAGCGGAGCTGGGAAGGGACGGAACAGCGGAGCTGGGACGGGACGGAACAGGGGAGCTGGGACGGGACGGAACAGGGGAGCTGGGACGGGACGGAACAGGGAATCTGGGACGGGACGGAACAGGGGATCTGGGACGGGACGGAACAGGGGGGTTGGGACGGGACGGAACAGGGGAGCTGGGACGGGACGGAACAGGGAATCTGGGACGGGACGGAACAGGGGATCTGGGACGGGACGGAACAGGGGGGTTGGGACGGGACGGAACAGGGGAGTTGGGACGGGACGGAACAGGGGAGTTGGGACGGGACGGAACAGGGGAGTTGGGACGGGACGGAACAGGGGAGCTGGGACGGGACGGAACAGCGGAGCTGGGACGGGACGGAACAGGGGAACTGGGACGGGACGGAACAGGGGAGTTGGGACGGGACGGAACAGGGGAGCTGGGACGGGACGGAACAGGTGAGCTGGGACGGGACGGGACAGGGGAGCTGGGACGGGACGGAACAGGGGAGCTGGGACGGGACGGAACAGCGGAGCTGGGATGGGACGGGACGGGAGAGCTGGGACTGAACGGGACAGGAGAGCTGGGACTGAACGGGACAGGAGAGCTGGGGCTGAACGGGACAGGAGGGCTGGAACGGGCAGGGACAGGAGGGCTGGCACAGGAAGGGCCAGGAGAGCTGGGACGGGACGGGGCAGGAGAGCTATGACTGGACGGAACAGAGGAGCTGTGACGGGACGGAACAGGAGGCTTGGGCTGGGACGGAAAGGCGATGGATCCCCCGTCCACGGGCGGTTGAGCCCGTCGACGGAGCCGGGAACCAGGACTCCATCGTTTCCTCCCGAGTCCATAGCCCCTCGGGCAAAGGGCAAGACGGGTACCCTTAAACCTAGCTGCTTCCAGGTTGTGGCTAGGCTCAGAGTTATCGGGATGGAGGGAGACCACTCCGAGCCTAACGGAGTGGGAGCTGGGTGGAGGAGTCTGGAGTGATGGGTGGTGGTCGGCATGACGGCTGGCAAACTCCGGATTCTGCCCCCAGATCCCCATGAGGTATTCTTCATAGGGATCCGGGCCGGAGGGATCGATCTCCCAGGCCATCAGAAACCGCAGATCTCGGGTCACGGACTTGATGACCGCCTGTTGTTGTCCATTCATGGCTCCTTGCCGCAGGAGCGCGGCGTGCAGGTGGCTTGGGTCTGCTGGGTCCAAGAATGGTCGGATTGTACTGTTACGATCTCCGTAGCGGGAGGGGTAAGGACCCAGACGCAGACCACAGGATTAGGCAAAAGAGTTCTTTAATCCGTACAGGGTTCAGACCTGGTGATCAGAGGTAGGTAGGTACACAAGGATCAGGCAGGAGAATGGTAGTTAATCCGTACAGGGGTCAAACCAGGTGGTCAGAGGTAGGTAGGTACAACAGGATCAGGCAGGAGAAATGGTCGATAAACAAACGAGGTCAAAACCGAACAGGCAGACTGGACAGATAAGGGCAAGGCAAAAGAATAGTAGAGCAAACAGGTATCGTAGAGGTATAAGCAGATCACTGGCAGAAACAACAGGTAGCAGGCACAGGAAAAGTTAAACGACAATCCGACACAGACTGGAAGTAACATGGGGTTTAAATGCACAAGCCACAAATGGCACAAAGGGAATCAGGTGTGTGAGAAGGCGGGGTTCCAAACGAGAGACAATGACATACATCTGGGAAACAATTAAACAACCACAGAGACAACTAGGGAAAACGCGGACTGGATTCCAAACCCACACAATGACAGATGACCTGGAGTTTCAGGAAATCGTGCATAGAGTAAGATGACAGGCAGAGTAGATCAGAAGCAGCTGAGAATGATTAGTAAGGACAGAACAGCATGAAAATGTGCGCTCTAATATATTAGTGAGATTAGTAACTATACACACCCCTGCCGTTAGTATGATTAGTAAGTATATACAAATTAGTTGTTAATGGAGTTAGTAGATCTTATCTATCATTAGTATGTGAGTGGTAATTAGTAAATCTAAGTGCACAGAGATAGGTGTGAAGCAAGAGGGAACCCGAACACCAATGAGATCACCCGAATGGTACAGAGACGTAAACGGGGAGTGACAGATCAGGTGTAAACAAGTAGACACGGGACAACTAGGCAAAACCGGAAAATAAACAAGTCAGGTGAAAACTAAGAATAAACAATACATACAAAATAAAGGTACAAATGACCAGTAGAACACAGATCCTTACACATAACCCATACTGGAAACATAACCCACATACAGAAAGCATTACTCAGACTAAGAAGGGCATGTGTAAGACCTCTGCTGGACCTTGCAAGTGTGTGTGTGTGTGTGTGTGTGTCTGTCTTTCTCCCTGTCTCCCTGCATCTAATTTCATTGTATGGGTCTACTGCTTTTATTACATTTGAAATATAGTATTTAGGCAACACACTACATTGCCCCTTTGGAGACTCTACATACTGATATGTATCCTTTTGCATGTTTTTCATTTTACAAATTTCTGTACATATTGATAATATGTCAGTGGGGCAATGACAGCAGAGGAACAACACTTACCTGGTTAACAAGTTACACCTGCAAGCCAATAACTCCCATGAGCCCCCCACTGCATGATAGGTGGGCTGGGTGTTTGAAAGAAAGAAAGAAAGAAACAAAAAAAAACATAATTCTGCAGGAAGACAAAATGGCACCCACAAGTCTAATCACTAAGTTACAAATATGGGTTATTTTTTTGTGTCTATATTGTGTCAAATGTTTCTGATTTGTAAGAACTTGGAGAAATAATTTGAGTGCCAGGTATACAAGCTGGAGGCAGTTGGTGGGCCCAGAATGAGCCAGCTTCTGTAAGTTGGCTCATTATCTGACAATATAAAATGCCAAACAATATCATGAAATCAAAAGGCATTGTTCCTCTTTCAGGTGCCGCTGAGATCCTGAAACAGGATGTCCACTAGCAGGTAGGTCAGTAACACTGGGCTACTGCTGTAAAACCAGACCCAAATAACATCAAAAGATGCACAAAACAGAAGAACTCTAACGGTGTGTGTAAGATAGCGACAGCCCCACTGGTGCCCTGCTTTTCAGGTGGCGACAGGGGTGTGAGCCAACAAGCCATTATCTATAGAATTACATAAAATACTAATATTTTAAAAGTCTGAAAATTAAAATTTCCCCCTTAATTTCACAACCAACAAATCACTACATCCACTCCAGATAAGTCTATCTGAATTATTCCATTTGGTGCCTTTTATTGTACTCGGATAATAATTTTAGCTGTGTGTCGTAAAGGCCGAGCATTATCATATTTCTGCTTTCAGGCGGATCTGAGGTCAATGCGCAATTTATTATTACAGTTTCAATCTCGTCTTAAAATCCTGCAACTTTACTGTCTTTACAGAATCAATTTAGCAGTGAGAAGCATGAACTCTTGCAAAGGTCATAAACCATAATGTCTTGCATTTTTTTATTTTTTTAAATATTTTTTTAAATTAATTTTAGGTGCTTTTCATATAATTATATAATAGAGTCAGTTATTCCATTACCAACAGGAAATCCATGAACATAAATTCATAGGTCTTTCATCACCCATACCAAGGGGCCAAAACCAGGCTGTCGTTTTGAAGCTCACTGCCTGGTTGGGCTGGGAGTGGCCATAGTGCCGTTGCTCACTAGTGCCACTGCAGGTTGGCTCCAGTATAGGTCTTTCACCATGTCAATGGCAGCAATGTGGTGAAAATACTAAGTCAATTGATTTTTCCCACAAGAAAATGTAGTCGCAATAGGTGCTTTTCCTTCGTCTAATGCCTCTCCATGTGCCGATTATTTCGAAATGATTGTGTTGTTTGGACAGGCTATTAACATTTGTTAAGCACCAATCAAGAACAGGTTGTGTCACTGGGGTCATTGCTTCTACTGGTTATATTTACTGCACTCACTCAGAGGGGCGGGACCAGAAGAGAGAGACAACAATAATTGGTCTAAAATGCGTAATGTCTGGGGTCTTGGGACAAGACATGCTGTATTTTTGAGTGGAAGTCTAGTCGATGAAGATCCCTTAGTAGCCTACCCTGAACAAGCTGTTGTTTTGTGGACACAGTTCGTAACATAAGACATTGACTGTCTTGTCGCTCATCTTTATAATCACATATTCATTTTGGAATGAGCTATGATGTGTTTAGTACTGTTTACTATGACAAAAAATTACTGTTTCGTGAGAGCAGGGGATGTTGCAGCAGTTAGCATTAATTTATGAGACTACAGGCCCAGCGTATCGGAGCAAGCAGCCAAACTGTGGGTTAAGTATCTGAAATCAATTGTTCTATGTATAACCTTATCAATTCAGATATAAATTTAGCTATTACACCCCCTCCCATCCGTAATCGTCTACTCCCCCTGCCATGAATGCTACCAGCAATGCTGGGTTAGCTAGCTAGCAAGCTAACGATAACTCATGGCAAGTCGTTTTAACATTTAGCTAACAAGCTAACGATAGCTCATGGCAAGTCGTTTTAACATTTAGCTAGCAAGCTAACGATAGCTCATGGCAAGTCATTTTAAAATTTAGCTAGCAAGCTAACAATAGCTTATGGCAAGCTGTTTTAATTTAATTAATTTCTAGCGACACTAGGGACTTTTATAATAAAAGTAGTCTTGTCAAAATAACATCTGTGCATATCTGTGATTGATTGACCGTCAATATAGTTGATGGCGATAGCGTTACCCTATGTTCGTCCATGTGTGGTGATGCAGTGCGTCTAGCTTGGCTACCGAGCTCAGCTGGCATGCTATCTAGCTAATCAAATTAGCTGATGTTAGCTGAATATAAATTGAAGATAACTGAATGAACATGAATTATGTGATGAATTTCACACATTCAATGCAAATAAATAACACAATAAAGTATCGAGGAGGAAAATGAAAGGTTATATCATAAAACATTATTCACTTAAGGAAGTTTATCGCAAGTTAATTTTGCAATAGAAAATGGTGGGTTTATTTAAGGTGAGGTCATGGGCTTCTGCACCCCAAACTGTCAATCATACTGTGCCCGGTTGACCCTGCTCCAGACAACGTCACTTCGGCTCCACAGAGCAGATGCAGTTTGTACAAACATGGCAGCGAAAAAGACTTCCGGAGACTCAAACCGGTTTTTATGAGGCCGTGGGAAGGCAATGGGTGACGTCACAGTGACTTTGTCCATATTTTTATACAGTCTATGATCCATACACTACAGTGCCCACCTCAATTATTGCCAACCTCAATTAATCTAAGCAAAAACTACAGGACTCAATTAAGTTAATTGTTTCTCAAATGTATTCTATGCTCAGAAAAATTTTAAATTTTATTTTATACCATTTATCCAAGGAAAAGCAAATGTTTAATGCAAAATAATTTTTAATTTGAAGAAAATGTGTGTCAAATTGAAGTGTTTTTCCAAACCTCACTAAATCCAGATTTGATAAGCCATATTTTTCAAGGTGGGTATAATCTTTCTGATAAAACTGGAAATACTCATTTATGTTTACACTATTATTCTTAGGGATTTAACGATTAAAATGTGTTTTTTCATGCAAAAAACTCCAATTTAAAATCGACAAAAATGTTGATTTTCACAAAATTGGTAAAAGTGGGTGTGAGCGAAGTGAGTTAGACCGCTCGTAAATAACCAGGCAGAGTCATATAATTCAGGAAACCGTGTGTTTTATTTTGTCAAAAACACACGCACTCGCAATCCTCGCTCCCTTTCCTCCTCTGTTCCAGCCCTTTTGAAGACCTCAGGCTCACTGTTGAACAATCAAGGCAATTGGTTAATTGACCACAACAATCCTATAATCAATCGCCAATTGCCCGATTGCCGACAGCTGTGCCGGCTCCCTAAACCACCCGCGTTCACTCTCTGTCTTGCTAGCTGCGCCTAAAACCACGCCCCCCTACCACATACCCCCATCGCCCGACTTAGGCCGGGAAGCCATCCGGCCAATGCTCAACTCCCCCCCACCTCCTCCTCCTCCACCGGACGGGAGAGAAAATCAGCCACCACCATCTGCGCTCCCGGCCTATGAATCACCTTGAAATTAAAAGGCTGTAAAGCCAGATACCACCGAGTGATTCGGGCGTTGGTATCCTTCATGCGGTGAAGCCATTGGAGGGGCGCATGGTCCGAGCAGAGGATGAATGAGCGACCCAGCAGATAATAACGGAGGGACCCGACTGCCCATCTGATGGCCAGGCACTCCTTCTCGACCGTGCTGTACTTCGCTTCCCGCTGTGATAGCTTTCGGCTAATGTACAGCACTGGTCGGTCGACCCCCTCCACCTGCTGAGTCAAAACGGCCCCCAGCCCTCTGTTCGATGCGTCAGTCTGCAAATTAAAGGGGAGAGAGAAATTAGGGGTGAACAAGAGCAGTTTCCCACACAAAGCTTCCTTTACCCTCTCAAATGCCTGCCGACACAGCTCCGTCCACTGAACCGGATTTGAGGCACCTTTCCGAGTCAAGTCGGTCAGGGGACTGGTCAGGTCCGAGAAAGCCGGGATGAACCTTCTGTAGTAACCGGCCAGTCCCAAAAACCTCCTCACCTCTTTTTTAGTCTTAGGTCGTGGACAGGTCGCGATCGCCGCGGTTTTGTCCACCAGAGGTCGCACCTGTCCACTTCCCAAGTGGTACCCCAAATATCGTACCTCCGCTCTGCCAATCGCACACTTCTTTGGGTTAGCCGTGAGTCCCACCTGTCTCAGGGACTCCAGCACCGCCCCCACATGCCGCACATGCTGAGCCCAGCTGTTACTGTGTATTATGATATCATCCAGATAGGCTGCAGCGAAAGCCGCATGCGAACGCAGTACCCTGTCCATGAGACGTTGAAAAGTGGCAGGGGCTCCGAATAACCCAAACGGAAGTGTCCGGAATTGGTACAACCCGTCCGGAGCGGAGAAAGACGTTTTTTCCTTGGACTCTGGAGACAAGGGAATCTGCCAGTAGCCCTTGGTCAAATCCAGTGTCGAAAAAAAACGAGCTGTGCCCAGCCGATCCAATAGGTCATCGACCCGAGGCATGGGATAGGCATCGAATCGTGACACTTTGTTTACTTTGCGATAGTCTACACAGAAGCGAACAGATCCATCAGGCTTACTCACTAGCACGATGGGGCTATTCCACGCACTGTTAGACTCTTATATTACGCCCAATTCCAACATTGTCTTTATTTCTGCCTGAACCACTTTCTTTTTATGTTCAGGCAGTCGGTAGGGGCGCGAACGCACCGTCACCCCCGGGGTTGTCTCAATATGGTGATTTATCAGATTGGTGTGGCCTGGTAGAGGGGAAAACACATCAGCGAACTGCTTTTGCAACCTGGCAAGATCCGTTCTCTGATTCGGTAAGAGATGGCTATCACAAAGGGGGGAGGTTTGATCGTTCGAATTTGGCACCTCCGGTCCCAGCTCATCTCTCTCCTGATCTACCGATACCAAGGAGACCGGTATCACCTCTTTCCATGCTTTTAATAGATTGAGGTGATAAATCTGTTTCGCCCCCTCTCTATCAGACCGCTCCACCTCATAATCGACTTCCCCCACTCGTCGTGTGACCACGAAGGGACCTTGCCACTTGCCGAGTAATTTTGTGCTGGAAGTCGGCAGTAATACCAAGACTTTCTCTCCCGGTGAAAATTGCCGTAGTTTCGTTCCTCTATTGTAGTGTTTTTTCTGACGTTCCTGAGCTTCGAGCAAATTCTCTCGTGATAATCTCCCCAGTGTATGGAGTTTTGCTCGCAGGTCCATAACGTATTTAATTTCGTTTTTACTGGGGTTTGGACCCTCCTGCCAGCTTTCTTTAACCAGGTCCAAAATACCCCGTGGTTTTCTACCGAACAGCAATTCAAAAGGAGAAAATCCCGTGGAGGCCCGGGGAACCTCTCACACTGCAAACAATAGAGGAACTAACCACTTATCCCAATTTCGGCTGTCATCGTGTACAAACTTCCGAATCATAAATTTCAAAGTCCTATTAAAACGTTCTATGAGCCCATCCGTTTGTGGATGGTACACGCTAGTTTTAATTGACTGAACACCCAAAAGTTCATACAGTTCGCGTAGTGTGCGTGACATGAATGAAGTGCCTTGATCAGTCAGAATCTCTTTCGGGATTCCAACTCGGGAGATTATTTGAAACAATGCCTGCGCAACACTCTTAGCCGAGATATTGCGCAATGGCACTGCTTCGGGATACCGGGTTGCATAATCCACCAAAACGAATACAAATCGGTATCCCTGAGTGCTCCTGACAAATGGCCCGATGAGGTCCATGCCCACTCTATCGAACGGGACCTCAATTAAAGGTAGGGGCCGCAATGGGGCTTTTGGGATGGCTGGGGAATTTACCAGCTGACAATCTGGACAGGACGCACACCACCTACATACGTCCGCCCAGATGCCCGGCTAATAAAACCGGGCCATTATCCGGTTTAGTGTTTTTTCATACCCTAAGTGACCAGCTATGGGGTTGTAATGAGCCGCCTGGAAAATCATTTCCCGGCGGCTTTTCGGTACCAACAACTGGGTCGTCTCCTCACCTGTCCGAGTGTCACGACTCACTCGATACAACCTATCCTTAATAATTGCAAAATATGGGTGAGAGCGTGCAGCGTCAGGGCGCACCAGCTGACTATCAACACATATCACCTGGTCGAAGGCAAAGCGTAGGGTATCGTCTCGAGACTGAGCGAGTGGAAAATCCTCCATGGGTTGGAACACCGGCACCTGGGGAGTCTCCACTGGAGGCTCTCCCGGAGCCACCCCACCCCCGTCAGTGTCGGACGACCCCGCGTCACCACTTTCCACTGCACACACCTCACACTTCCCTACCGGTCGTGATCGTACCCCCATCTATTTTTCCGCTATTTATTTAAACCCCGCCCAATCTGTACCCAAAATCAGAGGGTGCGAGAGGCGGGAGCTAACCGCAGCCTCTAAGATATGCTTTTTTCCTTTTATCCGAATTTCCACTGGTAGTATTGGGTATTTGTGTCGATCCCCACGCACGCACCTAATTACCACCCAACGTGCCGATCTCAAAGCCTCGGTTCGAACCAGGCTCTGGTGAATCATGGTCTGCATAGCCCCTGAATCCAACAGCGCCCGGTGTTCACTCCCTTGCACCCTTACCGGAATGCAGTACGCCCTGTCTGAATTGGGAGCGGAGGTGGGCGGTCCAACCACCCGGACCACCTGCCCCACCTCCATGAGCGGACAATTGCGGCGCAGGTGGCCCAGCCGTCCACACCGCCAACACTCCGGTCCAGGCGTTTGAGGCACTCCCTGTGGGCCGGACTGCACCGCCACTGAGCCTGAGGGGGGAAAAGAGGGCAGAGCGTTACGGGGGCTGACAGCAGGGAAGGAGGAGTCCTGGGGACGAGAAACAGAAATGGGGGCGGAACGAGGGGCGAATTTCTTCCTGGGTGCCGGCTCCGGCTTCTGCTGCTGGGTGAAGGGGTGTTGCGCCAGGTGGTCCTCCGCCAGGGTGACGGCGGCATCCAAGTTAGTGGGTCTGTGGCAGTGGACCCAGCTCGCGGTCTCCGCCGGCAACCCCATGACAAACCTCTCCAGGACATCGCCTGCTCCCTCGTATCCGTCTCCATTCTTTGGTTATTTTCTTCGCCTTTTTTCGTACTCCCCCCGTACGGGCCACCACTGTAGCGAAGTGAGTTAGACCGCTCGTAAATAACCAGGCAGAGTCAGATAATTCAGGAAACCGTGTGTTTTATTTTGTCAAAAACACGCACTCGCAATCCTCGCTCCCTTTCCTCCTCTGTTCCAGCCCTTTTGAAGACCTCAGGCTCACTGTTGAACAATCAAGGCAATTGGTTAATTGACCACAACAATCCTATAATCAATCGTCACCAATTGCCCGATTGCCGACAGCTGTGCCGACTCCTTAAACCACCCGCGTTCACTCTCTCTCTTGCTAGCTGCGCCTAAAACCACGCCCCCCTACCACAGTGAGTTTTGGAAAAACACTCTTCAATTATTGGCATACCTGTATTTGAAACCATTTCTCTTTGGTCCTCGCTTGTGGACCCTCCTCTTCAGCTCACCCTATATGTTTTCAATGAGGTTCAGGTCAGGGGACTGGGATGTCCATTAAAAATGTAAGATCCGCCGTTTCCCTCCAGTCCACCTTCCTTTCGTTTGTCATGTTTTCCCATTCCTCTTGTTTCATGTCGTGTTTTTCTGTTCACCCTGTCTGTCTTAGTCTGTGTTTGTGCAGGCTGGGAGTGGTTTCCCCATTTCGTTTCTCATTTTCTCCCCATATCATTTAGCCTATCCCTCTCCCCCTCTGCTTACATTCCACACACACTCAAATTATTTCATCAGTACACTCACCTGTTCAAAGTCAAAGTCAAAGTGTTTTTATTTATCAAGTGCACAGTATAACACAAGGTCATTCTGAACAATGAAATTCTTAGGACATGGCAAGCAACAACTATGTAGTAGGCATGAAAAACAAACAAAAACAAAAACAAAAAAATATTTTTTTTAAATTGTTAAAAAAAAGTCAAATAAGGGCAAGAATAACATAAATATAAATATACATAGCAATAAAACACTAGCAGCAGTTCCAGATATGGACAGTAGGAGTAGGAGTATTAAATATAAGTGTGGAGGTGCCGATAGACATGTACAATAAATTAAATTAAGGTGATGTACATTGAATGTACATAGGAAGTGCCTAGAGCATACAATGAGGTGCCTCATTCCTCGCTCTGTTCCTCACTCTACTTATACTCCCCAGTTTAATTTACTCACTGCCAGTTTGTTGTTTGTCTCAGCCCCGTCTAGATATTCCCTGGCCATTCTGTCTGTTTTGAATATCTGCCTAACCTGTTTGTTTCTCTGTTCCTCGCTCCAGCTCGTCCAGCCTGCTTCCCCTCCTGTTCGCTCCTCCCCAGCCCAGTTAGTTTTCACCAACCCTGTTTTCAGTCCATCACCTAGCCTTCCCAGTTCTACTGTCTTGTTGTTTGATTATTCTGTCTTCCAATAAATTATACTCCTTGCGGAGTCCTTGCCTGAGTTTGCCTTCCTAGTCCTGCATTTGGGTCCATACCAGTGTTCTAATCCACAACAGGAAAACCTTGATTCTGTGGTCAGTGAACCATTTTTGTGTAAATTTTGAGGTATGCTTTGGATCATTGTCTTGCTGGAAGCTGCAGTCATGATCCACTTTTAGCCTTCTGGCAGCCAGAAGTCTCCTGGTACTTAAGAGAGTCCATGATGCTATGTACCCAAACAAGGTTCCCAGGGCCTTTGGAAGAAAAACAGCAAAGTTGGAGGCCTCGAGGCCGTTTTTAAAGGCCTCAGGCTTAGCCTCGGCCTGGGAAAGCAAGGACTCGGACTCGACCCTTACGGACTCGATGACTCGGGTTGAGGCTGACTCGAGGCCGCCAAATTTGACTCTGTTTCAATTACTTTAGATTTCTGCCCTATTTTGGAAACTTATTTGAAAATGTATTGTAAGAGAGAAATATGATTCGGTAACTGTCAAAAGTGATTGATGGGTATTTTATGAATATTAATGAGGTTATGAAAAATTTTAATTATGCATAAAAATATGAAGGAAAAAAAAATACTTTTTTTAATGATTATGTATTATTATTCGTGGTGGGTTGTGGGGGTTTCAAGGGTTTGATGATGTCATTTTATTGGTGGTTGTTGTAAACGTTGGTAAATGGTTTTGTGACGGTTGTAAAAAAAACAATTTATGAAGGGCCTTGGTGCTTAGGGGAACATTTTTTTATTTATTAAATGTACTTTTTATTAGAAAAACATCGTGAAAAAGTAATGGTGTATAAATGTATAGGTTGTTAGTAGTGGTGGTAGTAGCCGCAGCAATTAAGCTTTATTTTTAAAAAACAGTGTTAGCAGCAGCGTGTTAAAAGAATAAAATAATTCAAGCAGGTTGTTAAAACGTGAAAAAATAGCCGATGATATATCGAAAAAGCAAGTTAGTTGTCTGAAAGAAAGTATGCAAAACATTTTTGTAAATGTTTGTTAGAGCCCGAAGAAAAACTTAGAGAGAGAGAGAGTCCGTTGTTGCGTGAAATCGTAATACTGTGTTAAAATAGCCAGGCGGGATATGTCCAAAATGTAAGATAGAGAGCTTAAAAGAACGCCTATAGGCTGATAAAGAAAGACTATGAAGAAAGAATTTAAATAAAAGAATATGTTACGTTTTACAGAATTAATACTAAGAAGAAAAAATTTAGTCATTTTATAGGAGTCCGATGTCTCGTGAAATCATAATAATGTGTTAAAATAGCCAGGCGGAATATGTCCAAAATGTAAAATAGAGAGCTTAAAAGAACGCCTATAGGCTGATAAAGAAACTATCAAGAAATAATTTAAATAAAAGAATGTTACGTTTTAAAGAATTAAAACGAAAAAACTAAAAGGTTTTGTGGGGTTCCAAGGATATGAAAGCGAACTTCATAACACGTCGGCAGCTAGAGGCAATGTGTGACCATATGTTTCAGAACAAGGTTTGTGTGTATAAAACAGGTATACGCCCAACATAACAACTTCCTGTTACGCGGAATTTGATGGGCGTTTACACGGACCAATGATAGTGAAAATTTCATAAAGTTTTGTAAATACGTGGCTCAACAGGGGGTCAAAAAGTACATGATAGCTTTTAGCAGCTGTGATTCGGAAATGGTTTTGGGGGTGAAGTCTGAGTGAAGCCAACAGCTGGAACATACCAGCGGGGGTCCAAGCTATTTTGAAAGTCGGCAATTGGCTTGCATCATTTAACAAAGCCTAGAAAATAAACCAACAGTGTACAAAAGACCACAAAATAGCGTTGAAAAAAAAAAACAAAAAAAACAACGTAGCTAAAATACTGATGCGTTGTCTTTGAGTCTAAGGAATGGAGGCTTTTCAAAAACTGCTACCGTGAGGTTATTGACAATGTTCATCGATACAGCAATTTTGTAAGCTGGACTGGTGATTGTTCTGTGATTTGTGTAACAACCCTCAGATGTGTAAAAAACTGCTCATCAATGAACAATATGCATCAAGCAACATTACAGATGTTCAAATTGGTTTTCATTACACTTGTTGAACATTGGTATTGAACAAGCCGATAAAGTGTTTGAGGATTATCGGTTATGGAGTCCATGGACTTTGTGAAAACTAACCTGTGTGCAAGGTTCGACGCCACGGAGTTCTTGGAGGACGATAATGAAAACGTGCCCCCACCAACACAGTGTGTCTCTGATGACGAAGATTATGCGACAAACTTTGTGTAATTAACTTTACAAAATGTATAATCTAAAATGGTTTTAAAAAGTGTTTTAGGTTGTGTGTTTGTGTGTTTATATGTGTGTGTATATATACAGATTCAGCTGTAAATTACACTGGTACAGTATGGAACACATGGCTGGCTAAATGGCTGTAAGTCATCAAGGGTCTGAGCTATCGAACGAGCCCCAAACCATCACTCTGTTGCCAGATATGGAGTAGATGTGGATGGATCACTGCAAGGGTTATTTCTCCTGACTAATTTTCCTATAGAACTCTATGGGGAAAAAAGTCAGGAGAAACAACCCTTAAAGGGATCCATCCACATCTACTCCATATCTGGCCGCAGAGTGATGGTTTGGGGCTCGTTTGATACCTTAGACCCTTGATGACGTACAGCCATTTCGCCAGTCATGTGTTCCATACTGTACCAGCGTAATTTACAGCTGAATCTAGTCTCACCCCCCAATTCCCATAGAGATCAGTTCAAATGCAGAGAGGTTATAGTATCGCTTGTAACAGTACCTGAAAATAAGATATCGAGAGTCTTTTGATGTTGATTGGTCACAGAATTCAGGAAGTAACAGCATGCAAAGGATATGCGACCAAATATTAAATATGATACTTTAAAAATATGTTAAAGCAAAATATTCTAATTTTCTGAGACACTGAATTTGGGTTTTCATTAGCTGTAAGCCATAATCATCAAAATTACAATAAATAAAGGCTTGAAATATTTCACTCTATGTGCAATGAATCTATATAATATATGAGTTTCACTTTCTGAAATGAGTGACAAAAAATATTGAACTTTTTCACGATATTCTAATTTTTTGAGCTGCACCTGTATATATATATATATATATATATATATATATATCGCTATTATATTTGTATACATAATGTAGTACTGTTATTTTTGTTAACCATTCAAACATGTTAAATTCAAATCACGCCCCAAACATGAAGGGCCAATCAACCCTGTTCATAACTCTAAGGTTTCAAGGCATGGTTATAAGCTTGAGGAGGTCTTTAAAAGACGCTGTAAAAGACTGATTTCATACAGTCAGTACAAACCTCTTGACAAACATGTCTCAGGACTTAGACAAAATGTATGCACCCCTACAGGTGTCCGAGTGTTCAGAATCTTGGGAGACTGAGTATACAGCACACAATGACATACCGGTTACAGGGCCGTGGCTCGATGTCGAAACGAATGCTGAACTGAAGGCTGTGGACAATGAGTTATACGAGGGTTCATTCGAAATACAAAAATCTGAAAGACGGTTGTCTAACAAAGCCAATGGTTAAGCTTTTGAAAGCCATCATAGGAGGCCTTCTGGACTGCGCAATAGAAAAGCAACTGAGAAGTGAATGCCAAGGCTGTGAAGTTGATCACCCCAGTCAACTGAGACATAGTTGCATATTTGAAACGGACTCGCACTATTTTGCATATCACTTTGACAAATTCCTTTCCAAAGTGAAGAAACCGTGGTTAAGTCCTCTGCTTGTCAAAGCCATGAAATTGTTCTGTGTTAAACCAGACCCTGTGAGGATACAGGGTTCTATTGATACGCTTATTGCAGAAATTCGCAAGGAACCAAACATTCGTGACAAGTTGCATGAAATCCTGAGTGCGGACCTTGAACCGGCCAGCAAGAAGGCTTTTGCGGCGGTCAATACAGACTTCTGGGAGATCGATGGATCCATTGATGAGGACTTATGGTTCGAGCACTCTGAAGGTGTTCAGAACACCCAAAATATATTTGAATAAATTTCTTAAAAACATAAAAACATGTTAAATGTTGCCATATATGCATTTTTGTAATGTAACCTGAAATAAAAAATAATTTTTTTTTTTTAAAAACTGTTTTTTTTATATCGTGTTTCATTACTTCTATAGCCATAAGGATGGATGTTGAGAAGCGCCTGAAAGATGTTTATTATTCTCCAGAAAATCCTGGGGCTTACGGTGGTAAAAAGCGTTTGCAAAAAGGTCTTTGTGAAACAAAAGGTTTGAGCGTCTCAGACAAGAAAGTTGCTGATTGGTTAGCTGGTGAAGACGCTTACAATTTACACAAACCCATCAGAGTCAATTTCAAAAGAAACAGGGTTTTTGTGAGTAACATTGATTCACAATGGCAGATCGATTTAGTTGATTACATTACATTACATTACATTTATTTGGCAGACGCTTTTATCCAAAGCGACGTACAATTAGTGCATATTGAAGGTCTTAGACACAATCTATAAAGCAAATCCAACGAAGCACAACTTTCTCACAACATAGGAGCTATCGCTAGTAGTCAACAGAATACAGAATACAGTCGGCTATACATTCTAAGCTATGAAATAGCAAAACCAAATAGAAAATAAACAGCAAGAACATACTATATATATTTGGCCTTATATATGTAGTTAATCAAGGTGGAGTCTGAAAAAGTGCGTTTTCAGACCACGACGGAAAACAGACAGCGTTTCAGCAGAGCGCAACGGAGTGGGGAGTTCATTCCACCACTGGGGAGCTAGAGTGGAGAAGCTCCGCAGTCGGGACGAGCGAGTGCCGTTGACACGGAGGGAGGGAAGTGCAAGTTGCCCTGCACCAGCAGAGCGAAGTGGTCGAGCAGGAGTGTAGTGCTGGATCAAGTCCTGTAGGTAGGAGGGGCCTGACCTTTTGGCTGCAGTGTAGGCCAGGGTCAGAACTTTGAACCTGATCCTGGCCATGACTGGAAGCCAGTGGAGTGACCTCAGCAGGGGGGTGACGTGTGTGAACTTCGGGAGGTTGAACACAAGCCGAGCGGCCGCGTTCTGGACCAGTTGAAGGGGCAGAATTGCGCAGGCTGGCAGGCTTGCGAAAAGGGAGTTGCAGTAGTCCAGGCGTGAGGTGACCATGGTCTGGACAAGGAGCTGGGCAGAGTAGGTGGTCAGGTACGGCCGAATCCTCCTAATGTTGTACAGGAGGAACCTGCAGGACCGTGTCGTTGCCCTGATGTGCTCTCTGAAGTCCAGCTGGTCGTCCAGGACCACCCCCAGGTTTCTTGCAGAGCGGGAGGCGGTCACCATAGTTCCGTCGACGGTGATGGACAGGTCTAAAAGCGGGGATGTCTTGTGTGGCATGAAGAGCAGCTCAGTCTTGTCGAGGTTGAGCTTCAGGTGATGGCTAGACATCCACTCAGAGATGTCAGCCAGGCAAGCAGATATCCTCTCTTTAATCTGTGGGGTAGAGGGAGGGAAAGAGAGGTAGAGTTGAGTGTCATCAGCATAACAATGGTAGGAGAAGCCATGTGAATTAATGACCAAACCAAGAGACTTAGTGTAAATGGAGAACAGCAGAGGACCCAGTACAGATCCCTGCGGGACTCCTGTAGAAAGAGGATGAGGTGCAGAGATAGAGCCCTTCCATGAGACTTGGTAGGATCTATCTGTGAGATAAGAAGTAAACCAGAGAGAGCAGTTCCAGAGATGCCCATCTCAGCCAGTGTGGAGATCAGGAGTTTGTGGTTGACCGTATCAAATGCTGCAGACAGGTCAAGGAGAATCAGGACAGAGGAGAGGGAGGAGGCTCTAGCAGTGGCGAGTGCCTCGGTCACAGCCAGGAGTGCGGTTTCAGTTGAGTGGCCGGTTCTGAAGCCGGACTGATGAGGGTCGAGCAGGTTGTTCTGGTGGAGAAAAACAGACAGTTAGTTAAGGGCAGCGCGTTCAACAGCTTTTGACAAGAAGGGCAGGAGAGACACAGGACGATAATTTCTGACATCAGAGGGGTCCAAGCTAGGCTTCTTAAGGAGAGGGGTAACACGGGCAGTTTTGAAAACAGCAGGAACATAGCCAGAGGTTAAGGAGGTGTTAATAATGGAGGACAGATATGGAAGGACCTCACCGGATATAGATTGGAGGACTGCTGAAGGGATGGGGTCCAGTGGGCAGGTGGTTGCACGCTGGTGTGATACAAGTTCGAGTACATCTGTGTCCTCCAGAGTCTTAAAGGACAGAAATGTAGCAGTGGGTTCATTTAGGGGAATTTGGGGCGTTACCGGATGTGTGAAAGAGTTTCTGATCTTGGCTACCTTATCCTCAAAGTGGATCAGGAAGTCATCTGCAGAGAGGGAAGAGGGTGAGAGGGGTGGTGGAGGGATCAGCAGGGAAGAGAAGGTGGAAAAGAGTTTACGTAGGTTAGACACACATGCATTAATTTTTGACTGAAAAAATGAAATCTTAGCAGATGTGGTTGCTGATGTGAAGGCTGCCAGCAGAGTGTGATACGAAGCCAGATCATCTGGAGATCTGGACTTCCTCCACTTTATATGTCAAATGTATCTGAACATAATGACAATATTGTGGGGGATCCCTATGTCAGAGACACGGGGTAAATATTGGAAGTCCAGATGCGATAGCTGTGCAATCTGAAAATGTTCGAAAATATTTTAACAGCAGTGCATTCCTCCGCATATAGAAATGTGGGTCGTCTGAGCATACAACAATTGGTTTAAAGACAGACTGGACAGCATTGCGAACTGGAAGACTTGGAGAACTATATCGAAGAAGCCTACAATAGGATTTCTGCAATGGATACCACCATGGATACCACCAATACCCCGAGCTCCAAACGCACACGCCATTCTTCTACGGACACCGAAGGACTATCAGCATACTCAAACGAGGTCAGTGATATACTCCGCTCCATAAACGCTAATCTTACATCGCTCGACGCAAGGATATCACTGATCGAGATACTACATAAAGAATTCCAGTCACTCCGAGAGAGTCTGGAATTCAGCCAAGCCGAAATAATTACACTTACCCAAGAAAACCATACCCTGAAAAACTCCGTCAAAACACTCACAACCCAGATGACTGTTGTCGCCAAAGAAAACAAAGAAATTAAAGAAACTATTCTCGACATCCAATCCCGCTCTATGAGACAGAACCTGATATTTTCCGGAATCCCTGAACACACAGAAACCTCCTCCGAAGACCCAGAGAACGCCATTAAGGAATTCATGATCACTCACCTCAAGATTTCTCCGCAAAACGTTAAGGGCATAACTTTTCACCGCGTCCACCGCATCGGAGCAAAAAAACCAAACGCAATCCGTCCAAGACCCATTGTCGCTAACTTTGAACATTATAAACAGAAAGAACTGGTTAAGAGCAAGGGGAGGGAACTGAAAGGAACGAGCTACGGTATCAACGACCAGTTCCCCCGTGAAATTCAAGAAAGACGAAAAAATCTCTTCCCCATTCGAAAGCAGTACATCGCTCAGGGCAAACGTGCTATCATTACAGTCGACAAACTATACATAAACGGACAACTATACCGAGACTCAGAAGTCACTCCGTGGCTATGTTAAAACCCATTTAAACACCATCATACTGTAACCTAACACTCCACAAAGGATTTAAAGGGAATAGAATAAAATTATATATCTGAACAAACACCTACCTTTTACAATAACCACTTATAAATGCACCTTAACGTACCCAGGCTATTTAGCTAAGATATGCTACCTTTCTACCGTTATTTTGTGTTGCTTGTTTTATGTTTTAGTTTTGTTTTTTGTTTATTGTCGTTCAAATGTTACACCCCTAGTTACTTGCTTGCCTTTTACATGTTTACCCTCAATACTTTACTATCATCAAGATATGGAAATAATACTCAGACAGGTACATGTACACACATATGCTTTCACGCCGGATACACGCATGCATACATACACGCACACACACATTTACGCACATCATTATGGAAATTACTCTCTGTTGTGGTAATAAATACGCATGCCCCCTATAGGCACGCCACACACATACACATAATAAGATTCATTCACACGCATACACTCATTACAGACTTAAAATGCTATTTCAATGCCTCTGCTTAAATTTTTGAGCTGGAACGTGCGTGGCATCCGTTCGCAGGTGAAATTGACAAAAGTCTTTAATCACTTAGAGAAACTACAGGCAGATATATGTTTAATTCAAGAGACACATCTATCAGATCAAGACCTTCACAAACTTAAATCTTCACAATTCAATCAAATATTCTCAGCAACACTCAATACCAGACAAGGTGGCGTCTCTATACTAATCAATAAAAGAATTCCATTGATTCAAAACAATATCATAGCTGATCCCGATGGGCGATATATCATAATTAATGGCTCAATCCACAATAAGAACTTCACAATAGCAAACATTTATGGCCCAAATAACGATGATTCATCCTTTTTTCACAATTTCTTTTCATCAATAACAGACACAGCAGACTCAACCCTCATAATTGGAGGTGACTTTAACACTGTCATTAACCCATTAATAGACCGCTCAAGCTCCTCTGGAAATTCAAGAAATTGGCATTCTACTGAAACAATAAAACAATATATGAATGAGCTTGGCCTTGTCGATTGTTGGCGACTTAAAAACCCATCAGTAAAAGAATACTCATACTTTTCTCCTCTCCATCAATCATTTTCCCGTATAGACTTTTTCTTGACTTCTAATTCACTTATATTAGAAATTTGTGACACAAAAATTCACCCGATTATAATCAGCGATCATGCACCCATCTCAATCAATTTAACTAATGTACCTTTCATCAAACCTCCCACTAGATGGCGATTTAATACCTCACTTCTCAAAGACCCCGATTTTGATATTTTTTTCAAGAAAGAGTGGGCATCCTTCATGGAAATAAATGACTCTCCAGAAATTTCGGCATCTCTACTCTGGCAAACAAGCAAAGCAGTAATTAGAGGTTCAATCATATCATATTCATCATATAAAAAGAAAAAGGAGCAAGAACTAGAAAATAACCTAGAATCAAAAATTAAACATTTAACTAACATCCAAGCGAATAACTCAAATGAGAACCATCTGGATGAATTAAGAACCCTTAAATCAAAACTAAATGACATCATAAACAGGAAGACACAATTCATTATGCAAAGACTCAGGTATAGCAACTTTGAAAATGGCAATAAATCTGGAAAATATTTGGCAAATCAATTGAAGCACAACAAAGAAAAATCCATTATCCCAGTCATTAAAGATTCAGCAGGGAAATCCAGGTACACACCACAAGAAATAAATAGCACCTTCCGTACATTTTATAGTAAATTATACTCATGTAATATTGAACCAACACCAACAGAAATTAACTCATTTTTTAATAACCTAGACATCCCCAGATTAACTATTGAACAAGCTGAAAGATTAGATGCAGAACTAACAATAAATGAATTTCATAAATCACTCATCAAAATGCCAAACAATAAAGCCCCAGGACCTGAGGGTTTCCCTGCTGAATTCTATAAACACTTCTGGCCCACAATTTCACCACTGTTCATTAGACTGATATCTGAAATAGAACACACTTCCATTATCCCTCCACATTTGAACACAGCACTGATAACGCTACTCTTGAAACCTGGAAAAGACCCAACCCTACCCTCTAGCTATCGCCCCCTATCACTCATAAATACAGATATCAAGATCATTAGTAAAACATTAGCAGCACGAATAGAAACAGTCACCCCCTTCATAATACACCCAGATCAAACCGGGTTTATCAAGGGAAGAAATTCATCAGACAGTATGCGCCGACTTTTTAACTTAATAACTCTATCTCAACAGAAAGACACCAAAACAATAATAATTTCACTAGATGCAGAAAAGGCTTTTGATAAAGTAAATTGGAATTTTCTATTCACTACACTACAAATATTTGGTTTTGGAGAGTCATTTATTAATTGGATCAAGGTACTCTACAATTCACCCATGGCCACTGTCACTACTAACGGATTAACATCACCCACCTTTAAACTGCACCGGGGGACCAGGCAAGGATGCCCACTTTCACCATCATTATTCGCCATTTTCATTGAACCACTAGCAGCTGCTATCCGCCAAAATGTTAAAATCAAAGGAATCGAAACCACCAATATCCAGCACAAGATTAGTTTGTATGCCGATGATGTGTTACTTTACCTACAGGACCCACAAAATTCTATGATAGAAACCATTAATCTCATAAATAAATTCTCGCAGATCTCAGACTACACTTTAAACTGGTCCAAATCCACCATACTGCCTTTAACTAAGAATGCTTGGAGTACTGCAACTCAGGATGCTTACAGTCACTTCTCCATTGGCAACATTAAATACCTAGGCATTAACATTTCCCCCAGGCTGTCAGATCTGTTTCAATTAAACTTCAGCCCACTACTCAAAACAATAGAAGATGATCTTAAACGCTGGATGAATCTACCCATTTCAATAATGGGAAGAATCGCAAAATCAACTATATCTTCAAAATGATCCAAGAATAAAACTTGCCACATTACAAAAAAAGAAATCACAAGGAGGATTAGAAGCACCACATTTTTACAATTATTACATCGCAAATCAAATACAATATATTATCAAATGGATTCACCCTGACGAACAAAGCAACCCCTGGTTAGAAATTGAACAGATAGACTGTAAAAACATTCCCTTATCTGACTTACCATTCATAAGCCCCATCATTAAACAACATCACTGTTTCAAAAACATCACAATAGCAACGACTCTGACAGCCTGGTGGAAAATACACAAAATTATAAAATCTCCCCTAGCACCTTGCAAGTACACACCAATTTCACTTCACTTCCTTGCCTGGAAACAGAAAGGTATTACACATCTCCATCAACTCTTCCAAGACAATAAATTCATAACTTTTGCGGATCTGACCCAGAGGTGTGGAGTTGGAAGGGAACACTATCTCGAGTACCTACAACTAAAATCCATAATTAAATCCAAAATCAATATTACCCATAATACTCTTCAGACCCCAACATTAATAGAAGAATTTTATAAAATATTACCTCCAAAAAAAAAAAACCTCTCCAAAATATATAAGCTCCTCTCCAGTATTGATACTTCAATTTCATTACCAACAACAAAATGGGAAAGAGATTTGTTGGCCCCTCCTGACCCGGACTTCTGGTCTCAGATCTGCCAAACCACATTTTCAATGACTAACAATACTAACCTTCAGCTTATTCAGTATAAAATAATTCACAGAGCGCACATCACCGAACACACCATGTACAAAATGGGATTTTCAAACACAGACACATGCTTACAATGCACCCTTGACACATCTGACAACTACCTTCACGCCACATGGCTTTGTCCACCTGTACACCACTTCTGGACAAAAGTAAACAATAGGATTTCCCTCATTTTGAGTTGCAGTATTCCACTTCTACCATCTCTATGCCTCCTTGGTGACCTTTCATCTGTTATAATACCAATATCACAAATAAAACCATTACTTGTCGCTTTAACAATAGCCAAGAAAACCATCCTCCTCAACTGGAAATTCAGAAAAAAGTTAAATATTACACAATGGCTAGACCTCCTAACAGAATACATTTCAATGGAAAAAACTTCATATATTCAAAATAACCAGATATCTTCCTTCATAACAATATGGACCCCATTCATAACTGCACTTAATCTGTAATTTGAATTGCTCCTGTGAAGGGATGACTCGCACACATACCAATAAACACACACTCTATCACACATATGCACACACACTCACAACTCCACAACTTCACAACATCATCTTAACATCATCATCATCACTATTTACACTCATTCATCACTTTGATTAAATGTAAACCTGACCTCTCCACACACACTCACATTTGCACTTGCATGCACACACAAACAAATGTCATTCCTTTTTTTATTTTTTATTATTTGTATTACCATCAGCAATGGTCAAAACACACCCATGTTTCTTTCTGGTCGTTTGTTTGTTTGTTTTTTGTTTTTTTGGTTGTTTTCTTTTTTTTAGTTTTTTGTTTCTGTCCTTTGCCTTGGTTTTGTTTTGTTCTGTTTTCATCAGGTCTGATTATTTCTTGACTTGTTATCTCCTCTGTCCTGTCCTTCAACACCATGTTATGTACTGTTTTACACCTGTATTGCTATCACTCATGTTTGTTTTGTTTACTTAACCCCCCTCAAAGAGACTTCACAATGTTTTTCTCCCCTTTTTTCTCCTTAAGAATTAAAAAAAAAATGAAAATGTTCGAAAAAAAACACCACTAAAACGGTGGTATGGGTATGTGTTCTTAAAAACAAGACAGGTGCCGAAGTGCTCAGGGCTTTTCAAGGAGTTCTCGCAAAAGGCAGAAGACCTAAGAAAATACAGACTGATAAAGGTAAAGAGTTTTTCAATAAAATGTTTCAAAGTCTGATGAAACGAAACAAAATAATACACTTTGCCACAGACAACGAAGATGTGAAAGCATCGGTGGTTGAATTTTTCAATAGAACGTTGAAAAGAAGAATGTGGCGTTATTTTACAGCACACAACACGAGACGCTATATAGATGTTGTACAGGCTTTGGTCCAGGGGTACAATAACAGCTATCACAGCATGATTAAAATTAAACCCGTTGAAGTAAACAAAGATGATGTTTTGTGTTTAAAAATATGTATGGCCTCTTTCCAAAAAAGATCTAAAAAGTTTAAGTTTGAGGAGGGTGACACAGTCAGAGTTTCCAAAGTACGTGGGAAGTTTGCAAAAGGATACGAGCAAACATATACAGATGAATATTCACGGTTACTGAAAGGGTTCACAGAATACCTCCTGTATATAGATTGAAGGATTATGATGGTGCGAACATTGACGGGACATTTTATGAGGCTGAATTACAAAAAGTTATAGTGGGAAAAGACAAAACTTATAAGGTCGAAAAAATTGTTGTTGAGAAAAAGCACAATAGACATAAGCTCGTTTTAGTAAAATGGATCGGATGGCCTGAAAAGTTCAACAGTTGGATCCCCGCAAGTCTTGTTGTCGATCTCTAAAAGAGTAGAAAAGCTTACAGTCCAGAATCGTCAAGAATACATAATCCCTGATCAAGATGGGTAATATACGTCTGGAGATGAGATTCAGAAACCCACTACCCAGAACTGTTCATTTAATTGTTTACGCGTGCTTCGACAATATTATTGAAGTGAACCAGAGGAGGAATGTTGTTGTATGATTATTATTAACCATGAACACCAGAGAACTAACTGCTATTTTGAGTAACAGTCCTTACACAGTAAATTACTTTTATGGAACTGTAGCCTGCGATGAGCTACTGGATAATAAACTAAATAATTTACCCGCCTTGTACATTGTGAATACACACCCTTGAAATAAGCCTGGAGAACACTGGTTGGCATTGTATGTGTGTGCGGATAAAACTGGCGAATTTTTCGACTCCTATGGCAATCCTCCAGAATACATTTACTTCCCAGATAGCATCAACACTTTTCTGCAAAAGAACTGTACAAGGGTTGTTTACAACACGGTACAGGTGCAAGACCCGCTCAGCGCAAAGTGTGGACAGCATTATTTTATCTACACAACAGGGCCAAAGGGGTTCCGTTTAGCCAAATTTGTATTTGGTGTTTTTTTGTGTCGATTTATCTTGTTGCGCACATTTTGATGAGGGATGACAGAAAGAGGCATATTAAGTATACATTCACCCCAACCCCTGGGCCTTCTATTTTCAGAAATCTTGTGAGGGGCTGTTATGTTCTTTATTAGGTCCAACATATGCAAACCACTTACAACCGTATCTTTAAACACAAACTCCCCTTCATCGTTCCACGTTACATTTCCTGATTTAGAAATTTTATCCAATACGTACGCGGAATTTTTCCGGCTTCTAGGGGCTACACTTTGTACGGCATCTTCGGGCTGTCTCAGGTCTGACATTATCGCGAACCTTGTAGTATATTAAAAGGAATAATCCTTTCACCGCCCTGTCGGGAGAGGTCAGGACCATTCCACTACAAGTAATACAAACTTTCTTCCAAATAGACACTACATTCCAGAGTTTGATAAAACGTAATTTATTGTAAATAGATTTGCATGAATATACATACCCAGGCTGATCGGCTGAACATACATATGTTAAAACACTCTCAATCATACGGTCCAGTCTAAGTCCGTCAATTTCATGCTCACCCACAAGACGTAAAAACAGGTCCCTGAATGACAGAGACAAAACACTCACAACCCAGATGACTGTTGTCGCCAAAGAAAACAAAGAAATTAAAGAAACTATTCTCGACATCCAATCCCGCTCTATGAGACAGAACCTGATATTTTCCGGAATCCCTGAACACACAGAAACCTCCTCCGAAGACCCAGAGAACGCCATTAAGGAATTCATGATCACTCACCTCAAGATTTCTCCGCAAAACGTTAAGGGCATAACTTTTCACCGCGTCCACCGCATCGGAGCAAAAAAACCAAACGCAATCCGTCCAAGACCCATTGTCGCTAACTTTGAACATTATAAACAGAAAGAACTGGTTAAGAGCAAGGGGAGGGAACTGAAAGGAACGAGCTACGGTATCAACGACCAGTTCCCCCGTGAAATTCAAGAAAGACGAAAAAATCTCTTCCCCATTCGAAAGCAGTACATCGCTCAGGGCAAACGTGCTATCATTACAGTCGACAAACTATACATAAACGGACAACTATACCGAGACTCAGAAGTCACTCCGTGGCTATGTTAAAACCCATTTAAACACCATCATACTGTAACCTAACACTCCACAAAGGATTTAAAGGGAATAGAATAAAATTATATATCTGAACAAACACCTACCTTTTACAATAACCACTTATAAATGCACCTTAACGTACCCAGGCTATTTAGCTAAGATATGCTACCTTTCTACCGTTATTTTGTGTTGCTTGTTTTATGTTTTAGTTTTGTTTTTTGTTTATTGTCGTTCAAATGTTACACCCCTAGTTACTTGCTTGCCTTTTACATGTTTACCCTCAATACTTTACTATCATCAAGATATGGAAATAATACTCAGACAGGTACATGTACACACATATGCTTTCACGCCGGATACACGCATGCATACATACACGCACACACACATTTACGCACATCATTATGGAAATTACTCTCTGTTGTGGTAATAAATACGCATGCCCCCTATAGGCACGCCACACACATACACATAATAAGATTCATTCACACGCATACACTCATTACAGACTTAAAATGCTATTTCAATGCCTCTGCTTAAATTTTTGAGCTGGAACGTGCGTGGCATCCGTTCGCAGGTGAAATTGACAAAAGTCTTTAATCACTTAGAGAAACTACAGGCAGATATATGTTTAATTCAAGAGACACATCTATCAGATCAAGACCTTCACAAACTTAAATCTTCACAATTCAATCAAATATTCTCAGCAACACTCAATACCAGACAAGGTGGCGTCTCTATACTAATCAATAAAAGAATTCCATTGATTCAAAACAATATCATAGCTGATCCCGATGGGCGATATATCATAATTAATGGCTCAATCCACAATAAGAACTTCACAATAGCAAACATTTATGGCCCAAATAACGATGATTCATCCTTTTTTCACAATTTCTTTTCATCAATAACAGACACAGCAGACTCAACCCTCATAATTGGAGGTGACTTTAACACTGTCATTAACCCATTAATAGACCGCTCAAGCTCCTCTGGAAATTCAAGAAATTGGCATTCTACTGAAACAATAAAACAATATATGAATGAGCTTGGCCTTGTCGATTGTTGGCGACTTAAAAACCCATCAGTAAAAGAATACTCATACTTTTCTCCTCTCCATCAATCATTTTCCCGTATAGACTTTTTCTTGACTTCTAATTCACTTATATTAGAAATTTGTGACACAAAAATTCACCCGATTATAATCAGCGATCATGCACCCATCTCAATCAATTTAACTAATGTACCTTTCATCAAACCTCCCACTAGATGGCGATTTAATACCTCACTTCTCAAAGACCCCGATTTTGATATTTTTTTCAAGAAAGAGTGGGCATCCTTCATGGAAATAAATGACTCTCCAGAAATTTCGGCATCTCTACTCTGGCAAACAAGCAAAGCAGTAATTAGAGGTTCAATCATATCATATTCATCATATAAAAAGAAAAAGGAGCAAGAACTAGAAAATAACCTAGAATCAAAAATTAAACATTTAACTAACATCCAAGCGAATAACTCAAATGAGAACCATCTGGATGAATTAAGAACCCTTAAATCAAAACTAAATGACATCATAAACAGGAAGACACAATTCATTATGCAAAGACTCAGGTATAGCAACTTTGAAAATGGCAATAAATCTGGAAAATATTTGGCAAATCAATTGAAGCACAACAAAGAAAAATCCATTATCCCAGTCATTAAAGATTCAGCAGGGAAATCCAGGTACACACCACAAGAAATAAATAGCACCTTCCGTACATTTTATAGTAAATTATACTCATGTAATATTGAACCAACACCAACAGAAATTAACTCATTTTTTAATAACCTAGACATCCCCAGATTAACTATTGAACAAGCTGAAAGATTAGATGCAGAACTAACAATAAATGAATTTCATAAATCACTCATCAAAATGCCAAACAATAAAGCCCCAGGACCTGAGGGTTTCCCTGCTGAATTCTATAAACACTTCTGGCCCACAATTTCACCACTGTTCATTAGACTGATATCTGAAATAGAACACACTTCCATTATCCCTCCACATTTGAACACAGCACTGATAACGCTACTCTTGAAACCTGGAAAAGACCCAACCCTACCCTCTAGCTATCGCCCCCTATCACTCATAAATACAGATATCAAGATCATTAGTAAAACATTAGCAGCACGAATAGAAACAGTCACCCCCTTCATAATACACCCAGATCAAACCGGGTTTATCAAGGGAAGAAATTCATCAGACAGTATGCGCCGACTTTTTAACTTAATAACTCTATCTCAACAGAAAGACACCAAAACAATAATAATTTCACTAGATGCAGAAAAGGCTTTTGATAAAGTAAATTGGAATTTTCTATTCACTACACTACAAATATTTGGTTTTGGAGAGTCATTTATTAATTGGATCAAGGTACTCTACAATTCACCCATGGCCACTGTCACTACTAACGGATTAACATCACCCACCTTTAAACTGCACCGGGGGACCAGGCAAGGATGCCCACTTTCACCATCATTATTCGCCATTTTCATTGAACCACTAGCAGCTGCTATCCGCCAAAATGTTAAAATCAAAGGAATCGAAACCACCAATATCCAGCACAAGATTAGTTTGTATGCCGATGATGTGTTACTTTACCTACAGGACCCACAAAATTCTATGATAGAAACCATTAATCTCATAAATAAATTCTCGCAGATCTCAGACTACACTTTAAACTGGTCCAAATCCACCATACTGCCTTTAACTAAGAATGCTTGGAGTACTGCAACTCAGGATGCTTACAGTCACTTCTCCATTGGCAACATTAAATACCTAGGCATTAACATTTCCCCCAGGCTGTCAGATCTGTTTCAATTAAACTTCAGCCCACTACTCAAAACAATAGAAGATGATCTTAAACGCTGGATGAATCTACCCATTTCAATAATGGGAAGAATCGCAAAATCAACTATATCTTCAAAATGATCCAAGAATAAAACTTGCCACATTACAAAAAAAGAAATCACAAGGAGGATTAGAAGCACCACATTTTTACAATTATTACATCGCAAATCAAATACAATATATTATCAAATGGATTCACCCTGACGAACAAAGCAACCCCTGGTTAGAAATTGAACAGATAGACTGTAAAAACATTCCCTTATCTGACTTACCATTCATAAGCCCCATCATTAAACAACATCACTGTTTCAAAAACATCACAATAGCAACGACTCTGACAGCCTGGTGGAAAATACACAAAATTATAAAATCTCCCCTAGCACCTTGCAAGTACACACCAATTTCACTTCACTTCCTTGCCTGGAAACAGAAAGGTATTACACATCTCCATCAACTCTTCCAAGACAATAAATTCATAACTTTTGCGGATCTGACCCAGAGGTGTGGAGTTGGAAGGGAACACTATCTCGAGTACCTACAACTAAAATCCATAATTAAATCCAAAATCAATATTACCCATAATACTCTTCAGACCCCAACATTAATAGAAGAATTTTATAAAATATTACCTCCAAAAAAAAAAAACCTCTCCAAAATATATAAGCTCCTCTCCAGTATTGATACTTCAATTTCATTACCAACAACAAAATGGGAAAGAGATTTGTTGGCCCCTCCTGACCCGGACTTCTGGTCTCAGATCTGCCAAACCACATTTTCAATGACTAACAATACTAACCTTCAGCTTATTCAGTATAAAATAATTCACAGAGCGCACATCACCGAACACACCATGTACAAAATGGGATTTTCAAACACAGACACATGCTTACAATGCACCCTTGACACATCTGACAACTACCTTCACGCCACATGGCTTTGTCCACCTGTACACCACTTCTGGACAAAAGTAAACAATAGGATTTCCCTCATTTTGAGTTGCAGTATTCCACTTCTACCATCTCTATGCCTCCTTGGTGACCTTTCATCTGTTATAATACCAATATCACAAATAAAACCATTACTTGTCGCTTTAACAATAGCCAAGAAAACCATCCTCCTCAACTGGAAATTCAGAAAAAAGTTAAATATTACACAATGGCTAGACCTCCTAACAGAATACATTTCAATGGAAAAAACTTCATATATTCAAAATAACCAGATATCTTCCTTCATAACAATATGGACCCCATTCATAACTGCACTTAATCTGTAATTTGAATTGCTCCTGTGAAGGGATGACTCGCACACATACCAATAAACACACACTCTATCACACATATGCACACACACTCACAACTCCACAACTTCACAACATCATCTTAACATCATCATCATCACTATTTACACTCATTCATCACTTTGATTAAATGTAAACCTGACCTCTCCACACACACTCACATTTGCACTTGCATGCACACACAAACAAATGTCATTCCTTTTTTTATTTTTTATTATTTGTATTACCATCAGCAATGGTCAAAACACACCCATGTTTCTTTCTGGTCGTTTGTTTGTTTGTTTTTTGTTTTTTTGGTTGTTTTCTTTTTTTTAGTTTTTTGTTTCTGTCCTTTGCCTTGGTTTTGTTTTGTTCTGTTTTCATCAGGTCTGATTATTTCTTGACTTGTTATCTCCTCTGTCCTGTCCTTCAACACCATGTTATGTACTGTTTTACACCTGTATTGCTATCACTCATGTTTGTTTTGTTTACTTAACCCCCCTCAAAGAGACTTCACAATGTTTTTCTCCCCTTTTTTCTCCTTAAGAATTAAAAAAAAAATGAAAATGTTCGAAAAAAAACACCACTAAAACGGTGGTATGGGTATGTGTTCTTAAAAACAAGACAGGTGCCGAAGTGCTCAGGGCTTTTCAAGGAGTTCTCGCAAAAGGCAGAAGACCTAAGAAAATACAGACTGATAAAGGTAAAGAGTTTTTCAATAAAATGTTTCAAAGTCTGATGAAACGAAACAAAATAATACACTTTGCCACAGACAACGAAGATGTGAAAGCATCGGTGGTTGAATTTTTCAATAGAACGTTGAAAAGAAGAATGTGGCGTTATTTTACAGCACACAACACGAGACGCTATATAGATGTTGTACAGGCTTTGGTCCAGGGGTACAATAACAGCTATCACAGCATGATTAAAATTAAACCCGTTGAAGTAAACAAAGATGATGTTTTGTGTTTAAAAATATGTATGGCCTCTTTCCAAAAAAGATCTAAAAAGTTTAAGTTTGAGGAGGGTGACACAGTCAGAGTTTCCAAAGTACGTGGGAAGTTTGCAAAAGGATACGAGCAAACATATACAGATGAATATTCACGGTTACTGAAAGGGTTCACAGAATACCTCCTGTATATAGATTGAAGGATTATGATGGTGCGAACATTGACGGGACATTTTATGAGGCTGAATTACAAAAAGTTATAGTGGGAAAAGACAAAACTTATAAGGTCGAAAAAATTGTTGTTGAGAAAAAGCACAATAGACATAAGCTCGTTTTAGTAAAATGGATCGGATGGCCTGAAAAGTTCAACAGTTGGATCCCCGCAAGTCTTGTTGTCGATCTCTAAAAGAGTAGAAAAGCTTACAGTCCAGAATCGTCAAGAATACATAATCCCTGATCAAGATGGGTAATATACGTCTGGAGATGAGATTCAGAAACCCACTACCCAGAACTGTTCATTTAATTGTTTACGCGTGCTTCGACAATATTATTGAAGTGAACCAGAGGAGGAATGTTGTTGTATGATTATTATTAACCATGAACACCAGAGAACTAACTGCTATTTTGAGTAACAGTCCTTACACAGTAAATTACTTTTATGGAACTGTAGCCTGCGATGAGCTACTGGATAATAAACTAAATAATTTACCCGCCTTGTACATTGTGAATACACACCCTTGAAATAAGCCTGGAGAACACTGGTTGGCATTGTATGTGTGTGCGGATAAAACTGGCGAATTTTTCGACTCCTATGGCAATCCTCCAGAATACATTTACTTCCCAGATAGCATCAACACTTTTCTGCAAAAGAACTGTACAAGGGTTGTTTACAACACGGTACAGGTGCAAGACCCGCTCAGCGCAAAGTGTGGACAGCATTATTTTATCTACACAACAGGGCCAAAGGGGTTCCGTTTAGCCAAATTTGTATTTGGTGTTTTTTTGTGTCGATTTATCTTGTTGCGCACATTTTGATGAGGGATGACAGAAAGAGGCATATTAAGTATACATTCACCCCAACCCCTGGGCCTTCTATTTTCAGAAATCTTGTGAGGGGCTGTTATGTTCTTTATTAGGTCCAACATATGCAAACCACTTACAACCGTATCTTTAAACACAAACTCCCCTTCATCGTTCCACGTTACATTTCCTGATTTAGAAATTTTATCCAATACGTACGCGGAATTTTTCCGGCTTCTAGGGGCTACACTTTGTACGGCATCTTCGGGCTGTCTCAGGTCTGACATTATCGCGAACCTTGTAGTATATTAAAAGGAATAATCCTTTCACCGCCCTGTCGGGAGAGGTCAGGACCATTCCACTACAAGTAATACAAACTTTCTTCCAAATAGACACTACATTCCAGAGTTTGATAAAACGTAATTTATTGTAAATAGATTTGCATGAATATACATACCCAGGCTGATCGGCTGAACATACATATGTTAAAACACTCTCAATCATACGGTCCAGTCTAAGTCCGTCAATTTCATGCTCACCCACAAGACGTAAAAACAGGTCCCTGAATGACAGAGACAAAACACTCACAACCCAGATGACTGTTGTCGCCAAAGAAAACAAAGAAATTAAAGAAACTATTCTCGACATCCAATCCCGCTCTATGAGACAGAACCTGATATTTTCCGGAATCCCTGAACACACAGAAACCTCCTCCGAAGACCCAGAGAACGCCATTAAGGAATTCACGATCACTCACCTCAAGATTTCTCCGCAAAACGTTAAGGGCATAACTTTTCACCGCCTCCACCGCATCGGAGCAAAAAAAACAAACGCAATCCGTCCAAGACCCATTGTCGCTAACTTTGAACATTATAAACAGAAAGAACTGGTTAAGAGCAAGGGGAGGGAACTGAAAGGAACGAGCTACGGTATCAACGACCAGTTCCCCCGTGAAATTCAAGAAAGACGAAAAAATCTCTTCCCCATTCGAAAGCAGTACATCGCTCAGGGCAAACGTGCTATCATTACAGTCGACAAACTATACATAAACGGACAACTATACCGAGACTCAGAAGTCACTCCGTGGCTATGTTAAAACCCATTTAAACACCATCATACTGTAACCTAACACTCCACAAAGGATTTAAAGGGAATAGAATAAAATTATATATCTGAACAAACACCTACCTTTTACAATAACCACTTATAAATGCACCTTAACGTACCCAGGCTATTTAGCTAAGATATGCTACCTTTCTACCGTTATTTTGTGTTGCTTGTTTTATGTTTTAGTTTTGTTTTTTGTTTATTGTCATTCAAATGTTACACCCCTAGTTACTTGCTTGCCTTTTACATGTTTACCCTCAATACTTTACTATCATCAAGATATGGAAATAATACTCAGACAGGTACATGTACACACATATGCTTTCACGCCGGATACACGCATGCATACATACACGCACACACACATTTACGCACATCATTATGGAAATTACTCTCTGTTGTGGTAATAAATAGGCATGCCCCCTATAGGCACGCCACACACATACACATAATAAGATTCATTCACACGCATACACTCATTACAGACTTAAAATGCTATTTCAATGCCTCTGCTTACATTTTTGAGCTGGAACGTGCGTGGCATCCGTTCGCAGGTGAAATTGACAAAAGTCTTTAATCACTTAGAGAAACTACAGGCAGATATATGTTTAATTCAAGAGACACATCTATCAGATCAAGACCTTCACAAACTTAAATCTTCACAATTCAATCAAATATTCTCAGCAACACTCAATACCAGACAAGGTGGCGTCTCTATACTAATCAATAAAAGAATTCCATTGATTCAAAACAATATCATAGCTGATCCCGATGGGCGATATATCATAATTAATGGCTCAATCCACAATAATAACTTCACAATAGCAAACATTTATGGCCCAAATAACGATGATTCATCCTTTTTTCACAATTTCTTTTCATCAATAACAGACACAGCAGACTCAACCCTCATAATTGGAGGTGACTTTAACACTGTCATTAACCCATTAATAGACCGCTCAAGCTCCTCTGGAAATTCAAGAAATTGGCATTCTACTGAAACAATAAAACAATATATGAATGAGCTTGGCCTTGTCGATTGTTGGCGACTTAAAAACCCATCAGTAAAAGAATACTCATACTTTTCTCCTCTCCATCAATCATTTTCCCGTATAGACTTTTTCTTGACTTCTAATTCACTTATATTAGAAATTTGTGACACAAAAATTCACCCGATTATAATCAGCGATCATGCACCCATCTCAATCAATTTAACTAATGTACCTTTCATCAAACCTCCCACTAGATGGCGATTTAATACCTCACTTCTCAAAGACCCCGATTTTGATATTTTTTTCAAGAAAGAGTGGGCATCCTTCATGGAAATAAATGACTCTCCAGAAATTTCGGCATCTCTACTCTGGCAAACAAGCAAAGCAGTAATTAGAGGTTCAATCATATCATATTCATCATATAAAAAGAAAAAGGAGCAAGAACTAGAAAATAACCTAGAATCAAAAATTCAACATTTAACTAACATCCAAGCGAATAACTCAAATGAGAACCATCTGGATGAATTAAGAACCCTTAAATCAAAACTAAATTACATCATAAACAGGAAGACACAATTCATTATGCAGAGACTCAGGTATAGCAACTTTGAAAATGGCAATAAATCAGGAAAATATTTGGCAAATCAATTGAAGCACAACAAAGAAAAATCCATTATCCCAGTCATTAAAGATTCAGCAGGGAAATCCAGGTACACACCACAAGAAATAAATAGCACCTTCCGTACATTTTATAGTAAATTATACTCATGTGATATTGAACCAACACCAACAGAAATTAACTCATTTTTTAATAACCTAGACATCCCCAGATTAACTATTGAACAAGCTGAAAGATTAGATGCAGAACTAACAATAAATGAATTTCATAAATCACTCATCAAAATGCCAAACAATAAAGCCCCAGGACCTGACGGTTTCCCTGCTGAATTCTATAAACACTTCTGGCCCACAATTTCACCACTGTTCATTAGACTGATATCTGAAATAGAACACACTTCCATTATCCCTCCACATTTGAACACAGCACTGATAACGCTACTCTTGAAACCTGGAAAAGACCCAACCCTACCCTCTAGCTATCGCCCCCTATCACTCATAAATACAGATATCAAGATCATTAGTAAAACATTAGCAGCACGAATAGAAACAGTCACCCCCTTCATAATACACCCAGATCAAACCGGTTTTATCAAGGGAAGAAATTCATCAGACAGTATGCGCCGACTTTTTAACTTAATAACTCTATCTCAACAGAAAGACACCAAAACAATAATAATTTCACTAGATGCAGAAAAGGCTTTTGATAAAGTAAATTGAATTTTCTATTCACTACACTACAAATATTTGGTTTTGGAGAGTCATTTATTAATTGGATCAAGGTACTCTACAATTCACCCATGGCCACTGTCACTACTAACGGATTAACATCACCCACCTTTAAACTGCACCGGGGGACCAGGCAAGGATGCCCACTTTCACCATCATTATTCGCCATTTTCATTGAACCACTAGCAGCTGCTATCCGCCAAAATGTTAAAATCAAAGGAATCGAAACCACCAATATCCAGCACAAGATTAGTTTGTATGCCGATGATGTGTTACTTTACCTACAGGACCCACAAAATTCTATGATAGAAACCATTAATCTCATAAATAAATTCTCGCAGATCTCAGACTACACTTTAAACTGGTCCAAATCCACCATACTGCCTTTAACTAAGAATGCTTGGAGTACTGCAACTCAGGATGCTTACAGTCACTTCTCCATTGGCAACATTAAATACCTAGGCATTAACATTTCCCCCAGGCTGTCAGATCTGTTTCAATTAAACTTCAGCCCACTACTCAAAACAATAGAAGATGATCTTAAACGCTGGATGAATCTACCCATTTCAATAATGGGAAGAATCGCAACCATAAAAATGACTGTTCTACCCAAAATCAACTATATCTTCAAAATGATCCCTATTATTCCAACTACAATTTGGTTCCAATCATTAAACTCAATAATAACAACATTTTACTGGAAAAATAAAAAACCAAGAATAAAACTTGCCACATTACAAAAAAAGAAATCACAAGGAGGATTAGAAGCACCACATTTTTACAATTATTACATCGCAAATCAAATACAATATATTATCAAATGGATTCACCCTGACGAACAAAGCAACCCCTGGTTAGAAATTGAACAGATAGACTGTAAAAACATTCCCTTATCTGACTTACCATTCATAAGCCCCATCATTAAACAACATCACTGTTTCAAAAACATCACAATAGCAACGACTCTGACAGCCTGGTGGAAAATACACAAAATTATAAAATCTCCCCTAGCACCTTGCAAGTACACACCAATTTGGAATAACCCCGACTTCAAAATAAACAGAGCACCACTTCACTTCCTTGCCTGGAAACAGAAAGGTATTACACATCTCCATCACCTCTTCCAAGACAATAAATTCATAACTTTTGCGGATCTGACCCAGAGGTGTGGAGTTGGAAGGGAACACTATCTCGAGTACCTACAACTAAAATCCATAATTAAATCCAAAATCAATATTACCCATAATACTCTTCAGACCCCAACATTAATAGAAGAATTTTATAAAATATTACCTCCAAAAAAAAAAAACCTCTCCAAAATATATAAGCTCCTCTCCAGTATTGATACTTCAATTTCATTACCAACAACAAAATGGGAAAGAGATTTGTTGGCCCCTCCTGACCCGGACTTCTGGTCTCAGATCTGCCAAACCACATTTTCAATGACTAACAATACTAACCTTCAGCTTATTCAGTATAAAATAATTCACAGAGCGCACATCACCGAACACACCATGTACAAAATGGGATTTTCAAACACAGACACATGCTTACAATGCACCCTTGACACGCGCACGCACGCACACACACTCACAACTCCACAACTTCACAACATCATCTTAACATCATCATCATCACTATTTACACTCATTCATCACTTTGATTAAATGTAAACCTGACCTCTCCACACACACTCACATTTGCACTTGCATGCACACACAAACAAATGTCATTCCTTTTTTTTTTTTCTCTTATTTGTATTACCATCAGCAATGGTCAAAACACACCCATGTTTCTTTCTGGTCGTTTGTTTGTTTGTTTTTTGTTTTTTTGGTTGTTTTCTTTTTTTTTGTTTTTTGTTTCTGTCCTTTGCCTTGGTTTTGTTTTGTTCTGTTTTCATCAGGTCTGATTATTTCTTGACTTGTTATCTCCTCTGTCCTGTCCTTCAACACCATGTTATGTACTGTTTTACACCTGTATTGCTATCACTCATGTTTGTTTTGTTTACTTAACCCCCCTCAAAGAGACTTCACAATGTTTTTCTCCCCTTTTTTCTCCTTAAGAATTGAAAAAAAAATGAAAATGTTCGAAAAAAAACACCACTAAAACGGATAATACTCCGTAGTGAAAATAGAGGAAAATAACAGAACACAAATAACCTCGCGATAAGAACGAGGAACTCGATCTCCGAGCAAAAAACTAAGAAATAAGCTATACGCTTATCTAACTCCTGTTAGTGGAGCGAAACAAAAAGGAAAACACAGAGCTCAACAGAATCCCAAACAATTTGGGTAAGAGCACTCTGAGAAAGAAAGGAAAACCAAAAAGAAACGAGAAAGCCTCTGCTCTGAACTCAGAGCGAAAAAGAGACCTGCTTACTTTCTAAACTTCCTAACTCTTTCTTTTTTAAACTAGCTTTCTTACTAATCTCCTATACCTTTTTTTACCGGCTCGAATGTTACGTGGAATAACATGGAAGCAACGAGAGAGGCAGGAAGCAGAGTATAAATAGTCAACGGAAATTAATAACAGGTGAACTTACTAATGACGAGGCGAAAGCAAAACCCCGTCGCGGAACAAAGGAAAATCCGATAGATTACCGGTAACGACAAAAAAGAATAAAGAGGACGCGGAGATAAGAGAAGGAAGGCAAGATCCATGACAAATATGAAGTATTTATGATAACATGTATAGATATATTGTCAAAATATGCGTGGGTATGTGTTCTTAAAAACAAGACAGGTGCCGAAGTGCTCAGGGCTTTTCAAGGAGTTCTCGCAAAAGGCAGAAGACCTAAGAAAATACAGACTGATAAAGGTAAAGAGTTTTTCAATAAAATGTTTCAAAGTCTGATGAAACGAAACAAAATAATACACTTTGCCACAGACAACGAAGATGTGAAAGCATCGGTGGTTGAATTTTTCAATAGAACGTTGAAAAGAAGAATGTGGCGTTATTTTACAGCACACAACACGAGACGCTATATAGATGTTGTACAGGCTTTGGTCCAGGGGTACAATAACAGCTATCACAGCACGATTAAAATTAAACCCGTTGAAGTAAACAAAGATGATGTTTTGTGTTTAAAAATATGTATGGCCTCTTTCCAAAAAAGATCTAAAAAGTTTAAGTTTGAGGAGGGTGACACAGTCAGAGTTTCCAAAGTACGTGGGAAGTTTGCAAAAGGATACGAGCAAACATATACAGATGAATATTCACAGTTACTGAAAGGGTTCACAGAATACCTCCTGTATATAGATTGAAGGATTATGATGGTGCGAACATTGACGGGACATTTTATGAGGCTGAATTACAAAAAGTTATAGTGGGAAAAGACAAAACTTATAAGGTCGAAAAAATTGTTGTTGAGAAAAAGCACAATAGACATAAGCTCGTTTTAGTAAAATGGATCGGATGGCCTGAAAAGTTCAACAGTTGGATCCCCGCAAGTCTTGTTGTCGATCTCTAAAAGAGTAGAAAAGCTTACAGTCCAGAATCGTCAAGAATACATAATCCCTGATCAAGATGGGTAATATACGTCTGGAGATGAGATTCAGAAACCCACTACCCAGAACTGTTCATTTAATTGTTTACGCGTGCTTCGACAATATTATTGAAGTGAACCAGAGGAGGAATGTTGTTGTATGATTATTATTAACCATGAACACCAGAGAACTAACTGCTATTTTGAGTAACAGTCCTTACACAGTAAATTACTTTTATGGAACTGTAGCCTGCGATGAGCTACTGGATAATAAACTAAATAATTTACCCGCCTTGTACATTGTGAATACACACCCTTGAAATAAGCCTGGAGAACACTGGTTGGCATTGTATGTGTGTGCGGATAAAACTGGCGAATTTTTCGACTCCTATGGCAATCCTCCAGAATACATTTACTTCCCAGATAGCATCAACACTTTTCTGCAAAAGAACTGTACAAGGGTTGTTTACAACACGGTACAGGTGCAAGACCCGCTCAGCGCAAAGTGTGGACAGCATTATTTTATCTACACAACAGGGCCAAAGGGGTTCCGTTTAGCCAAATTTGTATTTGGTGTTTTTTTGTGTCGATTTATCTTGTTGCGCACATTTTGATGAGGGATGACAGAAAGAGGCATATTAAGTATACATTCACCCCAACCCCTGGGCCTTCTATTTTCAGAAATCTTGTGAGGGGCTGTTATGTTCTTTATTAGGTCCAACATATGCAAACCACTTACAACCGTATCTTTAAACACAAACTCCCCTTCATCGTTCCACGTTACGACATTTCCTGATTTAGAAATGTTATCCAATACGTACGCGGAATTTTTCCGGCTTCTAGGGGCTACACTTTGTACGACATCTTCGGGCTGTCTCAGGTCTGACATTATCGCGAACCTTGTAGTATATTAAAAGGAATAATCCTTTCACCGCCCTGTCGGGAGAGGTCAGGACCATTCCACTACAAGTAATACAAACTTTCTTCCAAATAGACACTACATTCCAGAGTTTGATAAAACGTAATTTATTGTAAATAGATTTGCATGAATATACATACCCAGGCTGATCGGCTGAACATACATATGTTAAAACACTCTCAATCATACGGTCCAGTCTAAGTCCGTCAATTTCATGCTCACCCACAAGACGTAAAAACAGGTCCCTGAATGACAGAGACAAAACATAACAGCAGCCGCCCAACTCAGATAACCCCCGTTTTATGCTTTTCACAACTCCACCCCATGTTGTTAAAAGTTTGACTCCATCCTCCTGGGAAATACATTTGTTTCATGGTCTGCAGCGGTCTCTGCTGGTCTTATTTGAGAATTACAATTGGCCCTTATTTTATATAGTAGTTTTAATGAAATACCATGATTCAATTATTTCAGAAACAGTCTGGCCATGGTCTGACCATAGTGGTTCAATACATAAAAAATACAATGCTCTGATGGGTTAAATAATACTAGCTATAAGCTTTTTAAATTGCTATTCACCACAGATATGTGTTTTTATAAACCAAGGACAACATCTTTCTTTGTGATTTGAGACATTATCTATAGTAACATTTTATACTAAATGGTTGTGAAGGAAGAAAGATAACTTATTTGTCATAATGTATTTTTGTACTAAATGTTTGTTGAAGATAAAGGAAATGTTTTCTTTGGATTTACTAAACTCTATTAGTTGCTCAAACTGCACACACACACACACACTTCCAAGCCTGGGGCGCCAGACGTTTTTAATGACAGGGCCCCAAGGAATGTTTGGGGAGATACACATACTATCTCTTCAGCCGATCTAGGGCCATAAATGTGTCCCATGTGAGTGTGTGTGTATGCAGGTGTGAATGGGTCCACTGCCTCCTTATCGAGATAAGTATACATATGCTTCATCACTCTGATGTTTAAGTATACAAATGTAACTGAAATAGTCTCTAGAAAATTAGGGATTGTTTTACCATATGGCTTTCTGCTGAGAGCGAGCTATTCCCATCAATTCTCTAGCGTGTGGGTGCGTGCACATGTCCTTGATTTACAAGTGTCGAGGATGAGATCATACTGTGTGCCTAGCTCGGGACAACTGCCCCACCCAACCAAGCAGATACAAATCATGAGCTTGTTTTTCTTCCTTGGCGAGAGTGTCTGCCTGTGGATGCAAGGCCACGACTGTGTGCTGTGTGCTATTTCTTCCAAGACACCCTAACACAGAAAAGCATCTTCTTATTGACACGATTGATTCATACAGAAGGTCCTACAGTGGTTTGTAATGATATATAATATAACTTTAATCTATATGTTTTTTACAAGACAACCTCAACAGGCATTGATAGTGTTAAATGTTGCGTTTCTGAGTCACCTTGTCTGATCAGAGCTATGAAACGCTGTAGAGCAATCGTGTACAGCTTTGCCTTCTCATGAGGACCCACATCAGTACTTGATAAGATGTTACGTATGGTTTGATCCAAATCATTTTCAACAGTTTGTCGGATGGGTTCAGGTGTAAAAGTAAGATTCTTTAATTTGTCCATCTGACTTTGAGGTACCAGAAACATCTTTTGCGCATGCTCCATATTTTTAGCCGCCACCGCGACCAGCTATCAAACTGGTGAGAAACGGTATTGCAACACTCAGAGGCAGAAGGAAACTGCCCTTTGATTTATGACTTAAATTATTTTTTTAATTGATGTTTTTTTGTTAGCCAACAGTTTAATACAGGCCTTTTGTTTTCTTATTTTTTTCAGTTGTGTATTCGTTAGGGAAATATTACCATGTAAAACATTGAGAGCTAGTTCATAAATTGTGTTTATGAGTTCATCAGAAGCAGACTGTAATATCACCCTTCTTTGCCTGGCATTACCTTAAAATAGAGCTTTTAGAAGACTCCAGTTCCGTTTAATACAAGTCGACATATTACTTTTTCTTTAGCACATAAACTACCGGCCACTCTGGAGCGTACAAACCAGTTCTGATGCGGTATTCCTCAGGCGTCTGTGCTTTTAAGTCCACTAATAGGTATCCATAAGGTTTTCTGGTAGCATCATCAAAACATTCGCGGAAAAACTTTGAATGTCTGGGGTACATTTTTCGGGCCAAAACATTAACTTGCATTTTATATCTTGGATTTTTTAACAGAACAATATAGTTTGCATTAAGATTTATTGTACGGCTGTTTCGCCCCTGGAAGAAAAGATTCTGCACAAGATATATGATGCTTAGGTTTCTATGGTGTGTATACTTGGTAAAAGCTCTCTCAATTTCAAACTCTGACTGGCCGCCTGCATAAGATCATCAACAATGACCATATTGGTTTTGTGCAAAGGTAGCAAAACTTCATCGGTCAAAGATTCAGGAAGACCTTCTACAAAATGTACATTCTTTATTTTATGAAGCACTTCATCATACATGGGCTGCCAACACAAATAAAACCATACAATGTTCTGCGGCACTTTTGACAATACATGTGCATTTTCGAGCAGTGTTTTCACAAAAACACTTTCACCACTGTTTGAGGGGCCTGAGATTATGCATGCTGAAGACGATTGTCAAACCCTTCACACCCAAGCACTTGTCTAGAATCCATATGGTAAGGTTTTGAAATCCGGGAGCAGTACCCTTTTGTTGTAAACCACTCTGAATATTTTAGAAACTGTACGTGTGTTGAGAGAGAAACCTCTCTTATCTCTAACAATTTGTTGTGTGTTGGTTATAATTTCACGAGCTAGGGCCTCTGGATTCTGTACATAGTGTTGTACCAATTCTGTGAGGGATGAACGATTGACAACTTGTGTGTTAGTATGATGTAGGGTTATACCTTTCACTTTCATGCAAGTTTTACCTAGCAGTGTTTTATAACCAGACGTCTTGGGTCCTCCTGAAACAAGATTAGTATGATGTAGGTGTGGTAGGGGGGCGTGGTTTTAGGCGCAGCTAGCAAGAGAGAGAGTGAACGCGGGTGGTTTAGGGAGCCGGCATAGCTGTCGGCAATCAGGCAATTGGTGACAATTGATTATATGATTGTTGTTATCAATTAACCAATTGCCTTGATTGTTCAACAGTGAGCCTGAGATCCTTGAAAAGGAGCCCTCGGGGAGTGGAAGAGAGAAAAACAATGGGACATAGAGCTTGTGTCCAGTGTGTGTGTGTGTGTGTGTGTCCTGTGTGTGTCCTGTGTGTGTGTGTGTGTGTGTGTGTGTGTGTTGAAGAAAGAAAGAGAGAATAAACGGAAAGTTCTTCTTCAACTGGACTGTGTTGTGATTACTCCACAAGCGGTAATAGCTCACTTTGCCACAGTAGGGTTCTACCTTTCACTTTCATGAAAGTTTTACCTAGCAGTGTTTTATAACCAGACGTCTTGGGTCCTCCTGAAACAAATTCAACAATGTGATCACCGGGGTCTAGCTTGCTAGTCAATTCGCCCAAAAAAATCACAGAGAGAAGGCATCCAGTCACCCGGATGGCTCACAAAGATTACATAATCTGTGTCATGGTACAGAACCCTGTCAGGCATTTTATCCATGACATCATAAAGTTTGAGCCAGGCATAAGCGGTGGTGAAGGCCGCGATGAACACATTGCTGTATCTGGGAGGTTTTGGGAAACCCTTTGTAAATCTCCACTGGACCACAGCTACTGTCTCTGTAAGAAATGAAAAGTGTGAGATGTCATACTTGTCTGAAAACATGAATTGCAGAAACTGCTCGGGATCACGGATCAAGGTTGTGTTTGTCTGATTGCTTCTCTGACTAAATTTGCCCCAAAGACTATTTAAAAACAGTTTTGAAATTTGTCTCTTGGCTTTGTTTACGGAAATATTGTTTGGGTCTAAACGGATGCCCTCCTTCTCCCAGTAACTCTGCACATATGCAGCCTCAGAATCATCAGACACCCAAGAGGGGTAACCTGATGATTCTTGTTTGCCCTTTAAGTGCGTCTTAATGTAGTCACTGAAAAGAGACTCGGATCTATCTTGGAAATGGCAGATTTAAAAAATGTTGTAGATGATGTAACCTTTTTCAATAGCTTTAATCAATTCAACGGTACACCATACACCTGTGAGAGAACGCATATCATCAGAATGTTTACAACAACCTTGATGCTCAGATTCCGCACAGGACCGGCAAAGTGGAAACATTAATATACCAGAGACTCTGTACAGTAACACGGGTATTTTAAGGTTTCTTGGGGTATAGACCCTGGCTTTGATCAGACCAAAATAGTTTTTGATCGGTTCAAAGTCACGGAAGATGATGATGGGGTGATTTGTCGGGTAAACTTTAGTTTTGTTCACAAACGGGTATAGACTGGTGAAATCAAAATAGTGTATTTGCTCACCTTCTTCAACTTTGTAGTAAAGGTGTAGTGCGTTAGTTCGACCACCAAACAAAGCAACCCGAGGCTCCAGACGTTCCGGATAGTCATGATGTCTCAGGAACTCCTGAACCTTGGGATTCTCACGTTTAAGTCTTACCCATTCGTGCTCCCACATCACAACAACATTCAGGTTGTATATGCTGTGCAAAGTGTCAATTTTCTCTTGAAATTTGTGATACATTGAACCAAAATCTGTTTTTATGAGAGGGTTAATCGTGTTTGATTGAAAACATTGCGGGCAAGCTTGAAAAAAACATCCAGCGTATTCATAAGCTGTACGTACACCGTCTGACTCTGAATACCCATCTAGATAATAGGTACCCATCTAAACCTCACCCCGGTTCAAGGCATGTCGAATGAAAAACTTTTCCCGATGACTTACATATTCTAACCATTGAATGGATGTTCTGGAAAATGCTTTCTGCTCATAATTATCAGGCGATGTGACTGCAATGGTGTTTTTGGACAAAAAGCTTGTGCAGTATTGTTTCATACACACCGAGGCTATTGTAACGCATTGGAATGGGTCTAAACCGGTGCTCCCAAGCACCTCTGTCCTAAACCGCAAACAAGCTTCCTGCAAAATAACAACATCATTCTGGCAGTACTCTGACATTTCTTTACGAAAGTCAAACACACCCCCAGACACGTTATCATACCATGCACTAAATTCAACCTTATCCTTCTCCATCATTGTATCAAACCCATAGTACAAGGGTGGCGGATACGGTCCGATGTAATTCTGGTTCTCAATTTTATTCCAGAAATGGGGAAAATGCCCTTTTTTTACATTGTCAAAGCCTAGAGCGCCGGGCATGTCACTAAGCTTCATAGTCAGGAAATAGAGTGAATCAACATACCTCTGTCCAAAAGCATCATCTGTAACACACAGGAGCTTGCTGCCTTGTGCCATGATGTTTGGTGTCACACCTTGCTTAACCAAATACTGCATCAGCAGGTACCCGTCGTAACCCTTCGAATTATGTGCAATGAATGTATAGCCCTTGTACTTTGGTGCTCGATACCTCTTTAAAAAAGCCTGTACACAACTATCGCCCTCAGCAGTCCAACGCTCGCCATTAAAATCAATGCAACATATGAAATTAGCAATGTGTTCACCATGGTCCTGCTGACACTCAAAATCATAAAACACATAATGTACGCTTGGGTGTTCAGTTTTCACAGGTTGTATGTAGCACACATGTTCAACTTCAGGGGTCAATAACGCCTTACAGGCTGTGCAGAGCTTTAGACTACATGTGTGTGGTTTAGAATGTTTACTGACAACATATGTTCATGCACATTTGTCACAGAACTTGTGAGTATCACATAAACTGACCATCTTACCTCTAGACTTCTGCCGTTTCAAAACTTTATGTTCGGCATAGCAAAACGTGTCATGGATCATGCCTTTCTTTCCTTATCTCCGTGTTTTGTATTCCTTTTTCTTTTACCGGTAATCTATCGGATTTTTCTGTGTTCCGCTATAGTTTTTGCTTTCGTCTCTGTAATTAGTGAGTTCACCTGTCCTGCATTTCCGCTCACTACTTATACCCCGCTTTCTCCCTTTCTCGTCGCTTCCATGTTATTTCACGTAACATTCGAGCCGGTAAAAAGGTATAGGAAGTTGTGCTGCTATCGACCGCTTTGCTTCTCAACGCGGGACTTGTTAGCAGTACAATTTAGAAAAAGCAGTGATCTTTTTCGCTCTTATCTCAGAGCTTAGGGTTTTCGTTTCTTTGTTTTATACTCATACCTACGAGTGCTCTCACCCTAAGTCTTAGGGGCCTTTTGAGATTTTCTCTTTTCTTTCTTTTGTTCGCTCCACAAACGGGAGTTAGATATGCGTGACTGCTTATTTATTTTGTTTTGCTCGGATATCGAGCTCCTCGCCTTTTATCGCAAGGTTATTTGTGTTCTCCTTATTTTCCCCCTCCACTATGGATTATTGTCCGTTTTAGTGGTGTTCGTTGAACACTTTAAGATTCCTTATCTGTCGCACCTGGACCTCCAATATTTCCTCCGTGTCTCTGGCATAGAGAACCCCTACAGAACATGGAAGCCATAGGGGAGGTACCAGCGATAGATCCTAATATTCACAGGGTCCTAGTCACTCAGGAGGCAGCCATTGCTGCCCAGGAAGAGAGTGTTTATACCCTTCTGGTGTCTCAGCAAACTCTGCACGAGCAGCTACGCCTTCAGTCGGTTCATCTGCGGGATCTGTCGGAGAATCTCCGAACTCTCTCTCTCATGACCGGCCCACCTTCAGTTGCACAAGCACCCACACATCCCAGTCTTCCCCCACCTCCACCTGACGCTAGAGAACCTAAGCTTCAGCTTCCGCTGCGGTATAGCGGGGAGTCGGGAAAGTGTCAGGGGTTTTTGACTCAGTGCCTAATTTTTTTTAAAATACAGCCTTCACGCTTTTATTCGCAAGAGTCCCGTGTAGCCTTCATTCTCTCTCTCCTAACCGGGAATGCTCTTGCATGAGCCGACCCACTTATTAGGGCTAATTCGTCCATCATGAACCACACGGATGGGCTTATGGCGGAGATGGTGTCAGTTTTCGATCAGGACGTTTCTGGCAAGGAGGCCGCCATGCGTCTGACCCGTCTTCGTCAGGGCTCCGACACCGTGGCCGCTTTTTCTATCACATTTCGTGCTCTTGCAGGGGTGACAGGATGGGCCGATGAGCCTCTTAGTGCACTATTTCTCAACGCTCTGTCAGACCCAGTAAAAGACGCACTCGCGGGTCTCGAACCACCCGCTACGTTCGGTGCCCTGGTGTCCACCGCCATTCATTTAGCCAAGCGCTTTAGAGAGAGAGAGAGAGGTTTTCTAAAGGTTTTAGATATCGCCCAGCTAATTACCCTTCTTCCGCCAGGTCTGCACTGTCTCCTATTGAGCAGGAGAGGCCCATGCAGGTCGATAGTGTCCCCTGTTACGCGCATGGAGGACCTAAGTGTTGTGAATTGTGGTGTAGGTACTGTAAGAGGCGGGGTCACTTAAAGGACCAGTGTCCCAAGCTTTCGGGTAAAATAGGGGTCTCGCTAGGGAGAACGAATCACCTAGCGGGAGTGCATTTCAATCACCCTCGGACTCTCCTGCCAGTTAATTTACGCTGGAACGAATGCCAGCTCCACTGCAACGCTTTTATTGACTCAGGGGCAGTTTATTGACTGGATGGCCGCCTGTTGGGCACAGGCACCATCTCCCGGGTTACCGCCGCCATACGCATGCGCATTTCATATCAAGATCATACGGAGGAGATTCCGGTTTTTTTTGGTGAGTCCCCGGACACTGAGGGTGCTGAAGTGGGAGGGGCGCGTGAATTCTAGCTGCCGGCTAATGTCCCCAAACAGTACGCCGACCTCGCGGAGGCATTTAGTAGACAACGTTCCAACTCGCTACCGCCTCACAGACCCTATGACTGTGCAATAGAGCTATACCCGGGCACTATTCCCTCTAGAGGGTCTCTTTATTCCCTGTCCATACCAGAGAGTGTAGCTATGCAGGAATACATTGAGAAGGCTTTGGCTAACAGGTTTATTGGACCTTCCACCTCGCCTGCAGGGGCGGGTTTTTTTTTTGTGTATCGATTACAGGTCTCTTAACGACATCACAGTTAAGAAAAGATATCCCCTTCCCCTTATAAACTCCGCCTTTGAGCGTCTTCAGGGGGCGTGTTTTCACGAAACTAGACTTACGTAACGCCTATAACCTCGTTCGCATTCGCGAGGGCGACAAGTGGAAGACAGCTTTTAACACACACAGCGGGCACTACGAATATCTCGTCACGATGTTCGGGCTCACTTGAGTCCCCTCTGTCTTCCAGGCATTAATTAACAACGTGCTGAGGGAGATGCTGGAGAAATTCGTCTTTGTTTATCTTGACGATATTTTAATATTTTCGCCCGATCTTCCCACACACGTTGGTCACGTTCGTCAGATACTTTTTGCTCTTATCAAGGCCCAATTATTTATTAAGGCAGAGAAGTGCGTTTTTCACACCGGCTCGGTTTCATTTTTGGGTTTTACCATTGCGGAGGGTAAGGTACAGATGGATCCGGAGAAGGTTTCCGCTGTAAAGAATTGTTTCCACTCATACCTACGAGTGCTCTCACCCTAAGTCTTAGGGGCCTTTTGAGATTTTCTCTTTTCTTTCTTTTGTTCACTCCACAAACAGGAGTTAGATAAGCGTGACTGCTTATTTATTTTGTTTTGCTCGGATATCGAGCTCCTCGCCTTTTATCGCAAGGTTATTTGTGTTCTCCTTATTTTCCCCCTCCACTATGGATTATTGTCCGTTTTAGTGGTGTTCGTTGAACACTTTACGATTCCTTATCTGTCGCACCTGGACCTCCAATATTTCTAATAGAATACTCCGTGTCTCTGGCATAGAGAATCCCTACAAAACGTCGACCGACAGATTCGCATACAGTCCTTACATCTTATCGTTGTTGACTGATGTTTAAAACATTCAGCGTGTAAACAGACGTTACAATGATGTAAGCAGCTGTGGTTATGTTTCGATGTGTACGGCGTGTAACAAAAGGTACAAACATATTGACTGCCTAAGAAGCCTTTCAATGACTTGATGCCATAATAGTGCATGCCATCGAGGTAGAGGAATAGAGTTTTTGCATGTATTGCATTGGTTGTTTGAAACTTTTTTAAGACCCCGTTATTTGTACTGTGTAACAATACTACAATCTTGATGTTTAAAAACCTCTCAAACATTTGAATGTTCGAAAAACTAACCTTGTCCTGAACACCCAAACCTACGGAACGTTGTAATTGTTCAGCTTCTCTTTCAGCTTCACACATTTTTATTGTCGGATTTAAAAGATGTCAAACACATTGCAAAACATAGGTTGTTACCGAGGTTGTAGCTAACAATTAAATGTTTTAGCTTTTTGCGAATGATTTCGCTCTTGAGACATGTGGATAATTTTCACCGGTCTCCTGTACCACCATTAGGGTTCTGAATAATGTGAGCCACAAGCATCAGAGTTTCATCCGACAGGATATCAAAATTGCTTTGAATCAACTTTTCAATCAGCTCAAAAAAACATCCAATTCAATTTTGTCTCCGTTTAGCTGTACAGTTACACCCTCAGACAGTGAATCACCCCTTAATTGTAGTTGTACGACATCGCTGGGTTTCGAAAACTCGCGAACTTTAGTCAGTAGATGTTCTAAAGTGTTTAAGACATACACATAAAACTCTGCGTAGTTGTCAACGTCGTACAAAGATGCAAAGTTAAAACGGAGCCAAATTTCTGTGCTGTTGAATGCGGGCCTATGTATCACCTGAATGTCTGTGTCATCAATTATTTTCTGTGTCATCAGAAAATTGTTCATGAGAGTTATTCGCCGACTTTCATTGGTCACAATTTTATCTAAGATACCTAAGAGCTGTTCGTTCTTCTTTGTCTGGTCGGAGACAGTCGCAGGAAGGCCTCCGTTGTCCTGTTTGGACGGCTTTTGTTTCTCGAGTTGTTTGGACCTGCTCTTGTGTTGTACTTTGGTCTGGGCTCCCACGTTTGCTCGGACGCCTTTCTTCTTCAAAAGGGTTTAAAATATTACGGTCGATCACCAAAGGCAATAATTCATCATCCGTTATTTCAAGGACAAATGTAAAAATCTAATTAAAAATACTTAAATAAACATACAATTAATTTAAAACAAACACACACACACAAAAAAAATAAAATAATAATAATTAAATATAAATTTAAATTTAAAATTAAAAATTAAAAATACTTAAATAAGCAAACAATTAATTTAAAACAAACACACACACACACACACACACACATGCTTTCACGCCTGAGCACGCATGCAAGCCAACACGACAGACTTTTTATTGTTGTTTTTTTTTAGAAAAACGTCAAACTCACTGTTTTTTCTCTTCGGATTCTTAGGTCGGCTGTTTGCCTCCTTTGTAAACGTTTCTAGAGGGCTTTCAGGGGCTTTTTAAAAATAAGAATAAAATTAAATCAGAAAGAACAACACCTACCAATGTTCAATATTTCTAATCAGATGTTTACCAAGGTGTTTAAACGTTTCCTACTTTGAATATACACGTATCGATCGTCCTCGAACTAAACCAAAACCTGGGCCTCGACAGACTGTGTAGGTCTTGTACACCCCGTATCTAAAACAATTAAACATTAACCAATTGTATATATATATATATATATATATATATATATATATATATATACAGTCCCGGCCAAAAGTTTTGTCGCATGAGTGGACAAAAGTGACAATTGCTAATTACCCAACTCTTAATTAGCTATTAAAGTTAAGAAACAACACAAATTAATCATAAGTGTCTAAAGTTTATTAGAAGCTAGCAAAATTACATTTAAAAATTGTTACTAAATGTTACAGCTTGATAATGATCAACAGGCCAGTTTTGGCCGGACAAAAGTCTTGTCGCAATGGCCAACTCCAATTTCTAGGCCACAGTGAATAAGGAAGAAACAAACAAGGGGCTTGATTAGTCAGCTGTAGGTAACTTTGAGCTATAAAAGCAGAAATTTGACACTTTAAGCCAAGTTCATACTCAACATTGCTTCTGTCAACATGCCCAAGATCAAACCAGAAACCAAAGTGCTGATCATCAAGAATCTCAAGTCCAAGTCTCCTGCTGAAGTTTCAGACATCTTCAATGTGTCTAAACGGCAGGTGGAGAGGATTCGCAAGCGCTACCAAGAGACTGGCGACGTCCATGACAGACCCAGGTCGGGCAGACCTCGCAAGACAACTGCTCGAGACGACAGCTTGCGGGTCTGACGGTCAAAAGCCAGCTCCATGTCAACCGCCTCACAGCTCCAGGAGGAGTGGACGCCAGCAACGCCTGTTTCGTCAAGAACTGTACGTCGGATTCTTGCTCGCAATGGTCTCCACGGTCGTATTGCTGCCCAGAAACCAGCGCTAAACAAGAGACAGCTAAGAAACCGTGTTGCGTACACCAAGGCCCACAGCCTGACGGAAGGTTGGACAGCAGAAAAGTGGCGAAAACTGTTCTGCAGGTCAAAGGAACCCATACAAGATATTAATTTCTTAACTTATAGTACATGATGAAATACTAGACTGATTTTTCATTTGGTATTTTATCAACTTTTTGAGAAAGATAAAATGTATTGATTATAATTTGATTTGCGACAAGACTTTTGTCCAGGTAGAAACTGGCTTGTTCATCATTATCAAGCAATAAACCTTATAAGCATCTATGAAATTTTTGTTTTGCTAGTATCTAAATAAACTTTAGACACTTATGATTAATTTGTGTTGTTTCCTAACTGTATTAGCTAATTAAGAGTTGGGTAATTAGCAATTGTCACTTTTGTCTATTCATGCGACAAAACTTTTGGCCGGGACTGTATATATATATATATACACAGGTGCAGCTCAAAAAATTTGAATATCGTGAAAAAGTTCAATATTTTTTGTCACTCATGTCAGAAAGTGAAACTCATATATTATATAGATTCATTACACATAGAGTGAAATATTTCAAGCCTTTATTTCTTGTAATTTTGATGATAATGGCTTACAGCTAATGAAAACCCAAATTCAGTGTCTCAGAAAATTAGAATATTACATAAGATCAATAAAGAAGGATATTTTAAACAGAAATGTCAGCCTTCTGAAAAGTATGAAAAGTATATATTTCTATGCACTCAATACTTGGTTGGGGCTCCTTTTGCATGAATTACTGCATCAATACGGCGTGGCAAGGAGGCGATCAGCCTGTGGCACTGCTGAGGTGTAATGGAAGCCCAGGTTGCTTTGATAGCGGCCTTCAGGTCGTCTGCATTGTTGGGTCTGGTCTCTCATCTTCCTCTTGACAATACCCCATAGATTCTCTATGGGGTTCAGGTCAGGCGAGTTTGCTAGCCAATCAAGCACAGTAATACCATGGTCATTGAACCAGCTTTTGGTACTTTTGGTAGTGTGGGCAGGTGCCAAGTCCTGCTGGAAAATGAAATCAGCATCTCCATAAAGCTTGTCAGCAGAAGGAAGCATGAAGTGCTTAAAAGTTGTAAAAATAAATTAATTATAAAATGTCTCAGTGTAATTAGTTTTAATAGGACTTGTACGTTTAGCTACGTTGTTTTGGAAAAAAGCTTCTTGGCTGGTTTTTTTTCAACAATATTTTGTTGTCTTTTGTATACTGTTGGTTTATTTTCTAGGCTTTGTTAAATGATGCAAGCCAATTGCCGACTTTCAAAATAGCTTGGACCCCCGCTGGTATGTTCCAGCTGTTGGCTTCACTCAGACTTCACCCCCAAAACCATTTCCGAATCACAGCTGCTAAAAGCTATCATGTACTTCTTGACCCCCTGTTGAGCCACGTATTGACAAATTTTCACTATCATTGGTCCATGTAAACGGCTGTCAAATTCCGCGTAACAGAAAGTTGTTATGTTGGGCGTATACCTGTTTTATACACTGTAATGTTCTCATAAGGGTGTGACTACTGCAAACTAAACATGAAGTTAAACTCCACTCAAAATGAAATAAAGAGTCGTTGTTGTAGTAGTTGAAGAAACGTTTACTGCTAACTCCTTCACCATGACATGGAGTGAAAACTGCAGAAATAAATTACAGAAAACAAATACAATGAGTCTTGTGTCGTTTTTTACCAACCCAGAATTGTAACAAAGCATGAATTACATTGTACATACTTGTAAATAAAATCGTTTTTTATCTTAACTTATCAACCACATTTTTATCAACTAATCCCTAATATATTATCTTTAACATGTTACTGAAGAAATATTATTACTTACGACAATGATTTATCAGTCCTTTTGGGAGGATTCAAAAAGATCTTTGTTTAGCACATCACATGTGGCTCCATTATATTTAATGCATTTCCTGCTTTCCTAACAGGAAGTGATATGCGACTAACAGGAAGTGATGCGTTCTGACTAACTTTAACTCAACTATTTTAAAGAAACAGTACAATTTAACACAAATGCACTCCAAAGCAGTATTTAACATTAGTAAATAACAAATTATGTCTTGTAGACATCACACTCCCCGCCTGACCTCAATGAGGTCACTAAACCTAATATACAAGGAGTTTGAATCAGGCTTTGTCTTCTGGGAGAAGTAAGACAACTTCTGCAATTGGTCTGAGAAATGTCTTTACTGTATCTTGGTCGGCAGTTCTAACCTCAACCTTTCTCACGTGTCCGTCTTTCCCAGGGAACGTGGTGGTGACCCTAGCCATAGGCTAAGAGTTGCGTACAGCCTGCTTGTCTCTGAGTAGGACCACATCCCCGACTTGTAGGTTTCTTCGAGGCGATGTCCATTTCTGTCTGCGTTGTAAACAAGGTAAGTACTCTTGTCGCCATCGTGTCCAGAATTGATTTGCCAAAGCTTGGACTTGTCTCCACTGTTTCGTGTACAGATCTCTCTCTGAGAAGTCGCCAAGGGGTGGAGGGACTCCGGTCTTTTGCGTGAGGAGCATTGAAGGAGAGAGGATCTGGGGTTTGTCCGAGTCTGTGGATACTGGTACAAGTGGTCGTGCATTCATAATGGCAGTCACCTCCGCCATTAATGTAGAGAGCACCTCATGGGTTAGGCGAGTGTTTAGTTGGAGCAACATAGAATCCAAGATTCTTCTCGCAGTGCCTATCATCCTTTCCCAACAGCCCCCCATATGGGAAGCGTGTGGTGGGTTGAACTCCCAGACACATCCTTCGTCGCTGAGATACTTATGGATACCTGGGTCTGGCTGGCTTCTGTCCATCCCGAGTTCCTTGCTTGCGCCGATGAAGTTGGTTCCGCAGTCGGACCTCAACTGCTTAACCGGGCCTCGAATGGCGAAGAAACGCCTGAGTGCATTTATACAACTCGAAGCATCCATGGACTCTATCACCTCAACATGAACTGCTCTTGAGCTCATACAACTGAACATGATGGCCCATCTTTTGCTTTCAGCCTGTCCTCCTCGGGTCCGCCTAACTGCAACTAACCAAGGACCAAAGACATCCAGACCCACATACGTAAATGGAGGGCATTCTTGAAGACGTTCGGCAGGTAAGTCCGCCATGTGTTGTTCCTCGACCTTCCCTCTGAGCTTCCTGCATGTCACGCAATTGTAGAGTACTGAGTTTATGAGTCTCCTGCCACCTAAGACCCACAGTCCCGCAGCCCTTACAGCGCCCTCCGTGATGTGGCGGCCCTGGTGCTTCACTTTTTCATGATGGCGCATCAGCAGTAGGGATACATGGCTGTCTTTAGGCAAAATGATGGGATGCCTTTCGCTGGTCTCCAAATTGGAATGTCGTAGCCGGCCACCAACGTAGATCAAGTTGTTCTCGATGATCGGGCTGAGCTGTTGGAGACAGCTGTTTTTGGGAATTGGTTTTTGTGCTCGGAGAGCAGCAAGTTCCTTAGCGAAGGCTGACATTTGTGTGGCGTGCAGGACAACATGCATTGCTTGGTCCAGTTCCTCTGGGGTGCAAAGACGTTTGCACCTGTGCCACCCTTTGCACACACTGTTTTTACTTGTCCGTTTGCAGGATCTGGCGATGTGGATGAGGACGGCGACGCCTCTGAGGAGTGAGCGGAGACTGGAAAAACGCTGGAAGCGGTCTGGGGTAAGTACATCTTCATTCAGGTAAGTATTGTAGGTATGTACCTCTGGTCTGATTTCGGTGTCATTTTCTGGTTCTATTAGATTGAATTTTTCACATTTTTTTTTCACCTTTTCCACAGGTGGTGATCTCAGGAAAGGTGGTCCTGAGAACCAGGTGGTCTTTGTCAGGCATGAAGCAGGTAGGCACCTTGACGCGTAGTCAGCAGGGTTTTCCTTGGAGGGAACGTAATGCCATTGCTCTGGCTTTGAGGACTGGCGTATGCGTTGCACCCTGTTGTGAACGTAGACGTAGAATCTTTTGGTCGCATTGTGGATGTAACCAAGGATTACCTTACTGTCACTATAGAAGTTTACAGCATCAAGTTTGACATCTAGCTCGTCTTGGATGAGATCCGCCATTTCGACGGCTAGGACAGCCGCGCAGAGTTCCAATCGTGGGATGGTAGGTTCAGATTGGGGTGCGAGCCTAGCCTTACCCATAACAAATCCAACCTCAGTTTGTCCATCCTGTTGAACTGTCTTCAGGTAAGCAACAGCTCCGATTGCTTTTGTTGAGGCGTCTGAGAACACGCATAGCTCAGTGTGTTCTGCCTTGAGGAGTGACCTGTTAGAGTAAGTACGTGGTACATGAAGCTCCCTAAGATCTTGAAGTGATTCTCGCCAAGTTTCCCACTTGTTACGTTTTTCCTCAGGAAGAGGAGTATCCCAATATGAGAGTTCGGAGCTAAGCTCTCTTAGGAGAGCCCTTCCTTGGATGGTCACGGGTGCCAATAGACCCAGGGGATCGAAGATGCTGTTTACTACAGACAGTACCCCACGGCGAGTGAATGGCTTGGTTACTATCGATACAACGTAGGTGAAGGTATCCATGGATATCTCCCAGAGGAGACCTAAGCTGCGCTGTGTGAGCGGAATCTCTCCGGTAAGGTCTAGGTCTTTAATGACTATAGCGCAGTCCTCAGGGGGAAAGGCCTTCAAGACGGTTTGGCTGTTCGAGGCAAACTTGTGGAGATGGATGTTTGATTCCCCCAGAGAAGCCTGCGTTCTTCTTATCAAGTCAATTGCTTCAAGTTCGGTTGGTACGGATATCAAGCCGTCGTCGACGTAGAAATGTCTTTCCACGAATTCAACAGTGTCAGCGCCATGCTGTTGTGCTCCTTCTTTGATGGCTCTTCTCAACCCATATATAGCCACAGCTGGCGACGGGCAGTTGCCGAAAACGTTGGCTTTCATTCGATAGTCAATTACCTTCTTGGTAACGTCGTTGTCCTGGTGCCACAAGAAATGAAGAAAGTTGCGGTGTTCTTTTTTCACTTCAAAACAGTAGAACATCTGTTGGATGTCCGCTAACACTGCTACTTTCTCTTTTCAGAAACGGAGAAGAACACCAATTAAGGTGTTATTCAAATCCGGGCCGGATAGCAACACGTCGTTGAGGGAGACACCACTATGTTGTGCGCTTGAATCGAAAACTACCCTTTATCTGGTTGGGCTTCCGAGGATGATATACTCCAAACGTAGGAAGATACCAACATTCTTCCTCGTCCTTCAGCGGTGGTGCCACCTCGGCATGTCCATTTCGGAAGAGCTTATCCATGAACGTGAAGTACTGTTCTTGCATCTCTGGTTTCCTTTTTAGTACTCTCTGCAGAGACATGAACCTGTTGACAGCCTGCTCTCTGTTGTTGGGAAGGCGCCGGCGGGTTTCCCTGAAAGGGAGTGGGGCAACCCAACTATTCTCCCCGTTTCTGCAGATGTTAGCATCCATCATCCGTCCGTCCGTCCGTTGTCTTCCGCTTATCCGGGTCCGGGTCGCGGGGGCAGCAGCTTCAGCAAGGGAACCCAGGCCGCCCTCTCCCCAGCCACTTCCGCCAGCTCTTCCGGGGGAATCCCGAGGCGTTCCCAGGCCAGCCGAGAGATGTAATCCCTCCAGCGTGTCCTGGGTCGGCCCCGAGGTCTCCTCCCGGACGGACATGCCCGAAAAACCTCCCGAGGGAGGCGTCCAGGAGGCATCCTCACCAGATGCCCGAACCACCTCAGCTGGCTCCTCTCGACATGGAGGAGCAGCGGCTCTACTCTGAGTCCCTCCCGGATGTCCGAGCTCCTCACCCTATCTCTAAGGCTGAGCCCGGCCACCCTGCGGAGGAAACTCATTTCAGCCGCTTGTATTCGCGATCTCGTTCTTTCGGTCACTACCCATAGCTCGTGGCCATAGGTGAGGGTTGGAACGTAGATTGACCGGTAAATCGAGAGCTTCGCCTTTTGGCTTAGCTCTCTCTTCACCACGACGGACCGGTATAGCGCCCGCATCACTGCTGACGCCGCCCCGATCCGCCTGTCCATCTCCCGCTCCATCCTACCCTCACTCGTGAACAAGATCCCGAGATACTTAAACTCCTCCACCTGAGGCAGGACCTCCCCCCCGACCCGGAGAGGGCAGTCCACCCTTTTCCGGCTGAGGACCATGGCCTCAGACTTGGAGATGCTGATTCTCATCCCAGCCGCTTCACACTCGGCTGCGAACTGTCCCAGCAGGAGCTGGAGGTCGCTGTTTGATGGAGCTAAAAAGACCACGTCGTCCGCAAACAGCAGACACGCAATCCTTCCTCCACCAAACTCGACACCCTCCGCCACCCGGCTGCGCCTAGAAATTCTGTCCATAAAAGTTATGAACAGAACCGGTGACATAGGGCAGCCTTGGCGGAGTCCAACCCCCACTGGGAACAAGTCCGACTTACTGCCGGCAACGCGGACCAGACTCTCACTCCTTCGGTACAGGGACTGAATGGCCCTTAGTAAGCGGCCATCCACCCCATACTCCCGGAGTACCCCCCACAGGATGCCCCTGGGAACACGGTCATAAGCCTTCTCCAAATCCACAAAACACATGTGGACTGGTTGGGCAAACTCCCATGCCCCTTCCAGCACCCTAGCGAGGGTAAAGAGCTGATCCACGGTTCCACGGCCGGGACGAAAACCACATTGCTCCTCCTCAATCTGAGGTTCAACTATCGACCGGACCCTCCTCTCCAATACCCTGGAGTAGACCTTCCCAGGGAGGCTGAGGAGTGTGATCCCCCGGTAGTTGGAACACACCCTCTGGTCCCCTTTCTTAAAGATGGGGACCACCACCCCGGTTTGCCACTCCAAAGGCACTGCCCCCGATGTCCACGCAATGTTGCAGAGGCGTGTCAGCCAAGACAGCCCTACAACATCCAGAGCCTTGAGATACCCAGGATGGATCTCATCCACCCCCGGAGCCCTGCCGCCGCGGAGTTGTTTCACCGCCTCGGCGACTTCTGCCCCGGAGATTGGACGACCCCTCCCCAAGTCCTCCCTCGACTCTGTCTCCTCCATGGGATGCGTGTTGGTGGGATTGAGGAGCTCCTCAAAGTATTCCTTCCACCGTCCGACTATCTCCCCAGTTGACGTCAGCAGCCCCCCGTCACTACTGTAAACAGTGTGAGCAAGTTGCCGCCTTCCCCCCCTGAGGCGACGGACGGTTTGCCAGAACCTCTTCGGAGCCGATCGATAGTCTTCCTCCATGGCCTCCCCGAACTCCTCCCACGCCCGAGTTTTTGCCTCGGCGACTGCCACGGCCGCACACCGCTTGGCCCGCCGGTACCCGTCAGCTGCTTCCGGAGACCCACAGACCAGCCACGCCCTGTAGGCCTCCTTCTTCAGCTTGACGGCTCCTCTCACCCCTGGTGTCCACCATCGGGTTCGGGGATTTCCGCCACGACTGGCCCCAGCAACCTTGCGGCCGCAGCTCACGACAGCCGCCTCGACAATGGCAGAGCGGAACAAGGTCCATTCAGACTCAATGTCCCCCACTGCCCTCGGGACATGGTTGAAGCTCTGCCGGAGGTGGGAGTTGAAGATCGTCTTGACAGGTTCTTCCACCAGGCGTTCCCAGCAGACCCTCACTACTCGTTTGGGCCTACCAGGTCTGCGCGGTGTCTTCCCCCGCCATCTGATCCAACTCACCACCAGGTGGTGATCAGTTGACAGCTCAGCTCCTCTCTTCACCCGAGTGTCCAGAACATACGGCCGCAGGTCAGATGATACGACTATGAAATCGATCATTGACCTACGACCTAGGATGTCCTGGTGCCACGTGCACCGATGGACATCCTTATGTTCGAACATGGTGTTAGTTATGGACAAACTGTGACTAGCACAGAAGTCCAATAACTGAACACCACTCGGGTTCAGATCGGGCCGGCCGTTCCTCCCAATCACGCCCCTCCAGGTCACGCTGTCATTGCCCACGTGAGCGTTGAAGTCTCCCAGTAGGACAATGGAGTCCCCAGTTGGGGCGCTTTCCAGCACCCTTCCCACGGACTCCAAGAAGGGTGGGTACTCTGAACTGCTGTTCGGCGCATAAGCGCAAACAACAGTCAGGACCCGTTCCCCGACCCGAAGGCGCAGGGAAGCAACCCTTTCGTCCACCGGGGTGAACCCCAACGTACAGGCAGAGAGCCTGGGGGCTATCAAGAAGCCCACCCCGGCCCTCCGCCTCTCACCTGGGGCAACTCCAGCATAGGAGAGAGTCCAACCCCTCTCAAGGACTTGGGTTCTGGAGCCAGAGCTATGTGTCGAGGTGAGACCGACTATATCTAGCCGGTAACGCTCAGCCTCTTCCACCAGCTCCGGCTCTTTCCCCGCCAGAGAGGTGACATTCCATGTCCCTAAAGCCAGCTTCCATAGCTGGGGATCAGACCGCCAAGGTCCCCGCCTTGGTCTGCTGCCCAATCCACAAAGCACCGGACCCTTCCGGTTCCTCCTGCAGGTGGTGGGCCCACGGGAGGACGAGCCCATGTATCCAGTTCGGGCTGGGCCCGGCCGGGCCTCATGGGCGAAAGCCCGGCCACCAGGCGCTCGCCCACGGGCCCCTACCCCAGGCCTGGCTCCAGGGCGGGGCCCCGGTAACCCTCCGGGCTGGGTACACTTCCTCTTTTTATTGTTCATCATAAAGGGTCTTTTGAACCGTTCTTTGTCTGACCCTTCGCCTAGGACCAGTCTGCCATGGGTGGCCCTACCAGGGGCAAAATGCCCCGGACAGCATAGCTCCTAGGGTCCCTAGGGCACTCAAACTCCTCCACCACGATAAGGTGACGGTTCAAGGAGGAGGCATGTCCATAAAAATTGTATCCTCAATTGACGGAGCAGGTCTGTTGTCATGTTCTGTTTTGTTAAACACTGTTTTTCCCAGTGTCTCCTCTGTAGCTTTGGCTGCTCGGATGACGTTATCTTGCATTCCCTTGACATGCATGTAGGCTTTGCAGGGTTGAAAGATCGAAGGACGGCCTCCTTCCAGCACATTGGTCTTGAAGCTGTTAACCGTCGGCTTATGGACGTTTCCAAGGCACACTTTGCCTATTACCACCCAGCCAAGGTCTAGGCGTTGAGCGAATGGAGCGTTGTGCGGCCCATTGACCTGTTTTCTGACCTTGTGCACCTCCAAGACATCTCTTCCCAGAAGCAGCAGAATTTCTGCTTTCTGATCTAGGTCCGGGAGGTGTTTGGCAATATGCTGGAGATGAGGTTGTCGTAACACAGCACTTGGTGTCGGGATCTCCGAACGATTATTTGGGATCTCACTATACTCGATGAGTGGTGGGAGTGAAATTACCACTTTGCCATCTAGAGATTCAGCTTGGAATCCTTCGGCACGTCTCCCTGACGTTTCAACTAAACCAGAACAGGTTCTCAGCCGATACGGGAATGGTTTGCCTTCTACATCAAAGAGGTTGAAGAATTCTGGTTTGGCCAGTGAGCGATTGCTCTGGTCATCCATTATCACATAGGCATTGACAGCCTTGTGCCTTGCATCCTTAGGATAAACCTTCGTGAGGCAGATTTTTGCGCAAGAGCGGTTCCATTGGCCCTCGCCACAAACTTCTGTGCAGCTTGAGGCAACTACAGCTGGGTCAGCATCGGCTTCTCCCTCCCCGCCGTTTTCTGTTGACAGTGAAGGAGCCTTTGGGTTTTGAGGTGGCGGGCCAGGATGCATAACTGTGACATGGTAGGTGCGGTCACATTCCTGACACTTCACTGATGCCTTGCAATCCTTGGCGAGGTGTGAAGTGGACACACAGCATCTGAAACAAATTCCTTTTTCCTTGAGAAAGGCTTTTCTCTCGTCAATTGGTTTGTTTCTGAACGCTCGACAATCCTGGAGTGAGTGTGGCTTGTCGTGCACTGGACAGGTCTTAGTCAGGTCAACATTTGTTTGTTTGTTAATTGTTCTTGTGTAAACATGTTTTATGTACTGAGAAAGTTCTGTCATTGTTGAATTTCTTTAAGGCTGGTCTTTCTGGTTTGGTCAAGGTTGCAGCGCTCCCTTGATGCATGAAGCTGGGATCGTTCCTCTTTTTGGCTTCATAGCCCACAAATCTGCAGAAGTATTCAAAGGGAGGGAACCGTCCATTGTTCACTTCTTTGAATCTCGAGCCAGCAGACAGCCATTTCTCCTGAAGTCCAAAGGGCAGTTTTTCTGTGATTGGTGAGATTCCCCGTGAGGTGTCCAAATATGACAAGCCTGTGAGATAGCCATCTTCTTTGGCACCGAGGATCTCAGACAGCAAGTAGCCGAGCTCACGGAGTTTGACGTGATCTTTGTTAGTGAGCTTGGGGAAACTCTCCAGACGCTGAAAAAGTGACTTCTCCATGATCTCTGGGGCGGCGTAACACTCACGGAGACGTTCCCATGCTTTGTTTAGCGCCTCTGTGGGATTGCCCACATACACTGAGCGTATACGTTTCACGTATTCACCTGATTCTTTGCCAAGCCACTTTGTCATGAGGTCGAGTTGCTGGACTGGACTCAAATTAATATCGCTTATTATATTGGTGAACGAGGCGTACCATACGCGATAGTTTTCTGGCTTGTCATCAAAATGGTACAGGCCGGAGTTTGTCAGATCTCGTCTGGCTAAGTACTGTGCCAAGGGTTCTGCTACAGGTGTCGAGACTGCTGGAGAAGCTTGTTTCGGGATGAAGGGCTGAGCATGAACGTTCACTTGTTCTGGAGTGTATGGTTGAAATTTTTTATCTGCTTGCTGATGTAAGTATGGTTGCATGTTTCCATCAGGATTGGATGCTGGCTATTGATGTTTTGTAGGTATCGGTAAGTATATATCATCGGCTGCTTTAAATTCTACCTTGAGGTTACCTAATGATGATTGAACGATGTCTTCTGCAGGTGACCAATGTGGTATGAAGCTCTCGTCAGGATTTGTATGGGATGGGCCCGCAACATGTGAGTGAGGAAATGCTTTGAAACTCCCATCCAATTCTATATGAGATGGATCCTCAAAAGGTGAGTGACGGGAGTGAGAACCTTGTTTCAGGGCATTTTGTGAACGAACATATGCACTGGTGCGTTCTATTTTATTTCCACACTCTGTTGCTGCAACTTCATCTATCACTTGGGAACCTTCTACCATTTCCAAAACCTGTGCTTTCGCTGTAGCTGCTTCTGCTTCACACTGTAGCTTTAAAACTTCTAGTTCTAATAAGATTCTTGTTTTTTCAAATTGTACCTCAGCATCCCTAGCGCTTGCTTCCAAATCCTTATTAGCTGACTCTAGCTTCAGCTTTAGTTCTTTTGATGCGTATGCTGCTCTTATCTTGGCTGCTTCAGCCTTAGCCCGGGCACGTTGTGCATTGCTAGACGACGAGGATGAAGATCTTCCTCCTGAGGTTGCTGGTTTTCCACTTTTTTTGGAAGACATTTTGATCCTTGCAAATACTGATCTGTATCTGTCTTTTCACTGTAATGTTCTCGTAAGGGTGTGACTACCGCAAACTAAACATCAAGTTAAACTCCACTCAAAATGAAATAAAGAGTCGTTGTTGTAGTAGTTGAAGAAACGTTTACTCCTTCACCATGACATGGAGTGAAAACTGCAGAAATAAATTACAGAAAACAAATACAATGAGTCTTGTGTCGTTTTTTACCAACCCAGAATTGTAACAAAGCATGAATTACATTGTACATACTTGTAAATAAAATCGTTTTTTATCTTAACTTATCAACCACATTTTTATCAACTAATCCCTAATATATTATCTTTAACATGTTACTGAAGAAATATTATTACTTACGACAATGATTTATCAGTCCTTTTGGGAGGATTCAAAAAGATCTTTGTTTAGCACATCACATGTGGCTCCATTATATTTAATGCATTTCCTGCTTTCCTAACAGGAAGTGATATGCGACTAACAGGAAGTGATGCGTTCTGACTAACTTTAACTCAACTATTTTAAAGAAACAGTACAATTTAACACAAATGCACTCCAAAGCAGTATTTAACATTAGTAAATAACAAATTATGTCTTGTAGACATCACATACACACAAACCTTGTTCTGAAACATATGGTCACACATAGCCTCTAGCCGCCGACATGTTATGAAGTTCGCTTTCGTATCCTCGGAACCCCGCAAAACCTTTTAGTTTTTTTCGTTTTAATTCGTTTTAAGTCTTTCTTTATCAGCCTATAGGCGTTCTTTTAAGCTCTCTATCTTACATTTTGGACATATCCCGCCTGGCTATTTTAACACAGTATTACGATTTTGCGCAACAACGGACTCTCTTCAACTCTTAAGTTTTTCTTCGGGCTCTAACAAACATTTACAAAAATGTTTTGCATACTTTCTTTCAGACAACTAACTTGCTTTTTCGATATAGCATCGGCTATTTTTTCACGTTTTAACAACCTGCTTGAATTATTTAAATCATAGTTTTCTTTTATATCAGACACAAAGGTATGTTTTCCTACCTGACATGTTTCGACGGTAATACTTCCGTCTTCGTCAGAGGTGTTACTGGATGGTATGTGACGTGTCTTATACAGCTGATGTTATTTTATAGAGGCGTGATCGTCCTGTCAGATTTGACAGGACGACCACGCCCCCCGCTGTCATTTCGCCGTTTGAGAACGCTGCTCCAGGTGGTGGAAAGCATGTATGCCCCCTCATCCCGGTTCATCGTCGTTTGCGCTCGCTTTCTAATTTCCACTGCCTCCATAATCCAAATATAAGACACGTCACATACCATCCAGTGACACCTCTGACGAAGACGGAAGTATTACCGTCGAAACATGTCAGGTAGGAAAACATACCTTTGTGTCTGATATAAAAGAAAACTATGATTTAAGTAAATATAGACACTATGAACTTATTTGAACTGCTTGAATTATTTTATTCTTTTAACACGCTGCTGCTAACACAAACTGTTTTTAAAAAATAAAACTTAATTGTTGCAGCTACTACCACCACTACTAACAACCTATACATGTATACACCATTACATTTTCACAATGTTTTTCTAATAAAAAGTACACTTAATAAATAAATGTTCCCCTAAGCACCAAGGCCCTCCATATTATTTTATTTTTTTACAACCGTCACAAAACCATTTACCAACGTTTACAACAACCACCAATAAAATGACATCATCAAACCCTTGAAACAAAACCCCCACAACCCACCCCGAATAATAATCATAAATTTTTTTCTTTTTTTTCCTTCAGATTTTACAATTAATAATTACAATTTCTCATAACCTCATTAATATTCATAAAATACCCATCAATCACTTTTGACAGTTACCGAATCATATTTCTCTCTATTGTATCATGTTTGTAGGAACTATGGTGGGAATATCGTTCGCCGTTGAGCTTATCAAAAACAGCGTCACGTCATGCGCGCTGTCGTTTTTCATTCAGTCAGCGCATGCTGGCAGGCAGAGTTTGGCGCTCCGTCTAAAAATATTAAATGTAATCGTCATTTTTTAAAAACTAATTTAAGCTACTATTATTTAAAAATCAATTAAAATGTGTTCGCATAAGCTCTCCATCAGTCTCCGGAAATGATCAACTATTCAACAGATTTGTGGAGTGTGTGGAGAGCTAACTACAAGTGTAAAACTACAGTGTTTTGATTGGTGGTAGACTATTATCTGACAATGATTTCCTGCTTGGTCACACACAGAGTAGATTTGGAAAGCGAATAACTAACCTAAATTAGCTAAATGATAATCTTCAATTTTTGTCATCTTTAGCTAATAAGATGAGCCAGCTTGCCTCCAAAAAATGCTCAGGTAACGTTAAAGATCTCGTCTTTCTTCCATGTAAATGTATAGGCTAAATGAGATAGGGGAGAATTATGACAGTTGGAACTGTTCTGATAATAAAGAAACCAACGCAAACATTACATTGCAGCTTTATGAAACACGTGAGCGTAACTAACTCATAAGTAAAGTTTGCGATCTTCGTTAGAGAATGAAACTCCTAAATAGCAGGGATTTCCATGCGTGTCGCTAGTCATAGCAAGCTAGCGCGCTTCATACTATTATATACACTCGCGCCGCCGTATCGTAACACGTAAACAAAAACGTGCACAGACTGCGCACGCACCCGGGTACTTGTGTAAGTACTGTCAAAGGTCTTTGGTACTGTGTACCATATCGTTGAGCTTTCCACGCCACGCTATGTGAAACATCAACCAAGTTTTACAATGTCTAAGTTCTCGAATAATATGTTTTGGTTACTATGAGCACGAGGAGTATGAAGAGAACCATCCAGTGGATTATAATGCATTTTAAAATAAGTCGATCTTGCATTGTGGAGCACCGACTTACACGGGTTTTCGAGTGACGCGACTTCCGAGATATTTAACATTGACTGTATGATGTTGGTATACTGGCACGAAACGAGTAAAGTGTTACATTATACAATGGGGGAAATAAGTATTGGACACGTCAACAATTTTATTATCAAACATATTTCCAATGTAGCTATTCACATGAGATTTTGACCAGACATTGGTATTAGCTCAATAAAACTACACAGCTAAAGAAATTGTAACGTTCCAATTCTTTAAAAAAGTTATGTGCAATAAAGTGAAATGACACAGGAAAAAAGTATTGAACACGCTAAATTAAATGTGGTAGAAAAGCCATATTTTTTATATTTGGTTGAATATCCTTTGCATGCCATGACTTTATGATGTCTGTGACCCAACAACATCAAAAGGCTCTTGATATCTTATTTGCTGGTACTCTTACAAGCGATACTATAACAGCTCTGCATTTGAATGGATATCTATGGGAATTGGGGGGTGAGACAAGATTTAGCTGTAAATTACACTGGAACAATATAGAACACATGGTTGGCTAAGTGGCTCTAAGTCATCAAGGGTCTGATGTATTAAACAAGCCTTTAACCATCACTCTGCTGCCAGAAATACAGTAGATATGGATGGATAACTTGAAGGGTTTCTTCTCCTGACTTATTTTTCCATAGAGTTCAATAGGAAAATCTTTCAGGAGAAACAACCCTTAAAGTGATCCTTCCATATCTACTGTATTTCTGGCAGCAGAGTGATAGTTAAAGGCTTGTTTAATACATCAGACCCTTGATGACTTAGAGCCACTTTGCCAACCATGTGTTCTATATTGTTCCAGTGTAATTTACAGCTAAATCTTGTCTCACCCCCCAATTCCCATAGAGATCCATTCAAATGCAGAGCTGTTATAGTATCGCTTGTAAGAGTACCAGCAAATAAGATATCAAGAGCCTTTTGATGTTGTTGGGTCACAGACATCATAAAGTCATGGCATGCAAAGGATATGCAACCAAATATAAAAAATATGGCTTTTCTACCACATTTAATTTAGCGTGTTCAATACTTTTTTCCTGTGTCATTTCACTTTATTGCACATAACTTTTTTAAAGAATTGGAACGTTTCTTTAGCTGTGTAGTTGTATTGAGTTAATACCAATGTCTGGTCAAAATCTCATGTGAATAGCTACATTGTAAATATGTTTGATAATAAAATTGTTGACGTGTCCAATACTTATTTCCCCCGTTGTATGTGTTCACTTGTTCATATACAAACAGTATACATACATGTATGTATAAATTACACTCAACTCAGCTTACATTATTTTGGCACAAATACAAATTTTCCCTGTCTGGAACTTACATACATACATACATACATACATACATACATACATACATACATACATGTATCTAGGAAATATACATAGTAGAATTTTTAGCGCTGGACTCGGACTCCGAAGTTGTGGACTCGACTACAGGAAAAACAGCCCCACAACATCACAGCTCCTTTAATAGTGGGGATAAAATAATTTTCTGCATAACTTATGCCACCAAATCTGGCATTTATTGCCAAAAAGCTAAATTGACCATAGCACCTGGTTCCAATCTAAATTCTAGTAAGATTTATGCTGAGCTCACACTACACGACATTTGCCCCGATTCTGACGTCAAAGACGAACTCCCGACAAATTTTGCAGTCCTATGATAATCTTCAAGAAATCTTGGTTCTGTCGGCTGGAACGGTCTTTTGATGTGAGATGGTCAAAGACCCAATTATATCTGTCGTGAACCAGTCTGGACCCCACAATCTTTTCAAACTTGATTTGTCGGGCTGACCTGCAGTGACGCACCATTCTACTAGAATTCTACATTCTACTAGAGGAGAGGCTGGTGGAGCTTTGGCAGCAAGCAGAGTGCTTATATGATGTGTCCTCAGACACATTCCGCATCCAGGTGGCGAAGGAGAAGAAGTGGAGCGACATTGCCGTCACCCTTCAGCTGCCGGGTGAGCAACTCGAGCTGACGTTAACGTGATTATTGTCCCGCCCTATTTTACTGACGAGACGCTAGCAAGCTCTGCCTGAGGGGAGCAGCATTCAGCTTGCGTTCTCTTTTGTCAAATTCCTAAAATATACTAATAAAGTGGGCTGTATTCCAACCTCAATTTAGTTAAAAGCATAACCAAAGTGACATGACTTTATAAATACTATGGTGGTAATATAACAATGTAGGCTACTTTCCTATCTAATCTCCAGATGGCAAACTAGAATTGGACAGCTCCCCTTGTATCAAGAGTAGTGTGTGTGTTTGTGTGAGAGAGAGATAGAGAGATTGACTTTGTTGATCCTGTGTAAAGTATTGTCATATTATCATAGTATTTATGACAATACTTGTAGTATAATATATGAAGTGGAGTCATATCACTTTGGCTGATGCTTTTTTTCAAATTAGTAGGCAAATTAGTAATTATGAGTTACTAATTACTAATAAGTAACTCATAATATCTGTAGAAAGGCACAAAACCTTCATTGTTGACCAGAAGAAAAGAAACCCAGAAGCTTTATCAAAGCTCCTAAACGACCCATTCTCAATCTCAAAAACACTGTAGATTAGCCCGACACCAAGTCTGTGCTGTTGAAGGAATTAATTTTTTTACAAACAATTGCATTAAAAAAACACATTAACCAGGAGTCTATTGATTCACTTCAGTCTTCAATTTAATCAATTACTTTTTTTTTATGCAATTGTTTGTATTATAGCACGATAAGCACAATGTGAACAATTATTCTACATATATGCATATATATTTCTGGCATACTGTGGTTTAAGTTTAAAATAATCCCTCTAAACATTAAAAAACATAAAAATAAAAATATATATTAAAAGAAAAATTAACAGCTTGTCAAAATTGCAATTGTGGTTGTAACGAAAACCAGCATATACAGGGGTACTCCAGGACCAACATTGGGAGCCACTGACCTCGCTAACCTACACGTGGTTCTCCTGCCAGGAAACCCATCCTTGGTCTGACACAAAATAGTCCCTGAAAATAGTCCCTGAAAATAGTCCCTTTCTTCCTTAGCACCCTGTGTGGGGGTTGCGTGCCTTTCCTGGTGCCACGTCCTGAATCGCCCCAAACCCCTCTCTCCGCCATCCTCCCGGTATGACCTGGTGGTCTGCATCCTCGTAGTCTGCCAGGGTAGGGGGTACATAAGCCTCTGACCTCTGGTCTCTCAGATAGTTATGGATGTACGCAGAGGCTATGGTTATTGTGATTACTTGTTTGGGTTCCAGGCAAATGATGGGCCTGAACACCCTCAGCCGGTTCGCCATGATACCAAAGGCATTCTCTACCACACGCCTAGCCCGTGACACACCCTCAGCCGGTTCACCATGATACCAAAGGCGTTCTCTACCGCACGCCTAGCCTGTGACAGCCTGTAATAGAAGATTCTGTGGTCAATGTCCAGCTGACGGAACGAATATGGTTTCATTAGATCAGATCTCGGGGAATGCGTCGTCCCCAATGAACATATAAGGAACACTTATGTGTGTGTTGGGAAGAGGCTCAGGTGGAGGCACATTCAAGAGGCCAAGATCCATAGCGTTCCGGAGATTTGAATGGACAAAGACACCGGCATCTGAAGCCCTGCCCTGACTGTCAACGCTGACATACTGTAGGTGAACTTGTAGTTAGAGTCCACCAACAACAGCACTGAAAATCTTGCATTGTAATTATGATACATGCTGCCTGTTTTTGCTGGGGGTTGGATGTTGATGTGCTTGCCATTGATGGCACCCAAACAGTTGGGAAACTGCCATTTGGCATCGAAGTCCCTGGCTATGGCTTTCCAAGCAGCCTCTGATCTTGGTGTCTACAAACACAGAGGCATATAGTTTAGTAGCTTTGTGCTTCCAAATTTATACTGGAATCCCAGTGATTTGAAGGTCTCGCCTAGCAGACAAACCAAAACACATACGTGTGTGTGTGCACACTCGTACACACACACACAGAATAAATTACAAAAGAAAACATTTTATTTTAACATTTGATAACTGACATGAATTTGCAGTCTGGTTTGCTACAAAATGTTTTGTCAGTTCAATGCTATGACTAAGCTAAGGTAAGACATATTAGCTTAAAAGGGCTTTTACATGATGCAAATTCTACATGACATGATCCATTTGTAAATAAATACAGTTTGGCAGACAACATTACACCATTTTCATTCTCGTATAAAGGTAAGTGTAAAATTACATGTATTCAGATACAATGGAACCATTATAACAGAGTCTGGTTCAGACGTATATCATTGACATGAGTCCACAGAGATACTCTTTGCAGAGTTTGGCACACACCTTGGCCAAGCTAAGGTATGACCTGTTATGTTCTAAGATTCTGTATGTCTGTTCTGTATTTTTATTTTCATTATCATTCATGTATTTATTATTTTCCACATATCGTTGCATCCCCCTTTGTTCGTGGGTTGTCCGAGTTTCATCTGTGTGCTTGTTTACCCAGTCTCGTGCATGCACTAGGGATTTAGACTTCGGGATTTTCCGTGGGTTAACGCTGCATTTCCGAAGTCTTGTTTTCTGATACTTCCTGCTTTCATTCTCATGTATAATTGTATATATTACTAACTCGTGCTAACAATCACTCGGGTGCTTTATTAGTTACGTGCACTTTACTAAACTCATTAACATAAATGTGTACTAACAAACTAATTGTCTGTCTTTTAGTTAGATACTAACATTTAACCAGCTTCCCCGCTTTATCTTTTCTACCTGCATTACTAAGCTGTCCTTGAGCTACCTGTTACTTGTTTCAGCTTCTTATCCTCAGAGACCACGCCTCCCCTTATTACTGTGCACACTCCGCTCCTACTCGAGCCCGTTGTCTGTCATGCATGTTTTCAGAGTCCCTTCCATGTATTTGTTCTTCTCTTGTTATTGTTCCTTGTTAACCGTCATTGTTCTCACCTGTGAGCTATCTCCCCTCCCCGCCTCTGCACACCTGATTCCCATTATGTCTGTCTCCCTCTGTGTATTTAACCCAGTCTTCTCAGTAGTTCTTTGTGAGTTCCTCACGGTTTGTTATACTTACTTTTTCTTCCGAGTTGTCCGTAAGTGTCATTCAGTATCGGTTCCTGAGTTTTTGGTATCCCTCATCCTTTTCCCTGTTTTTTTTTTTTTGTTGCTGTCTTTTTATTTATTTTTTGTTTCCTGTTACGCCTCCCTGTTTTTGTTTTGTTTTTTTTACTCCTGCCTGTGTTCTCATGACCCTTATTTTGGACTCTGTTTTTGTACCTCTGCTGTGCCTTCCCGGTTCCGACCTCTGCCTGTTCTGTAACCACTCTTTGGACTCTTTTTGTACCGTTGCCCTGTCCCTCATTAAACTTAGTTTTTTTGTATTTTCTGCCTGCTACTGGGTCCCTGTTTCTACCATACCTTACAGTGCCAGTATATGTGATTTACTGGGGTCTTTGTGTCTAATATCACCCAGCTGCATGGCTGTGCCAGTATATGTGATTTACTGGGGTCTCTCCCAGTGCTTTCATTCTGTGTGAATTCCATTAGAAGTTGAGGGATTTCAAGTTTACATCATATACAGGTAGGCAATGACAGGTACTTATGTGTTTACTAGCGAGTTGCACCTGCAGCGTATGCATTGCTCTGGAGACAGTGAGGGCCATTTCAACAGACCTGAAACAAACTTGTGGTGTTCAGTGTAGGGACGGCTTGCTGAAAGAGCCTGCTTGTGGTGTTCAGTGTAGGGACGGCTTGCTGAAGGAGCTTGCTTGTGGTGTTCATGGCCGTGTGTTCAGTGGTTCATGGCCGTTTTTGTTTTTTATTTTGCGGCTCTCGTCCTGCTTTCACGATTGTCAATCAGATTTTTTCCAATTTCTGTTTCGTGGTTTGCCGTCCTCATTGTTTTCACCTGTGCTTCTGCCTGCAGGGTATTTAAGTTTCTCACTTCCGCTTCTCCGGTGCTTGATTGTCTCGCGACATTGCATTCGAGGCAGGTACCAGTGACCTCCTGATATTAAACATTTGTTTTATGTTCAGGAGGGACTTGCTATAGCTATTTAATTGGGTATAGGATTGTTTTCCGCCTGGTAGTGTTTAGTGCTATCTATTTAGTTTTTTGCTGTTCTCTTGGAGACAGTTTTTTTTCTATGTACTTTCGTTTTGGTTTTACACTCTACAGGCTGTGAGCTACGGTAGCCTTAGTTTTACTAAGTTTCCTGTTTTTAGCTCATTACGTGAGCTCGGGAGATTTCATTTGTATTCTACTAGTTTTAGTAGTTCGCCCGTTTTAGTGGGTGGATTTTTGTTTTGGCTGTTAGCCTTAAAGAATTTGTTTCCTGTCTTTTCTTCCTTCTTTCTATTTTCTCCCCTAATTATTGGTCCTCACGGTTGTGAGCATACTTGTTCTGATCTCCCCACCTTTGCGTTTCAAGCCACTATGGATGATTCAGCGAAGTGGTCCCAGGGAGATCATTCAGGGGTTAAATGAACTCTGACCGCTCGGTGTTCTGCTTGGTCCTCACATGAGGGCATATTTGCTCTTCAGACCAAGCAACAGGATATGTTCACTCAACAGGCCTGGCTGTGTGAACGGCTACATTTACAGGGAGATTGTCTCAAAGAACTGACTCTCCATGCCATGTTTCTCACAGTCACTTCTCCCGTTCCTCCAGTTTCCCAAGCACAAAGGAATTCCACCCATTCCACCCCGAAAGCCCAAACTTCAGCTCCCGCTCCGCTACGATGGTCGGGCCGGCAAGTGTTGAGGGCTTTTGGCGCAGTGTCATATATTTTTTTTTAACTCGGCCATCGCGCTTTATTTCTCAGACTTCTGAGGTGGCGTTTAATACCCATAATGGCCGCTACGAGTACCGGGTCATGCCGTTCAGGCTCACTAGCACCCCCTCGGTTTTCCAGGCATTGGTTAATGACGTATTACGGGAGATGCTGGAGAAATTTGTTTTTGTTTACTTGGATGACATTTACATTTTTTCTGCCGATTTACAGACTCACATTGGGCATGTTAAACAGGTATTGAAGGCCCTGTTACAGGCCAAACTGTTCATCAAAGCGGAGAAGTGCTCATTTCCTGGGATTCATCGTTTCAGAGGGCAAGGTCTCTATGGATCCTGAGAAAGTCTCTTCTGTACTTAATTGGCCAACTCCCAATTGTGTGAAGCAGGTTCAGCGTTTTTTGGGGTTTGCTAATTTTTAAAGGCGATTCATTCAAATTTTTTGTGCGCTCGCCGCACCCATTACTGCCCTTACAAAAAAAACAACGGCGACTAAATTTGTTTGGAATCAGAGGGCCGATTCTGCATTTGAGGAACTAAAGAAGAGGTTCAGTTCTGAGCCTATTCTCATCACACACAATCCCTCTCTCCCTCCCTTTTGTGGTTGAGGTTGATGCTTCCGAGTTGGGTGCAGGTGCCATTTTTTTTTTCACCTATTGACCGAAAGATGCATCCATGTGCATATTTCTCTTGTGTCCTTACGGTGGCCGAGAGGAATTATGATGTAGGCGATCGAGAGTTTTTTACGGTATGGACCGATCATAGGAACCTGGAGTACATCCAGCAGGCCAAGACACGTAATCTTAGACGGGTGTGTTAGGCACTGTTTTTTACATGTTTTAAGCTGTCGTCCCGGTACAAAGAATGTTAAGCCTGATGCTCTGTCGCAGGTTTTTGAGCGAGCAGATGGTCCTGCAGTTTTGGAGCACATTGTGCCTGTGTCCTAAATAGTGGCTCCGGTGTTGTGGGACATTGAGGTGGCGGTTCAGCAGGTGTTGCTGCGCACCCCGGATCCAGGTGGGGGCCCTGTCGGGCGCCTTTTTGTTCCTTTTGAGGTCAGGTCTCGGATACTACAGTGGGACCATTCATCTCAGTTCACGACGCATCCTGGTGTCCATCATACTAAGGAATTTTTATCCAGAAGATTCTGGTGGCCTAGCATGGAGACGGATGTGCGCGAGTTTATCGCTGCGTGTGCTGTTTGCGCTCAGAGTAAGGGTTCTCGTCTTTCACCTTCGGGGTTGTTGCGGCCTCTGCCCATGCCTAGGCGACCTTGGAGCCATATCGCTTTGGACTTTGTCACTGGATTGCCCGACTTGCAGGGTAATACGGTGATTTTGGTCATTGTGGATAGGTTTTCCAAGGCTGCTCAATTTCTCCCCCTGGCCAAATTACCATCTGCGCTGGAGACCGCTCAGTTGATCATTTCCCATGTGTTTCGTGTACATGGTTTACCTCTGGATATTGTTTCTGACCAGGGTCCTCAGTTTGTCGCCAGGTTCTGGCGTTCTTTTTGCGCTCAGTTGGGTGCGTAGGTTAGTCTTTCCTCTGGTTTTCACCAGCAAACTAACAGGAAAACAGAGAGAACTAACTGAACTAGAGAGAGAGAACTAACAGACTAAGGAGAACACTCTTCGCTGCTTGGCGGCGGCTAACCCTACTTTGTGGAGTCCTTATCTCCCTTGGGCTGAGTATGCACATAATACTCTGCGCAATGCCTCCACTGGCCTATCTCCTTTTAAGGCTCAAGTACATTACCTTCCTCCACTCTTCCCTGAACTGGAGAAGAATGTGGAGGTTCCGTCGGCTGGTTCTTTTTTTCGGTTTTGAAACAAGTTCACGCATCACTGTTACAAGCGTCGGCGTCCCAAAAGGTTTTGGCTGACAGACATCGCCAGACAGCTCCTTCTTATAGGGTTAGTCAGCGAGTCTGGCTTTCATCTTGTGATTTGCTCTTGAGGGCCGAATCATGGAAACTTGCTCCATGGTACATTGGACCATTTAAAATCATTCGTCGAATAAACCCAGTTACAGAACGGGTTCAGTTGCCACGATCCATGCGGATTCATCCTACGTTCCATGTTTCACGGTTGAAGCCGCTGCTTATCAGCCCGTTGTCTCCTGCTGAGAGACCCCTGGAGGTCCCTGTGTATACCGTCCACCGTATTGTGGCGGAGAGACGGGTGGGCAGGGGGTTAGGTTCAGGTCAGACACATTTTAGATGCCATTTTAATGAAAGATTTCCACAGTTGTCGGCCTGAGGGATCATCTGGGGTCGTCCCTTAGAGGGGGGGTTCTGTAGTCGTTCGTGGCCGTTTTGTTTTGTTTTTATTTTGCGGCTCTCATCCTGCTTTCACGATTGTGAATCAATCAGATTTTTTTCACGTTCCGACATTAAAGAACCATTACACTCTCACAATATAATGTATCACAATGGGTCATGACTTGGTGGCAAGCAGAAGAATTTCATGTTTTCACGAGGAACAATTTAGTATAGAGCCATTTTGAAATGACGGTGTGAGTTTAAAAAAAATCAACATGGAGTTATTGCACATTTCAAATGAGAAGTCATGGAATTACAAAAATGAGCATGAATCTATAATGCACGTACATATACTCAGCACCTCCACATATGTTGTCCATTGGAAAGTTGATGCTCAGGCAGTTTTAGGCTGTGGATACAGGAATCATAAAGACAGCTTGAGGGATGTCAGGATGCCTTTTCACAGCACAGAATTTCCTTGCCAACTCTCCCACCCACTACTCTATTGGTAAACGCTTAACAAAAAAGGAGAAAAATTCCCTTCCCAAGGAGAGAACAGTGAAAGTAATCTTCCCTAGGTGCTATGATAGGGTTAGTCATGGATGCTCACCACATGCTGGACCGTGACCATCACTGAGCACACACGGGTCATGGTTTCTTCATTTGCTTTGTTAGTATTATTTTTGCTGAGAAAATGTCTGAAAAGGATTTCTCATCAAATAGTCATCTTGCCAGCAAGAACACAACATATATTCTACTTCTCTCACTAAGGAGCTCAAAATATAGCTTCATGGGCTTTCTAGCTGAAATATGTTTTGCATATTCATTACACAATGGTATTCTAATACACATAATGGATCTGAACAATCCACCACCAATGTAGAACAATAAGATAAATAGCAGTATCACAGCCTTGTGGTTAGTGTTGGCATGATTATCGATAAAGATATATTATCGTCAATAATGTTTTTGACAATAATGATGATAACGTTTTTTTACATTTCCGTTATTATCATGATCAAAGCAATTTTGTTTTGCTCCGGGGGATGCTCAAGCAGAGATTTACCACTCTTGCTGGAGTGGAGTTACGTGACCACAATAGTATTTGGTGTCATCCGTGGTGATTTCCTTACGCGAACCATGCAGTCATGTTAGGGGTGCATGGGAAATGTAGTTAAATGCAACCTACCAATGGTAGGGAGAACAGAACATAATGCCCATAATGCGCATATAAACATGGGAGATCACCGTGAATTATTAACTAGTTAAAACTGCTAATTGCCCTGTGAGTGAGCGGCCACCTCAATATAATACTATTTCATAATCAATGTAGTTTACAAACAATTTATAATTTATCAGCCAGCGGAGTGCCACCCTTAATCTATAATTCTGACTGAGCTTTTAATTTTGCTTAAAATGTGATTATCATCCAAAAACTATTATCGTGATAATTTTTCACACAATTATCATGACCCAAAATTTCATTGTCGTCCCAACACTACTTGTGGTGAGCAGGTGAAATTCAATTTGAAACTTAATCGGAAAACCATTGTCAGTAAACACAGTTTGTCGCTGCATCTACAAATGCAAGTTAAGACTACACAAAGCATAAGCCATATATCAACAACATCCAGAAACGCCGCTGACTTCTCTGGGCTCAAGCTCATTTGACATGGACTGACGCAAAGTGGAAACATGTGCTGTGAGTCCACCTTTCAAATTGTTTTTGGAAATAATGGATGTCGTGTTTTCCGGGCCAAAGAGTAAAAGAACCATCCCAATTGTTACCAACGCAGGGTTCAGAAGCCAGCGTCTGTCATGGTATGGGGGTGTGTTAGTGCCCATGGCATGGCTAACTTGTGAAGGCACCATTAATGCTGAAGGGTATATATGCATTTTGCTACCATCTAGACCAGGGGTCACCAACCTTTTTGCAACTGAGAGCTACTTCAAGGGTACTGAGTAGTACGGAGGGCTACTTGTTGGATTGTAATTGTTGACGAGGGGTGGGGGTGCTATCGAAATATTTCGCGGACCTCGATTGAAATTGTTGACGGGGGGGGCGCTATCAAAAGATTTCGCGGACCTCGATTGAAATTGTTGACGGGTGGGGGGGGGGGGGGGGGTGGGGTACTATCAAAAGATTTCGCGGACCTCGATTTAAATTGTTGACGGGGGGGGGGAATAAAATACTGTTTATTAAATTGTTCATTTAGCGTATTTACCGCAAGTGTTCGTTTGCGTGCCTAAGTTAACAGTAAATCGCCGATAACGAGCCACGTAGATACACGCGTTATATTGCTATTTTTAGAACATGCCTCGCGGGCGACTGAGAAGGAGCCAACGGGCGACCGGGTGCCCGCGGGCATAGGGTTGGTGACCCCTGATCTAGACAATGTTTTTTTCAGAGACGTCACTGCTTATTTCAGCAAGACAATGCCAAGCCACATTCTGCACATGTTACAACAGCATGGTACCTAGTCAGAGAGTGCGGGCGCTAGACTGGCCTGCCTGCATTCCTATTGAAAACATATGAAGCACAAAATACGACAATGGCGACCCTGGATTGTTCAGCAGCTGAAGCCTTATATCAAGCAAGAATGAGAAAGAATTCCACTTTCAAAACTACAATTAGTGTCCTCAGTTCCCAAAAGATTACGGAGTGTTTTTAAAAGGAATGGTGATGTAACACAGTGGTAAACATGCCCCTGTCCCAACTTTTTTGGTACGTGTTGCAGGCATCAAATTTAGAATTAGCATATATTTACAAAAAACAATAAAGTTGATTAGTTAAAACATTAAATAGCTTGTCTTTGTACTGTTATCAATTTAATGCAGGTCAAAAAGAATTTACAAATCATTGCTTTCCGTTTTTATTTACATTTTATACACTACCCCAACTTTTTGGGAATTGGGATTTGTATTTCAAATCAACTGATTCCAAATGTCAAATGCAAAAATACAAAGGCTGTAATCAGCAGACTTGTCTGTAGGACAATAATTTAACCACTTTAATACACACTATAATACACGTAAAATCTTGTATGAACTGTGAAAACACCACCTAATGAATTCAACCTTTTCTACTTCTTCCAATTGAGGCAGTGACTAGGATAATAACATAGTACAGTCCTCAGTTAGTGTTAGCAGAAGGCATTTGCGTATTTGTGTAAAAACATGTGCTAGCGAACCAGTGACATCAAAATAAAGCCATTTATTTCCAGTGTGTTTCCTGTTACTAAAAAGCTAGTGTTTACGTAGCAAAGCTGTTAATTTAACCATAGTTAATGGTCTTCATCTAATTCAGTTTTGATTCTTAAATTGTCTCTGAGATTTGTTTATCTTCAGTTTGTCTCCTGGCTGAAGGCTTGACAGAGCCATCCATTTGTGTAGATCTGGCACAATCAGGGAGGGAGGTTTGTTTGCCAAAATTACTGGCATCCTTGCATCCGGAGGACTTATTCCTTCCAAGAAAAATGTTAAGTAATATCATAAAATCAACCAACACAATAACAGAAGCAGTCGTGATCATATTTCAGATTGCGTAATACCATTTGGGCATTATGATGCTCGTAAACAGGCCAACTCAAAGTCTGGAGGCTGGGACAGTGGAGAGAGTTTAAAGTGACCCAGTGGGGGGAGAAAAAGGGACTCATCTATGTCTCACATGCAAGGTCCATGGTGCATGGAAAGTAGCTTCAAACATGAACCAATTATATGTGACACAAGTGTTTTTTTCTTCTCAGCAACAGCCATATTACCAGAGATCTATAAGTTGCCCAGCGGATGAGGGGAAGTGTGTTCTTGATCCAATGTGATGTGCACATCAACTCGAAAGAGTGCTTCTTAACTGCCATTAATCAGTGACACACTGCATGCAGATAGATGGCGTGAACTGGACCTTTTCCTTTTACAATGGCAGGGGACAGGTTATTGGGCTGCTACTGAAAAAATAGCAATGTGCTTTATGTCCTGGGGTACACTTCACAGAATACTACATTAACTATGCAGCCACTATACACACGCATATGTGTATATGTAAAGTAGGGAAAAGTGCAGGATGTGGTATTACGCAACTTGGTAAGAGCACTTCACTGTGAATCAGAATTATTTGTTAAATAAAAAGATTAATCAAATGTGCTTCAGCAAATTTAGTACACTGTGCTAACTGCAAGTTCTCCATCCTTCTTCCACTAAAACATGTTGCAAAGGTAAAGTCATTGCCTGGTATGAGAGTACCAGTATAATTACAGTATAATTATGTCTGGTATCTGAAATTACTTTATGAATGTCATTATGAATGTACTGTATAAGGGTATATGGAACAGTGTTAATCAAATATCCAACCAGTAATGTCATTTTCCACAAATCTCATTCAGAAGTCATGGTGACATATACAAGAAGGCCAGTGAGTCAGCAGGGCTTGATTTAAATAAAATAGAAAATATCTCCTCACTCACTTTCAGTGCAAGATCTGAGCAAAAAATGCATCTCCTATGTCAGCTTGACAATGCTTACAACTTCTGGCCAACCAACAATATTTTGGTCGTTTGCTAATAATCTGACAAACACA